>CM062805.1:1199309494-1199909494 GCA_031772625.1 Pinus tabuliformis | reverse complement strand
GCATTCAATTTGAGGTTTATCTTTTCTAAATCTTCTCTTGGAGTCTTTTGATTCGGGAGATAACTTTCTTGGATTGGATGGTCTCCCTTTACCTTTCTTCCTCTTGTCTTGAGTAACAAATGCAAAGGGCTCTCCTTCTTCATGCTTTTGAATCCTTCCCTGGGCAATCATCCTAGTTTCCTCTTGAGTGCATTGTCCAACGAGCTCATCAAATGTTGGGAGTCTATTGTTGTTGCTTATAGTAGTAATGAAGGTTTCCCAAATAGGAGGAAGACCTTGAAGAGTGATCATCACCAACTCTCTATCAGATATAGTCTCACCAAATTTGTAGTTGATCCCTTAGTTGAGATACCCTCATGATATAGGATTGCACAGACTCTCCCTTATTCATTTTCAATTCCTTGAGCTTATTCTTCAAGGAGAGGATATGATTCAAATTGTTGACTTGATACATCCCAACCAACTTATCATAAATATCTTTAGAACTCTTCAACTTACCAACATAAACAAGTAAATGGTCTTGTCAACCATCAATGAGAATTTTCTTTGAGGTCATCTTTCTTGTACTTGGACTTGATAGTAGCAGAAGCCTTCGTTGGAGGCTGAGGTACCTTTCCTTGTACGTATTCCACTACATCATTGTCATCTAAGATAACTTCCAACCCGATCTTCCAAGCAACAAAGTTAGATGAGTCACCAAGCTTCTAATTATCCTTGAAGTAAGAGGTCAAATAATCTCCTACACCTTCTTTCAAAGATGATTTCTCTTGTTTCTTGTCTCCTTCAACTTGACTTCACCTTAGCTTTGAAACCATGTTAATTTTTTGTTGTTCTATGTTGTTATAATCACTTTAGCCCAATTCTTATCTTCAATTAGCAATCTTTTAAACACAATTTAATCTTCCAATGATTAATAACAATTGTAGATAGAACAATAAATGCAGTGAACAATAGACAAACAAGAACAATAACAAGAGACACAAGGATTTGGTCAAAGACCAGGGAAAAACCCTTTCAAATTCTTCTTTCTATTAGATTGTCATAAAAAGTTCAGCAAAGAGAGTTCAATGTTCCAGTTCACCAATCACAAGATTATCTAGCAAAACCAACCAAACAATATTTGAGAGATGAGCCCAATAAACATATCTGCTTCATATCAGAGTTTTCCAGCCCGCGGTCAATGGTCAACATCTACGGTTAACTGTTATCAAAACCCTAGGTCACAACCGCACAAAGCTAGTGACCATGTGTGCAGCTGCAGTGCTCCAACCTCGGGGAGAACCTTGTCATGTGTGCGGCTACAGCCGAGATTTCCATATTCCAACCCTGCAGCCCCAGATCAAAAAACCTAATCCACACGTGCGAGCTTGGACCTTGCAATTTCGAACCTATACAAACCAAATTCGCGAACCAACCTCAGTGCTGTGCGAGCCAAAACAAAGAAGAGAGAAGAAGATGCTTGATGATGATGTTCAAATGAGGGTCACTTGACTTGTATTTATATGCTTCCAAGGGTGTCCAATTTCTCTCTAAAGTCGACCTGTACTTTTGTGCACGTGGGTTTCCATATGGGAATTTTTCCTGTTGTACAAAGTTCAAACAAATGACCTTGTCTTTCCGAAGTTTTCAAATCGAAAAATACCTTTTGTTATCCAATATGAGATAAAATAGGAGTAAACACAACACTGGGAAACAACTTAGTTGATAACTAGCTTGTTTGTCTGTAACTGGCATTATCAACCTACACTTCTACTTTGGTCTTGTTTTCAGGATGACAATAACTTAGTTAACCAGAACAGATAATTGTGACAGATCAGCTGGCATCATGGCAGTAGCGATGCTAAGAAAAAGTGATGTTCACACAGGCAATTTTGTGAAAAGTCTTTTGGAAACAACCAATTTTTTGCATTTTTGTGGGTTAGGTGACAAAGGACTGGTGATTTGCAGCACTATCCTGAAGCAGAGAAATATTTACAATATTACAGTTATCTAGAAGTATTGTTTAATCATATACATTATAAAAAGATAAGTTTTGGTGATTTCAAAGAAGTTGAGAAAACATATTTTTTGTTCACTGAAGAAGATGCCTCTTTCACTCTTTCAGATGGGAAAGTGCCATCATATTTTCATCAATATTTGGAGGGATATGCTACTGGGGAAGGTAAGATAATATGACTTTTCAGCAAGATGTGCGTATAATATAGATGCTCATTAAATAAAGAAGCATTCATAAAACTGAAATATGATTTTCCTTTGTGTAATTTTGAAAGAAAGAGGCAAACTCTTAATTTTTGATATGTATATTGGTGTAGCCAGCGAACCATTGGTGCCATCAATGGGTTCTTGGTATTTGGAATCCTAATTTCATTTGCGGCTCTTGTGGTACCTCTCTTTCTCTTCCTCTCATTTCTGAAAGAATTCTATCTTGTCACTAATGTTCTACTGTTTCTTTTAGATCAAAAAGAGGTAAATTGTGTCTTCTTTTATGGACATTTATGGATTTCACGATTACTAAAAGCTGTAGTTCAATTATACTTGTTGACTAAAAACTGATCACTTGTTATACTTCCATTAAGGTCAGCCTGCACATGTTTGTTGCTCTCTGAAAAGGGTATAAATAGAAATGAGGGTAGCCTATATTATATTTGATTTTCTTTTCCTTCCCCTAGCTGGTTGGAGCAGATTGATTTCAGATTGGATTGAATATGGTTCTATTGAGGTGGTTCGACTTGGCCTTTTTAGAGGAATTTCTTCATATTCTGATACCAGAACATCCATAGACAACAAAGATCAATGGATGCAGAGAACTAGAACTGGTGTTTGACGGGGATGCATCCCCTAGGAGGAGGCATGACCCCCTCCCTCTAAAAGGGAGTTGCTTGGGCAGCCCCCTCACTGATCATGATTTTTTTTCCAACAATCCTTAAAGGCAAAACAAAGACGGGGGATTGAGCTTTGAGGAGTTTGTGACCTTCATAATTAATGGCAATATTAAATTATTAACGTAAAAGTTAAAGGATAGAAAAGATAAGAAAGGTAAGATACAGGAGAATAACTTAAATTTTTAACACTACCATTAATTGTTTCAGGATGGTTGAGAGTGGTTCCAGCCTCATTGGACTTCATATGGGGAAAGTAAAATTTCATGTCCCATTCAGAATTCAATAGACTTATCATTTAACGAGTTTACATACTTTCTGTTCTTGTCCTGTTGCAATAAAACCTTTTGTTTGAGACTTGAAGGCATTCTTTTTCAAGTCTCCATTCAAGAAAGCAGTCTTCACATCTATTTGATGAACTTTCCATCCATTCAGTGTTGCCAAGACAAATAGAGTATAGAGGGTGGCCCATTTTGTAGTGGGGGAAAAGTCTTCTCATAATTAATACTTTTTTTCCGTGCAAATCCTTTTGCCACGAGCCTTTCTTTGTGCTTGTCGAGTGAGCCATCTGATTCATACTTGTTCTTGAAGATCTACTTGATGAGAATGCCAAGCTATGTTCCAAGGATTTTTGCATTGCCTTCATTAGTGTATGTTGTTGGAAATACTAAGAGCAGGGAGGGGAGGCGGGGCGTGAATCAATGTTTCTTAGCAGTTAGCACTTTTAAATATTTTCAGAGCATTAGTTAATCTTTAATTATTATTAATGTTTATCCAGTAACAACAGTAAACAATAAAACACAATAGGCACAATAATTTTAGGTGGAAAACCCCTTCCGGGTCAAAAACCACCCAACGCTTTTCTAATAAATTCTTTAATCTTCAGCCCCAACCGAAATGAAATTTACAACTTCCTAGAATTCTAGAAAATCATTCTTCTCCAGCTCCCACTGGAAGGACGCCCCTATGCCCTGGTTTCTTCAGTAGTCAATTGAAAGGATGCCCCAACACCCTAGACCAACCTACCACCTTGAAGTGTTCACAGATTCCAACCTGTAGGTGACTTCATGCACCAGCCTAGTACCTCCCTGCCACCCTATAATGACCAGAAATGAGACAAGAGTGTGAATTTCCGTAACAAGGACAATGATCCAGGATACAATATGATTTACAATGATTTACTTGTACTTGACCAAAAACCCAATCACACTATGACTTGCAACTCAACCATGACGTCATCCAACAATGACTCCTATACCTCCCAACAATGCCTCTTCAACTCTAGGCAAATTGACTTTTTTACAATAATGACTCTTTCAATGATGACTCTTTTACAATGATGATCCTTTACAATAATGACTCTTGATAAGACCTGACGCTTGACACTGCTTCTTGGATCACTTGCAGCCACTGATGTACTGTTGTGCTTGCTTCACATGATGGTATCTTAGCACTGCACGTTCTTCTAGTATGTGTCCAATTTGTCCTAGAGTGTCCTCCTTCCTGCACATGCATTAACAAACAAGACCCAAACCAATACACAAACAAAATACTTACACTGTCCTGCAAAACATTTGTCAGAGAGAAATTCAAAATTCAAAATATAAACACTGAATGGACATACCTTGCTGTAGCAGACTTACCCTTGTTGATGTGTGGTCCTTGCTTGCTGCAGTGATCCTTGAATGCTTGTATAGGTGACAATTGTGGCTGTATCTTTCAACAACGTTTACTGCCATGTAGGTATTATTGCATCAAGCTGTTGTGTATGAATATTGTTTGTAACCTTGATGAATATCAGCTTCAATCAAGTACTGAACATGTATGTATATCTTTAAGACACATCGACCTTTCCAATGTAACAATTTGGTTTTTTGAGCTTAAACAACTTCGCACTAATTTCTTTTGATGATCAAGGATTCCAAATGGTGGCACTGCTTGCAATAAAGTGATATGACAATATTGTTCCTCCTTATGCCACACTGCCCCTTGGAGCCTTGTCACCTTAACACTGCCATGGAAACAACTCCAGCTCTCGGCCTCCCTCAAATCAACCCAACGAACCTTCAAACACAATCCTAATTTGTCCTCTTGACCTCAGCCTCCTGCCCAATAACACTGGCTTAAGACATAACTAACTTCGGATCCCAAAGAGTCTTTGTAAACTCAGCCCTAGATAACTCTCCGCTGGCTCATTTCAACTCCACGTTTTGCCACAAACTAGGCCTCAGAGGACCTCAGAAATGACATGCTGCCACAGGGCCTAGGAAACCCTCACGCTGCCAGTGCTTTATGTGCCCAGAAATTTCCACGCTGCAATATAAGTCATACGCTGCAAAAGAGGTCTGCCCAATCAAACAAAAGAAAGCCCAAAAATACAACGAAACCCTAACTTCTCTAACCCTTTCGTTTGATGCAACGCTTCTGCACAGGGGCCGAGTAATTTCAGAGATCTTCCTTCAAGATTATTCGTTTTTCACATATATGTTGAGAGCCATTTTGATTGTTCATTTATAGGCATATCAATGGATTAAAGAGGGGCTTCATTGTTATACGTTGGAGAAGGATAAATTGTTTTAATAGTCTCTTGGAGGTTAAATTCTTTTGGTTATTCATTGAAGTTCTTATTTTAATTCATAAACATCACACATTAAGTTATATCAAATGGTTTTCTCGTATAAACATTGGAAGGGGTTCATGAACGTTGGAAGGGTTTCTCCTATATTGCTTCCTTGCGAATAAAGGAAAAATCACTACCCTTTTTGAACTTAATTTGATGTACATTCACTCTTAATTAATAAAAAAACTTTATTTAATATTTGTGTTAAATATTTTTAATTCCACAAGAAATATGAAATCAATGGTTGGCTTAGTGCATATGGTCCTACCGGAGTGTGAAGTCAAAGATTGGTTTACTATCTTTGGATTTTCAATTTATTCAACTTATATGAGGTGAGATTACGGTGAGAATCCATGTCATCTATTGACAACCGTTGGCGAATAAGGTGTCATGTCTCTACCCTTGGGGTTTTAGCCCACTAATGGGGGTTTCTGACTAAAAACGCAAATAACTCTCAAACCGTGAAGAACTCGGAGGCGTACCATATATCAACAGAAACATCTCGACGAGTAGAATCCATCTAAAATTTTTTTGACTCAAATAGGATGAGTTGTCAAGTCAAAATTCCATGCAAGATCAGGTAAGCCCCTGGTGCTGCTTGGGTTGACATCAATGACAACCATTGATCAGCAATCTCCCCCTTTGGCATTGATGGCAACACAAGTACTCCCCTTGTGATCATGACACCTCTTCCTACTACCTTCTCTCCCCCTTTGTCATCAATGGCAAAGGGTAACTCCCCTTGACAAATTGTCATCCTACAGACCTGTACACACCTCCATTCCCCCTTTCTACTTAGATAAGAGAAAGAGTCTAATGAGAACTTGGGAGAATCCCAAGCTTTTGGTGAAGATACTCAAATGCTTCACGAGGTAATGGTTTAGTAAAGATGTCAACAATTTGTTTCTTTGTGCCAACATATTCAAGCTTGATATTCTTTTCGGCGACCTGCTCTCTAACGAAATGATATTTGATTGGAATGTGCTTTGTTTTGGAATGCATCACAGGGTTCTTACAAATACTGATGACATTGGTGTTATCGCAGAAGATGGATTCATCCAGAGAACTTGAGTACAACAAGCTGTTGCCGCGATATATTCTGCTTCCGCTGTGGATAACGAGATTGAAGACTGCTTTTTACTTAACCATGAAACAAGGCAACCACCTAGATAGAATGTTGCTCCACTGGTACTCTTACGATCATCAACACTTCCTGCCCAATTTGGACCTATATAAGCTTGGATAACTAGATCGTTTCCTTTGCGATACCATAAACCATATTCCGCTGTGCCCTTAAGATATCGAATAATTCTTTTGACGGCAATAATATGAGATTCTTTTGGTGCTGCTTGGAATCTTGCTACTTGTCCAACTACTTGCATTACATCTGGCCGAGAGGCTGTCACATATAGAAGACTACCAATCATAGATCTATACAACCTCTGGTCCACATCCTTTGACGAATCTTCTAAGCTTAACTTGCAACCTGTTACCATTGGGGTAAGGACATGCTTGCAATCTTCCATCTTGAATTTCTTGAGCATTTCCTTGATGTACTTGGTTTGATATATAAATATTCCTTTATCCTACTGAGATATCTGAAGCCCTAAAAACTATGTCAGCTCGCCAAGTAGAGTCATTTCAAACTCACTTTGCATCTTTGTGGCAAAGTTTTTACTTAATCTCATCATTGCTTCCAAAGATTATATCATCCACATATACCTCAATAATCGTTAGGTTATCTTGATCCACTTTCACATAGAGATTGCTGTCAGCGCTTCCTTTCTTGAATCCTTGTTGATGTAGATATCCATCAAGACGAGCATACCAAGCCCTAGGAGATTTCTTGAGACCATATAGTGCCTTTTGTAATCTGCAGATGTAGTCCTCCTTGTCAGAGAGTAGAAAACGTTCAGGTTGTTCAATGTAAAATTATTCTTCCAATTCACCATTTAGAAAGGTTGACTTAACATCCATTTGGTAGACCTTGATTTTTCTCAAGCATGCATAAGCGAGAAACATCCTGATAGCTTCCATTCTGGCAACGAGAGCAAATGTTTCTTCAAAATCAATTCCTTCAACTTGTGCATATCCTTTGCAGATTAATCTTGCTTTATTCTTGGTAACCTGTCTGTCCTCATTCAATTTGTTTTTGAAGACCCATTTACTTCCGATAACATTTTTATCCTTTGGTCGTGGAACCAATTCCCAAGTGTCGTTCTTCTCAATTTGATCCAGTTCTTCATTCATAGCTGCTACCCAGTGTTCATCTTGACTAGCTTCCTCAAAATTGCTAGGCTCAAAAGTTGCTAAAAGAGAAAGGTGAGCTTGCTGTGGTGAATGAAGCTGTCGACTTCTTCTGGTTCCAATTCCTTCATTTATGTTGCCGATGATCTGGTTTGACGGATGATTCTTTTGATACCGATCTTTTAAAGCTTTTGGAGAAGTTTCTTGTACATTCTGTTGATCATTTCTTATTTCCTCTTGGTTGACTATTGTTTCCTTATTTGATTGGTCTTGTTCTGGAGCTTCTTCTTCATCCTTCACATATTCTACCTTAGATCCTTTAGATTTTCTTAAAGAGACAATCTCATCGTTATCCTTTAGAACACAGTCTTCATCAAAAGTAACATTTATGCTTTCCACTATTTGTTTTCGCCTCAGATTGTAGCATCTATAAGCCTTCCTTTTGTGTGAATAACCAACGAAAATACCTTCGTCAACACGAGAATTGAACTTGCCCAATTTTTGATCTTCTCTTTTGATGTAGCATTTTCTTCCAAATATTTTGAAGTATTTGACGTTAGTCGGTCTTCCTTTCCATAGTTCGTACAGAGTCATGTTACAATTGTTCCTGAGCAGACCTCTGTTTATAATGAATACGACTGTATCGATTGCTTGAACCCAGAATTTATCATCTAATTTTGAGTCACTTAGCATTGTTCTGGCCATTTCTTGTACGGTTCTATTTTTTCTTTCGGCAAATCCATTTTGCTGTGGTGTCCTTGCTGTTGAGAATTGCCTTTTTATTCCATTTTCGTCACAGTACTGCTAAAATGCCTTGGAAGTGAATTCTCCGCCATTATCTGATCTCAGACATTTGATCTTCAAATCGGTTTCATTTTTGACCAATTCCTTGTAGATTCTAAAACACTCGAATGCCTCAGACTTTTTCTTTAAGAAGCTGATGGCTGTCATTTTGGTGTAATCATCTATCATTAGCATAAAGTATAATTCACCGTCTAAACCTTTTGTTCTCATAGGACCACATAGATCAGTATGTATTAATTCCAATGGACGTGATGCAAAGTGTTCTTTTGTCTTGAACTCAATCTTTGTCTGTTTGCCATGCCGACAAAATTCACATATTGTATTGGTAGGTTTTGAAATTTTCGACATTTCTCTTACTGCTTCCTTTTTGCCGATCTTGACCAAATTGTCGAAATTTATATGTCCGATTCGTTTGTGCATAACCAAATTTCATCTTCTTTTGCCAAAAATCATTGTTTAGGTGTCTCATCCAAAATATATATGTCATTTGGAGCTCTGCTTGCTGTAGCGACAATTTTACCAAATTTGTTTTTCCTGATT
Source organism: Pinus tabuliformis (assembly GCA_031772625.1). Lineage (NCBI taxonomy): Eukaryota > Viridiplantae > Streptophyta > Pinopsida > Pinales > Pinaceae > Pinus > Pinus tabuliformis. The sequence goes on along the minus strand of CM062805.1, from coordinate 1,199,900,404 downwards.
TCACATTTCTTAGAGTTGAATAGCATCGTGTGTGGTTGATCGCACATCTGTCCAGCACTGAGCAGATTGTGATTCATATTTTCAACCAACAACACATCCTTCACTAATGCATCCTTGCTTCCAAGTGTCACCGTACCTATTCCTATGACATTTGAAGACCCGTCATTTCGAAAAGACACTGTTCCATCCTTCTTTTCCTTCAAGGATATGAACTTATTTCTATCTCCAGTGATATGCGTTGAGCAACCACTGTCAACATACTAAACCTTTCTATTGCTTTGAGCCTTGAGAGCTATAGCACACTTTTCAGTCTTCTTTTTCCATACTTGTTCATTTTGATTTTGCGAGAATTCCTTTGAAGAACTTCCAAGTCTGCAATCTTTAGCCAGGGGTCCAAAATTGTTACATTTGTAACATCCGACATCATCCCTCAAATGATCAAATTTGTTGATATTCTGCTAAGTTCTGGAATATCCATTTATGAAAGATCTCCAGGAACTACAAACATACGTGCGACCTTCTACAACTCTATGTCCAAACCTTCCACATGAATAACAATGACCATAAAATATAGGTTGATACCTGGGAGGAAATCTTCTTCAAGGAATTGTCTTCCATGGTTCTTCTTGCGAGTCTTGATCTCTTGATTTAGTTGGGAGGTCTACCTGCTTGGTAGATTTTGCATATCCATCTTCTTTTGTTGTCATAGAAGGACTTGACTCCTTTTTGGATTTTTCTTTGTAACCAAGACCAGTCTTGTCACTGCATGATCACTGATTGCTGATGAGTTCTTCCAATGCCTTTGAGCTGTTGGCGTAGTTTTGAAGAGTTTTTCCATTTTTTACTTCCTTTCGTAGAGAAACTATTTCAACTTCCAATGCTTCTCTTTCCTTGTTGCTTTCCTTTAATTCTTTCCTGAGCAATTCTTCAATTCGTTTGTATTCTTCAACCTTGATTTTAAGATTTAGGACCTGTTCCCTTTTTGTCTTTAATTCATCTTCAAGAGAGTTGATGTGTTTCTTCTCGGCCTTGAGTTCTTTGATAATCCTGATCACTTCGTTTTGAAATTCAACCTCAGTCATCTCTTCTTCTTCATCTCCTTCTTCGTCAGATGCCTCTTGCTTATTGTGCTTGGCTATAAACAATACTCTTTTTTTGATTTCTTCTTCGCTGTCCTTGTCTTCATCGGACGAGGAGTTATCTTCTTTGGAGAAGAAACTCTTCTTAAACCATTTCTTCTTGCCTTGCTTGTTGAACTTCCTAGGACCTTTCTTTCTTTTCGTTACAGCCTCATTTTTGTGTGGACACTTAGCTGCAAAATTGATCCGGATTTAAATAGGAACGCAACAAATTACAGAGATAACCATAAACACAAAGATGCAACGGAAATACTACTTCAATTCATTAATGCAAAACACTGAAATATGCTTACAAACAACAATGGAAATAAACCAGCTAGGGCGATGGTAGCTTATCTCTGAGAAGAGATGTGGCGGCTACATGCCTCTGAACTATGTTACAATGAGGCTCGCAGGCCTATTTATTGTAACAACCTAAACATCCAAAAACCTAACCCTAGAAGATGAAACGCCAAACTATGTGTCCCGTTTGGGTAAATTGGTACATCAACTTCTCGGGGTCGTAATTGTGGCATACGATCTCCATTTGACGCGCACAGTATCTCGTTAGAAAGTTCTATCGGAGAAATACAACTTTGGGAAGAGCAACATCAGTCCATTGATCCATGTTGCTCCCAATTTTCCCAAAAAACGTCGTTTAGGGCCTCAAAACGGCTCCGGAAGTTCAGGCCCCGAAAAACTGCTAAAAATAGTAAACCGTGCTACAATTAAGGAAACTGAAAAGTTGAAAGAAACAATCGTGGGGTTCCAAGTGGACTTGGCAGGTGGCCACCAATATCCACCTGGATCATTCCTCCCCCCTTAGGAAGTAATGGTCCCCATTGTGTTGAGTTCCTCCATGAGATGAGGAAACTTCTGCTGAACTTGGTCCCTGGTGAGCCACTTGCCTTGGTGAAGGAGTTGGCCTGCTTTGACAACTCGATACAGTTGGATATTTTGCTGGCGAGTGTAATTGATCTGTGTGTCCATGATCCGATCAGTTGCGGCTTGTTCCATGCAATCTGGATTTAACTCTATGGGTGTGAGTTGTTCTATAATGTCGGATGTGTCTAGTAATGGTGGAAAGTATGGCCGAAGGTGGTCCACATTGAACATTGGGTGCAGGCCAAGGAATGAGGGAATGCTGAGCTCAAATGCATTGTCTCCCATAGCCTTGGCAATGCTGTAAGGACCATCTCGGAGTGGTCTGAGTTTTCGATAGGCTTCGGTAAGGAGTTCCTTTTGCAAATGCAACCAGACTTTGTCGCCCACCTGAAACTTGTGTGGCACCCGATGTTGATCATGTCGCTGCTTGTACTTGGCATTTGATTTCTCCAGAATGTCATGGACATGCTAGCTAATATGTTGGATGTGCTCAATGAAGCTGTTTGCCTTATCTGTTTTGGATTGGACATAAGCCGAATCTGCGTGAGTAGCTGCAAATGGCATGGCCACATCAATGGGAAATAGTGGCTGGAATCCCAAGCCCTCCTGAAAAGGGCTGTGGCCAGTTGAGCTGTGGAGAGCCCGGTTGTAGCTATGCTGAACATAGGGAAGGCTCTTGTCCCATGTGCGTGGATGCTTTGAGTTGTACATGCGTAGAATGTGTAGATCATCTTATTGACAACCTCTGTCTGGCCATCAGTTTGAGGATGGAAGGCTGTGGATTTAGTGAGTTTGGTGTTGAGCATCGTCCAGAGACTAGACCAAAATGTACTGAGGAACCTGCCGTCCCAATTTGAGATGATAGACTGTGGGATCCCAAAGTGTACCCACACTCGTTCAAATAAGAGTTTAGCAGTGGCTTCTGCTGTGATATTCTTCTTGCAGGTAGCCATAATGGCCATCTTCAAGAACCTATCGACGACCACAAAAACACAGTCGTTTCCATGCTTAGTGGAAGGAAGCCCTGACATGTAATCCATGGAGATGGATTCCCAAGGTCGACTAGGGGTAGGCAGCGAGATATAGAGGCCTTGCTTCTTGATGGTTGGTTTGGCAATGGCGCAGGTAGTGCATGATCTGATGTACTTCCCGACATCCTGTCGAAGATTTGGCCACTATAAATACTTCTGCAATACCGCCATCGTTTTCTCGACCTCGAAATGTCCAGCAACCCAACTGTAGTGTGCTTCCCAAATCATCTTGGCATGCTTGCTTGGAGGAACACAAAGGTGACCCAGGTGGCATAACAGGGCATCCTAGAGGTGAAAATCTGGAACATGCTGACCCTCCAAGAGTGTCTAGTATGTGTGGTCGAATTCTGGGTCGCTTTTGTAGAGAAGTGGCCAATCAGAAGTCTCGTGCCCACAAGAGTTGAGCACAGTGGTTAACGCCATGATCGGTGGTCGACTGAGGCAATTTGCAACATTATTGGTGCTACCCTTCTTATACTTGATATTCAAATGGAACTGTTGCAGGTATGTGGACCACTTCTGATGGCGATCATTCTGCAATTTCCCTTGGGTCTGTATGAACTGCAGGGGTTAGTGGTCTGTGTGGATGACCGTTTCCTTCCCCAAAATGTAATGCTTCTGTTCTCGGCAGGCCTGCACAATGGAATACATCTCTTTGTCATAAGTGGGATACTTCTGGACTGTCTGAAAGTGTCTCACTGTGATATGCCAGTGGATGCTTGTGTTGAGTAAGGACTGCCCCAATAGCATAGTCAGATGCATCTGTCTCGACCTCAAATGGTTGTTGCAAGTCTGGTAATGCGAGCACTAGTGTCGTGCAGAGGCGATCTTTCAACTCTGTGAATGCCTTTTGTTGAAATTCAGACCAAAAGAATTTTGCTTTCGCTCCTCCCTTGGTGACTTAACTCAAGGGCCAAGTAATATGAGAAAATCCCAACACGAACCTGTGATAGAAGTTGGCAAGACCTAGAAAGCTGTGGAGCTCTGTCAGAGTGGTTGGAGATGGCCAATCTCGAATGACTTGGATCTTCGCTGGATCCACATGCACCCTCTGTTCATCAATAATGTATCCCAGATACTGAACCTGGGTCATGCCAAAAGTGCATTTCTTCAAATTGGCACATAACTTGTGTTGCCGCAGTGTTTAGAGAACCTGTCGGATGTGGTGGAGGTGCTCTTCCCAACTCTAGCTGAAGATCAGGATGTCATCCAAGTATACCACTACAAATGAGTTGGTGAATGGCCGCAAGATGTCATCCATTAGCCTCATGAAGGTTGCAGGAGCATTCGTCAATCCGAAAGGCATAACCAACCATTCGAAAAGGCCCTCCTTGGCTTTGAAGGCAATTTTCCACACATCGAAGGGTTCGATTGGTACCTGGTGATATCCTGACTTCAAATCGATCTTGCTGAAATATTTTGCCCCCTTCAGTTGGTCCAAGAGGTCATCAATCCGTGGGATCGGGTACCTATTATGGACAGTGATCTTGTTCAGCGCCCGATAGTCAATACAGAGTCTCCAAGTCCCATCCTTCTTTTGTACCAACACGATCGGGCTCCCACAAAGTGATGAATTCGGATGGATGTGACCTTTTTGTAGCAGCTCTTGAATCTGCCTCTTGATTTCATCATTCTCCAGAATGGAGTGTCGATAGATTGGTCCATTGGGCAGCGGCGCACTTGGGGTCAGATCGATGGAGTGCTTGACCTGACAGTGCAGAGGAACCCCTGCGGGGGAGGTGAAGATGTCCTCGTACTCCTCCACGACCTTGTCCATCTGTAGTTGTCGTGTAAAGGGGTCCTGTCTGGAGGTCGTGGCCATTGTCTTCTTCTTTCCTTGAGGGCGTATCATCAGGAAAACAAATTTTCCGGTTTTGGAAATGAGCTTATTGCATTGTTTTGCAGTAATCAAAGAGATGACGGTAGGTTGAGCTACCTCCGATATCCTATACAACTTATCTCCCAAAGTAATAATAACAGCACGGGGCCTTAATTCATACACAACATGTCGCTTCCGCAAGTATGGTTGTCTTAATAATACATCACAAACTTCAAGGGGAGCAATGTCACACAATACCTCATCCATGAAGGGCTTGATATTCTATGGAAGGCGACACTGGTGGCTCATGCGAAGATCCCGTCCTTGGTGAAGCCACTCGATGGTGTACGGTTGTGGATGTGCTGTGGTCGGTAAGCCTAGCCGCTTCACGACCTTTGTTGAAATGAGTTTCTTTTGGCTCCCGCTGTCGACAATGAACTGTAGCGGGGAGCCCTTTACCCACATCTGGGAGTGGAAGAGAAGCTCCTCCTCTTTTAGATCTTCGGGTTCCTCCTTCTGGATCTTCGTGGTGGCAATGATGGCGTTGGGCTCCGCATCGATAATTTGCTTCCCTTTGTCATTCCCCTTGTCGGGTTCTGACTTAGAGTCAGAACATGCATCTGATTCTGAAACCTTTAGCTCGGCCACTAGTGATTGCTTGGCCCGACACTCACTTGTGTTGTGAGTGGAGCTCTTATGGAACTCACACCACTTTCCTGTGTCCTTTTTCGGCTTCACGGCGCTGTTCTTTGCTTGTAGCTTTGGCGGGTTGTCTTGGGTCGCCCCGCCTTGGCTTTGTCCTTTGTTCTGTGGTTTGGGGGCACCTTTCCCTTGCTTCGGATTTGCAGATCCAAAGTCTCGCTTCTTTTGTTTAAACTTTTGTTCGACCTTGACGGCATATCGGTATGCCGTGCTGAGCGAGGGGATGTTCAGGAATTCTATTTCTTCCTGGATGTACTTGTGCAGGCAGCCGCGGTATTTGAGTACCAAATGTTGCTCCGAATCCTTGATACCCAACTTTGTGCGAAGGGTATGGAAAATATTGGTAAACTCCGGCACGTCTTGGTCCCTTCCCTGCCGCAGTGTGTTCCACTTTATGTATGATCCTCATAGCTTCCGACAGGGTAGTACTGCTCCTTGATGGCATTCGGGAATGAATCCCAAGTGGGTGCGGCTGAAAATAGTGACCCTGTACTTTCATCCTTCTGCTTGCAGTAGGTTTCCCACTGTCCTTGACGTGGGGGGTTGCTTTGAGAAGAGCGAAAATAATCTTTTCTCGACTGGAAAAATCATGAACAGAAAAATAACCCTCTAGCAGATTTAACCATTTATCGACGACATCTACGTCTATCTGACCCTCAAATATGGGTATTTCAAAATTAACTTGTACCTTAAACGGTGTGGCATTTCCAGAGTAGCTGTTGGAAGTCGATGTGTCGCCCTTGGGTAGTCGCTGAAGGATCTGGGCATAGGTATCCATCATCACGTTACTTTGTCACTCGAGGGCTTCTTCGAGCAAGATTTTGATAGGATCTCTTGCCCCCTCGTCTTTCTTTTCATCTGCCATGGGAGGCCATCGGGGTTTGCGAGGCTGGTCTTGCAAAGGTTCGATCAGTTCAAGTCCTAACTCCTTATATCCCGACCTCGTTGGGGACATGCAAAGAAAAACAGAGAAAAAGCAGACCCCTCTGATACCACTGATCCGGATTTAAACAGGAACACAACAAATTACAGAGATAACCATAAACACAAAGATGCAGCGGAAATAATACTTCATTTCATTAATGCAAAACACTGAAATATGCTTACAAACAACAATGGAAATAAACTAGCTAGGGCGATGGTAGCTTATCTCTGAGAAGAGATGTGGCGGCTACATGCCTCTGAACTATGTTACTATGAGGCTTGCAGGCCTATTTATTGTTGAGAAATAATGGAACACCTTAAACATCCAAAAACCTAACCCTAGAAGATGAAACGCCGAACTGTGGGCCCCGTTTAGGTAAATTGGCACATCAACTTCCCGGGGTCGTAACTTTGGCATACGATCTCCGTTTGACGTGCATAGTATCTCGTTAGAATGAGCTATTCGAGAACTACAACTTTGGGAAGAGCAACATTAGTCCATGGACCCATGTTGCTCCCATTTTTCCCAAAAAACGTTGTTTAGGGCCTCAAAATGGCTCCGGAAGTTCAGGACCTGAAAATATGCTAAAAATAGTAAACTGTGCTACAATTAAGGAAACTGAAATGTTGAAAGAAACAATGGTGGGGTTCCAAGTGGACTTGGCAGGTGGCCACCAATATCCACCTAGATCAAAAATGCCCAACCTCACCACAATCAAAACATATCAATGGAAGTTTACCTTTGAATTTCCCCGTAGCTTTTCTCATCTTTCGTGTGAAGTAGGCAAATTCTCTATCTGAAAATTCTTCTTCATCCTCTTCCTTTTCTTAATCCTTACAACTACAAGTTTTGGCTTTCAGAGTTTGCTCGTCCTTACTAGTCTTCTTGGATGAGGAAAATGTTGTTTCTAAGTGAGATGTGCCATCCCCTTCTTCAATCCTCGTTTCATATGCCGTAAGAATTCCATGCAATTCATCTATGCTGAGTCCGATCTATCTTCCAAGACAGAGACCTTTGGGTTGAATCTTGCGGGCAAGGTTCTGAGGATCTTTCAGACAAAAATTTTCGTGTCAACAGGTTCTCCCAAACCTTGCAATGTATTTGTTGTTTCATCAACAAGCTAAAAGTATGCAGCAATATTTTCATCTTCCTTCATTTTGAGTTGCTCAAATTTTGCCTTGTAAATTTGAAGCTTTGCTTCTTTCACCTTTGAGCTACCTGCATATATATTTTGAAGCTTGCCCCATATGTCTTTAGCAGTTTTGCAACTCACTACCTTAATAAAAACAGATTCGACAAGCCCACTAATAATAAGATCTTTAGCCTTTGCATCATGTACCATATTTTTCTTACCTTGTTCATCTTGGGTCAGTGTGAAGCTTTTGTCAACAATTTCCCATACTTCGTATCCTTGTGCCAACAAATGAACCTGCATTCTTCCACTTCAAAGTGCATAGTTATTTCCATTGAACAAAGGAACTCTATTCTTGGTATACTTGACGATCTCCTAACAGTTGTTAGACTACTTTTGAAGGAACCAAGCTCTGATACCAATTGTCCCAAGGATGAAGAAAAGGAAGAAGATGAAGAAGAATTTTCAGATAGAGAATTTGTCTACTTTAGAGCATTAGTTAATCATCAATTATTATTAATGTTTATCCAGTAACAACAGTAAACAATAAAACACAATAGGCACAATAATTTTAGGTATGTTGCTGCATAAATTGTCTAGGCACCGCGACAACGCTCAGAGTAAGGGCTATCACTCTAATCCTTACTCACTTTGTTTAGACTCTCTCCTAGACAAGTCAAGGGGGGTAGTCCCTAAGGTGAATGGTTGAAGATAGTCTGTGGAATACAGGCTTTAGGAGATTTTAAGGATGAACAACTTGATGAATTTAGAACAATTCTTGGTTAACTAAGATAGATAGATTAAAATAAGACACAACCACAAGATAAAATTGATTAGAGACCAGTGCCTTTATATTGAATTAACCATAGAATAAATAAAAACAAGTTATCCAGAGCAAATTTATAAATGTGGCAAAGCGACGATCATGAATAAAAATGCTCAAAACTTTAGCATGTAGGATAATCTAGCAAATTTATCTTTCTCCAACAGTCAATATGATTTTTTTTCAAACATTTATTACACTTGACCACAGAGAAATCACAAAATTGACATTTAAAACCAAAGACACCAAGGAATTCTAAATTAGAATTTTAATTATTCCTTAGGCAATTGCTTTAATGTGGTAAATGAAGAAGTAAAACAAATCAAAGGGTTAATAAATTAATTTTTTAATCACAAAAATGGCATTTAACACCAAAGACACCAAGGAACTCTAAATTAGAATTTTAATTATTCCTCAGCCAATTGCTTAGATGTGGTAAATGAAGAAGTAAAACAAATCAAAGGGTTAATAAATTAAATTTTTAATGGGACATAGGCCACATTAAAATATTTAAAGCGCAAATCTCTTTTTTAATTTATTTCATTCTCAATCCTAAAGTGACTAAATTTTTTATTTTTTATTTTTTAGATTTGTTAATTTTTTAAATTTTAGAAATTTTTATGTTTTTTAATGTTTTGCAAATGAAAAAAAGAACAAATCAAAATCATAATTAAAAAAAATGAAAAATGTAAAACAAAAGTAAAGTCAATAAAATAAAAAAATCTAAAAAACAATAACCAAAAAAAGAATCGAACTTTAAACTAACTTAACTCATAACAATACAAATGAAAATAAAAAGAAAAGTCAAATGTTAGAAAAGAACTAACCCTAAAAAAAAATTAAAGCATAAGAAATCGAATGGAAAACAAAGAGGGCGTGTATTCCTTTTTGCAGGTCTGGCGGCGGAGGAATGGAAACCACAGGTCGAGGGAGAAAACTCCAGGTTGAGCAGCGAGGGTTTGATGAAGGAGCGACGACAGCAGGAGTTCGAGCTTGAGCGAGGTTGTGAGGATGAACTGTTGCAGGTTGGAAAGGGTACGCAACGAAATATGCAAGTAAGAGAAGGGAAATGCAACGTGATGCAGGTAAGGGAAACACAGCAAGTGGATAGCAAAGAGCGACAAGTTTGATGGATATATAGCGAGAGGATGAGTTGTAGATGGTAGCGGAAAGGGACCCATGCAGGGATGAATGGGGGATGCGGGCTGGCAGAGAGGAGAATGACGCAGTTTTGAGGGCACAGTGAGCTGTAGCTGCGGGTTTGTGGAATGGCACAGCTAGAGGATGCGGATTTGAGGGTTTGCAGATAGAGGAATGGGAGCCACAGAGAAAGGAGAGGAAAGGAGGGATAAGGGAGCAGAAAACGCAGGAAGGAAGATGCAACCAAAGGAAAAACGCATGCAACAGGAAAAAAGTGAAGACATCAGGCAACCGATAAAATTTGAAATTCTTTTACAGCAAGAAAAACCCAGACAACAGTTCCACGCAGCGAATGGTAGCTTTAAAAACCCAAAATAAACCCAGAAAAACAAATATTACATCAATACATTTTTTATGCTTCAGATTTGGCAGTGAAACCCTTGTAAAATTTCTAGATTAAAATTTTAAAACCCTTGGACTGCGAAAAAGTTGGATAATATCCCTGCAAAAATTTTATTTTGAGGCCAGATCTTACCCTCCAGGGCCTAGATCTGGCTTCAAATCAAACTTCTATTTCATATTTGCAACCTGTACCTGAAAACAAAAACACCCAGAACCTAGATATACAAAATAAATAAAACCCCACAAACCCAAGTCAGAAAACCATTTATTTTTTATAGATCTATGCACAAGAATGGTAGATCTATTAGATTTAAGGAGTATGAGTCCAGCTTTGCTTCCAGATCTGATAATCCAAAGCTCTGAACAACCAGATCTATCAATTTCCCGCTCAAAAATTAAATTTTTAAGTTTTAAATGAGGTGCTAACTCAAAACCCTTCGTGTATCACCAATAAAATCTTATGATAAGCCCGGAGCTAATTTGGCTGGGCTTTTCAGAAAACACAGATCGAGAGTTGGCTGGTCCAACTGAAAACTTACCCTAACGCCCGCGGATATAAAAAGCAAGGTCTTCTAGCAAAATTCAATCCAACCATCAAAATAGAGCGAGAAAATGACAATAAAATTCAGACAAATAGAGATATTTGCTATTACATTCAAAATTTAAATTATCATTTAAACCCCAGTGACTGAGCAAGATACTTGTACTCAAATCACTCTTCAGAAGCTATCATCAATGGCTTAAAAAAATTTATGCATGAAAACAACACATCTTATAGTATTCCCATGAAGAGTAACACCAACGAAATTTAACCCCAAAGTCTTTCTTTATTATCCAGAAAAAGATTACACAAGAGCTTTTTGTTTAGCACACGACTTAGAGATCAGATGAATTGACTGACGAATGACTTCCTATTTAAAGATAAATCCTCCAACGACTAGTTCGAGTGATCCTCGTCAAAGCAATTTCGACCATTGATGAAGATTAAAATTTCTTTTAATCTCATCCGTCGAAATATTTAATTCTTGAGGAAATTTGAATTTATCAAATTTTGACTTTGACTTAACTCTAGAGATCAAAGGTTTAAAATTTATCAAAATAATCAATTCACCTTAGTCCCTGGACCTCTTAAAATTTAATTTTTAAGGACCGACAAATTTTGCCTTTGGAGAATTTAAATTTACCTAAGATCTAGAATCAATTAAATTTCTGGCTTAGGATTTTAATTAATTTTTGGGCAGAAAATTTAATTAATTAATCTATGAGAGGATAAATTATTTTTTCAACCCTCAAGGCACTTTACATTATGATTTTCATATTTTTTACATCGCAAGGGAGAAAACCCATTTGTAATAGACCTTCACAGACTACCCATTTCTGCAACACAAATATAATTCAACAGACCAAGCAATTTGTAATAAAATAACCTAACGAAATAGTTAGGATTATTCCCAAATCACTTTTACATAGACTCGATCTAGAACACTAGGACTCGCCTAAGATCTCAGTTACAAAATCCATTCCGGCTTTGGGGTGAGATTGAAGGAAAACTTTGTCGACCATCCGAGAATGGATCGGTGAGACAAAAAACCTTCCAGAATGTAGATCGTCACTAGAAAAGTAGGTTTACCTAAGCAATTACATACATGACACGGATCTGCTGAGATAATTTACATCATATACATGCAGAATGGGTTGACAATGTACATTATAACATGATGATTAGGCTGATGATGATAGTTGAATGGCATGGACACATCGATTAGGCGCTATCCCTTTTGCGAAAAAAAGGGGGTGTATTGCTATGGGTCGTTGACACGTAGTGGTCAACATCTGGCTCTACTTGGGGACATGTTGCTGCATTGGAGGAATGTGAGAATCCAGAATTTGCATCCATGCAACACACAATATAACATAAATAGCATCCATCCGAAATCATCATATAACATTAAGCACATGAAAGATATAAGCTCTTCATTTATTAACTATCCTAATAACATGAAAAACATGAATCTAACTACAAAATAAAATACTGAAATAAAAGGGGTAGGCTTAAGAATACAATATAAAGGATGCCCCATGGCATCAAACACGTTCAATGTAGTGTATGTTGAGCATTTTCTTGCTTTCAGGCAAATCTATAGGCTGCTTTTCAAATGTGCAATTTTCAATTGTGCATATGGTAAGACTCTTCCCTCTCTGAAAATTAAGCTGTTTAGATCCGTCTTCTGTGGAATTTAACTAAAAAACCTGAAACTTATCCAAATTATTTAGAAAGTGAATAACACGTGTTTCATGCCCATGTTAAGATTTATCTGGGGTAGAAGGTTTAAAAATGATATCCATCTTAGTTTTTATTTTCAATTAATTTATCAGGCAACTGCATGGTAGAAGCAACAACAACTAACTCATCAGCTAAAATATTTTGCTCTCTTGGGATAGCTCCAAGATTGATGGCATCAAAACAGTGTTGAAAATATCGACAAAATATCAGCGAGGGTCCAGAAAACATCTTATCGGCAATATCGGCAAATATCGACAAGCATAAAAAATGCATATATATTCATTTTTTTTTTCAGATTTTTAAACATATAAAGCAATAACAACATGGACTAAACACATTGGCACATAAATATGGAGAAAGCACTGATATATATGATGTCAAATAGAAATGATACATCAAACTTCAAAGGTGATACCAAATCCTGTTGATCCCTGATAATTGTCCAATCAAGGACTCAAAAAAAATAACATCACATATATAAAATAATAAAAGTATTTCATCATCATGAGTTATAAACTTATATATAGCAAAACAAATAAAACTAGCAGTTATCTATCTGAGACCAGTGGCTTCTCCCTAGCAACTTTCTTTCTGTCTTGTTCAGCAATTGCTTCAAGAGATTTTTGTATAATCTCCGTACTAGAAACCATACAAGGCATTACATCTGCATCATGTGCAAGGAGTCTAGCCAGATGGTATTTCAATCGCGTAACCCATCCTGACATCTTGGTCCCACACAATTTGCATGATATATATGCTCGATTTGCCCCACCAACAGGCCCCCCATACTCCCAAAATGGGTCCAAGGCTTTTGGCATATTTGACATTTGTAGTGAACTAATTCAAACTTAGGGCACAAAAAAAACAAAAAAATGGCATTAAACCCCCCAACACAAAAAATAATAAGTAACAACCACCTCATTTAAAAATAATTACTACATTATTTGCATTTTGCAATGTGAATGAAAAATGGCAATAAGAGGGTGCATAAGAAAGTTGAAAAAAAAAATGAAGCTTGCTGTCCAAATATGGAGAAAACCCTTGCATTGGCTCATGGGCATGAAAATCATAGCAAATGGAAAAAAACAAAGAAACAAAATGTTGGTAGGGAAAGAGGCAAGCAAGCATAACCCTAAATCTATGAAAAAATAATTAACATAGGGGTTTTAAGAACATATCTGTTAATGGAAGAAATGAAGTTTGTCTCACTGTTCTTCAATCTTTGATCCACAAAAAGATCTTGGTGGTGATAATTGTTGTTTGATCCTCAATCCCTCCTTGACAACCACCACAAAATTCTTCTCCTTCTTTCTCCAACACTCAGAAACAAAAATGAAGAAAAAAAATACGATTTTCCCTTTTTCTAGCCGCGACATAACTTGCCCGACGATATTTTCTATCATCTTGCGTTATTTTGCCGAGATATCGACGATATCTTGGAAATATCGCGATATTTTCTTGGTGATATTTCGGCCCGCCGAAAATATAACGATATTTTCGATTATCGGCGATATCTCGCTGATATTATCATCACTGTATCAAAATACTCCATGGTATCCCACACAACATTTCTATAATTTCTTAATCTTTGATTTTTACATATAAATTTATTTTTTATTTGCATGATAACTAAATCTGAATCACCCTTGATACTTAGCAATTTAACTTTCAAAGCTTTTGCCAATTCAATACCCAACAACAAGGCTTCATATTCAGCCACATTGTTGGTCGCTTCAAATTCTAACTGATAGGCAAATTTGAAAATATGACCAAGGGGAGATTTTAGGACAATTCCCGCACCTTTACCATGCCTAGATGCTGCACCATCAAAGTATAAATGCCAAACCTTATCTTTTAAATCACCCTCTTTTTTATCAACCTTGACCTCTATGGGAATTAGATAAAATAACATGATTCCCAGGGTTAGGTTGCTCACATATTATCTCATTATGGGGACTTTTAGGATCTTCGACATGGAATCTCCTTTCGAGCTTTCTATTTAATTTAAGAAATCCTTTACCATTAGGGGAAGGAATCGTAGCATATGACCAATCCATTTGAATGCTTCCTCCTAAATTAGAGGCCCATTTCCTAGACAAAAGCATACCCCAAGCATCAGGCACGTCAACCACAACTATGTCCATGACAATCATGATATCAGGGTAGACAAACAGATGGACTTGTAAGTCCTTAATCAACCCATGAACTTCAATTTTCTTCGAATCCATGGCACATATGTTATAGTAAGGCTAGATATCCTTAAGTTAAGTTTGTTAATCAAGGTTGTCATTGATGTCAATATGGCATTATTGGAGATGGCAAATATTCTTGTGATTGATGAACCTCATGAAAACCCTAAGGTGTGAAATTTTAACCCTAAGTAAAAAACCCCAGGTCTATGTTAATCTAATGTTGAATTCCTCTTTTGCTTGTTAAAGAACCATAAGACGAAACCCTAACCCTAAGTCCAACCTCAAACCCTAATTCTTCATGAAACCATTAATCCTAAATACATACCTTTATAACATAACAAAATCCTATCCTAGTTTCCTTACAAACGAAATCCCTAGTATAAAATCCTATATCATAAATTCACTTGACTTAAATCTTATAATAAAATCATAACCCATGACACTTTACCAATTAGCAAAAAGAACTTAAAGAAAGAAGAAAAGAAAGGGAAGTCTTTCCTATACACAATCTAATTAAATGACCAACCGATCATATATATCCAAAAGCCTTTTATGTTGGGTGAAAACTTTATAACATTGAAATACACGTTGAATATTGCGTATTTTGAATGATCGTATTATTCAAGCCTCCAGAACTTAACCATGCATCTCAGCGGTCATACCTCCTCTATGGTCCCCACAAACCCAAGTTGGCTCCACCATTCATAAGTCGGCTCCATACATCACCATTCAAACCATTTCAAGTAGATATATGTATACACGTGAATATCATTCATTAGATTATTCTTCACGGAAAATAAAATCAGAGATAAAATTATAGCGTAGAAGTTCACATCTCGTGAACTAGCCGAAGGAGGCCGAGGAGAACAAGAATTATGTTCGGAAGAATTTCGGCATTAAGCTTGGACTACATCGCAGAATTTTGAAGCTCGGACTAGAGATAAACCGTGAGAATAGTCACAGCTCGGATTGGCAAAACCTGTGATACTCGGACTACACTTTACAACTGTGATAATTGTGGACTTCAGGATAGTCACTTAAGGTGGCTCGGATTTGCAAGGCAGTGGACCTGGAAGCTTTGGATCTGACTAAACAAATTGCAGACCTGTTGAAAACTTTATATCTGTGATTTCTTTAAAGGCAGTTGTGGAAACTCGTAGCTCAGATAAGTGATGGACAGCTAGATAGTTCAGCAGATGATACACGAAGCTTGAACCACTGCCAAAAAGCTCTGTCAGCACCTCGGTTGGTTTCCAGATTACAGTCTTGGATAAGCACCAAGGCCTATCTGTGGTGAGCATCCACCAAACATTGTACCTACATCATGTAGCTTACTCTTGTTGTGAATAAACTTGAAGACCTTGATCTGTGGGTAGCTACCTTGAGGAGAGCTCGGTGCAACCTCAGTTTCAAGCTCAGGATTACATTCTTTTAGACAGACCTCAAACAGTGGCTCAGTTATCTCATAGATTCAGATTGGACAGTTGCTTGGTTATCTCACAGACTCCAGTGGCTTGAACTTCTAGTTGTGACTCAGACATAGAGTGAACTGGAAGCATACCTAATATTGGACAGTCAAGATTGTTTTTGAAACTAATTGAGCATACATTAGTTGGAGAGTTGGGTGTTGGACAATGACTAGAATTTGGAGCAGCCTTTAAACAACAGTATTGAAGACCTTGAGAATTTGGATTGTTGAAGACACCTTTTAGAAGTTGGAGACTTTGATTGAAGCCTTGTGGAGTGACCTTGAAGAAGGATCCAGATTGAAGACCTGAAGGTTATCCTTGGATCAATTAAATACATTGTGCATTTCTTGATTGGGCTTTGGGTTTGAAGTACTTTTGAAGGAGCATTGTTTTGAATATCTTTTTGAGCACATTGACGACACCTTGGAGCATCTTGTGAAGACACTTTGAAACTGAACTTGGAAATATTATTGGAGATCATGATGCATCACTGATGTCATCATGAGGTGACTTGGAGAAATTGCTTGGGTACGATGAAGAGCAATGGTGACACCTTCTATATGACAAGGTTGTCATTGATAATGTAAAGTGGAAGACTATAGTGAAGCTGAAGATTGATAGGGCTCAATGAAGAAGATTTTGGGAGTCGTGAGTTACTACCAAACATATCTTGACGAAGTATTGCAGTGGGTTGGAGCCCAAGAGGTTGGAGCCTCGAAAAGACAAGGTTGGTGCCTTGGAGGATAGGGTTGGAGCCCTAGAGGATCAGTGTCCTCAAGAAACCAGGTCGGAGCCTGTACCAGAGAAGGGTTGGTGCCCTAGAGGTTGGAGCCTCTAAACGCAAGGTCGGTGCCTTGAGAAGATAGGGTTGGTGCCCTAGAGGTCAGAGCCTCACAAAAGACCAAGTTGGTGCTTGGCAAATACAGGTTGGAGCCTGGGAGATTGAAGATTGGTGTCTTCATCTAGGGTTGGAGCCCTACACAAACATTGTACTTGATTTATCGAGATTAATAAAAGTATTTATTCTTATTGTTCATTTTGTGTTCTAATTATAAGTGATCTAACTGGTAAAAGTAACTATTGAAAAGGAATGCTGATTCACCCCCCCGCCCTCTCAGTATTTCCAACAAAGCTGCTCCATGACTCTCTTAGTCATCACACAAGCGGAAGCACCAGAGTCAAGCATGCAGTTATATAACCGATAATTATTAACAAGCAAAGTAATGAAAAAAGGAGAACTCCCTTTGTTATCAGATTCCATACTTTGCAAAGACATAGGAGCGTCCTTGTAGAAAGCCTCATGAGTTTCCTCTTGAGTTTCATTCACCTGGGTACTGCCAATAACACTTAGTAACTTGGCCTTCTGGGAGGGGATCTTCACTCTTTCGGTGACAAGAACCAAAACTTTAGAATTATTAAACCAATCTCCTAAATCAATATTCATACCAGAAGTTGATCCGGGGTTAAGACTTTGAGAATTAACTTGATTAACATTTTGATTTCTTGTCTGATATGTTAGCCCCTTGTCCTTAGCAATTTCAAGAACTTGCTTAGGAGGAGGCTCCTCACTAAAAAGTTTAACCAAGACATCACTTTCTTGACCAAAATTATTAAGGCTATATGAAGATGTGAAAGGTCTAACGGGTTGATAATTTTCCTTGACCTCTTCCCAGTTCTCTTGCGACAAACGATATTCTTTACCAACCATGTTTATCTGATTATTTGTCGCAAGCATCTCATGATGCATGATTCTCTTGATAACAGGATAGGTAGCTTCTTCATGAAGCTCGTCACAGGCCCTACAGTAAGGCGGGGTATCCTCCACAAGATTATTAGTTTCAAGAGGGTGAGGAGGCTCCTGTTCACTAGATTGGCCTTCCTTCTGCCAATTATTTCGATTATTATTATTATTATTCTGACCCCTAGGTTGATGCATTTGAGCTCATTCCATTTGAATCAACCTAGACTATAATGTAGTTATCTCCTTGGCATGTTCAACAATCATCCTAGCTTGATTTAACTCCATATTTTATAACTTCTTAAGCAATTTTTGCATAGATTCTTCTTCAGATTCCTCTTCTTTTCCTTTAGGTTCTTTTATTTTAATAGCAGATCTATCAAACCCAGGAATTTCAGATTTTCTAGAAGCCTTCTTATCTTTTTCCAGCTCTTCAGCTGTGATTTGACAAGCCTTGTAGTCACCAGGCTTGGACCTTCTTAGTTCATAAGAAGTGTCAGGATTGAAAGCATCGAGATAGTATTCTAGAAGCATTTTCTCAGTTGGTTTGTAATCAGTAGATATTTCTTTAAGCATACCATTAAACCTTCTATTAAATTCTTCACACGTCTCATTTTCTTTCTTTTTAATGACGCTAATGGCTTTTGCTAGAAATCGATCTTCTTTCTTATCACCAAATTTCTCTCTAAAAGCATTAAGGAGGGAATCATATGAATCAATGCTATGATCAGGCTTATCGCTAAACCAATCCATGGCATCTTGCTCAAGGGTCAAGACGAAGCATTTCATTTTCACATCCTCATAATTTTGATCCTGAGCCAATGTAGCCCACCAAGTCTGAAAAACATATAAATGATTTTTAATAGTGATTGCATTATTTCCTTGGAAAGCGGGTAGCCTGTCTAAACCATTATTAGGAAGGTTATGGGGATAACCCTGGATGTTAGCAAAGTTAAGAGGCCCATAGATATCCATGATGTTTGGAACGGGAGGATTCAAGAAGAGTGAATGGATGTCACAAAGAGCTTCCTGGCCGAGATTGATAAGGAGTGTACAAGAAGAGAGCTTGTGTAATCTAGCTCTAAGAGCCTATTGTCGCACAGAATGTCTAGGCACCGTGACAACGCTCAGATTGGGGGCTGTCACCCTGATCCCCAATCACTCCGTTTAAGCTGTCTCCCTATAGCAGGCTAAGGGGGGTAGACCCTATGGAAAAATGGAATGAAGAAGAACTAGTTGGGAACCAACCAGTTTGGGAGACACAACGAGGCGATCAAGTACTTGATTAAGGCCTAGCAAGACTTAGAAATTGATTAGATTTTAAACGGTTAATACCAATGCCTTATGGAGTCAACGATCTTTCTAGGGAAATGAAGACCAAGTAGTCGATTAGCGACTGCTGCTTAGGTGAATGACTATCTATATGAAATGCAGTTCCTAAAACTAATGTGAGATGCAAGAATCTTGGTTGATTTTAGTTAAATGCCTACTTAGATTTTGAATCCTTCAATCGTATTTGTGTTGAGCTTGATTTCGTAGTAATTGGCAGAGAGAAGGTCAGGAGAAGCACACTAAGGTGTGATTAACGATGCCTCTCTTGAACTTCTAACATACCCGGTGCCTTCGGCGAGCTGTGGCTCTGACGACTGCAAGGTCACTGTTTTAAGTACTATTAAAACATGCTTCTCAAGAAAAGACGGATGGAGATCTATCTGTCTGTCGACCAAGTTTATGCTTCGAAGTAAATTTTATCTATGCAGAGCTAACCGATATGCAAATGCACAGGAAGATGGGAAGAAGTTAGATTCGAGGATGAGGAAACATTTGCGTTGCTAAAGCCTTCAATTACCCAAATGAGATGTTCACTTTATTAGATGAAGACTTAAATGATAAACTCTTGAAGATATTATGATTTTTAGTTAAATGCCTACTTAGATTTTGAATCCTTCAATCCTATCTGTGTTGAGCTTGATTTCGTAGTAATTGGCAAAGAGAAGGTCAGGAGAAGCACACTAAGGTGTGATTAACGATACCTCTCTTGAACTTTTAACATACCCGGTGCCTCCGGCGCTGTAGAGAGCTGTGGCTCTGACGACTGCAAAGTCACTGTTTTAAGTACTATTAAAACAGGCTTCTCAAGAAAAGACGGATGGAGATCTATCTGTCTATCGACCAAGTTTATGCTTGGAAGTAAATTTTATCTATGCAGAGCTAACCTATTTGCAAATGCACAGGAAGATGGGAAGAAGTTAGATTCGAGGATGAGGAAACACTTGCATTGCTAAAGCCTTCAATTACCCAAATGAGATGTTCACTTTATTAGATGAAGACTTAAATGATAAACTCTTGAAGATATTATGATTAAAACACCAGCTTATTTCAGATCTTCTTGATACAATTTAGCTCAAAGAGAACAAAAACTACTTTGCAATTCGATATCAATGTCAACAGATTTTCACAAATATTCAGCTTAAGAAACAGAGATATGCGATCTATTATAGTTCCACGACAAGATTCTTTAAAAATCACTTGAAAACATTTGTAAAATGTCTAGCATGTAACGAGCATTAAATAATCCAAGCGATGACGATAGATAGATGCAAGATATTCAACAGATGCACAATGTTCTAGCAATTAAATTTCTGGAGATCCAAATACTTTAAACAACCATGAAATTTAAAATGCCAACCAATTTCGATCCTAGAATTAAAAGATTTATGCTTCGCGACCCAAATCTAGGGAAATTTACCACTTCCCTATAGTTAATCTTTAGATATAAAAATTCAAGCACATTTAACTATAGAGAAAAAGAAATGTTGATACCACAAAAATTCTCCTTTATGTTTTATCCTTGACAAATTTGATTGGTCCTTAGGAAAACTTTTTTCAATATGCTAAGCAAGACTTAATGTGGCCAAAGT
The DNA here is from genome assembly GCA_031772625.1 of Pinus tabuliformis. Lineage (NCBI taxonomy): Eukaryota > Viridiplantae > Streptophyta > Pinopsida > Pinales > Pinaceae > Pinus > Pinus tabuliformis. The sequence continues at coordinate 1,199,879,823 of CM062805.1, read as the reverse complement.
AAATCAAAAGATTTAATAATTTTTTAATTTTTTAATGGGCCAGAGGCCGCATAAAAAAATTTAAAATCTTTTAACTCTAAAAATTTACCTTTGATTTAAAAAATTTAGGATGTCTTGAATTCACAAAATTGAAAACCTTTTCTTATGTATTGAGCTTTATTATTTTTTTGGGTTTTGAGCGACTAGGGCATCATCAGACCACCCTTAGGTAGGGCAGCATAGGACTTCCTCTAGCTCCAGATTAGGGCCTTCCCTTTGCTGTGGATTAGGGCTCCCTTTAGCTGCGGATTAGGGCTCTTCTAGCTGTGGATTAGGGCCTCTCAGATCTGCGGCCAGATCTCCTACAAGTCTGCGGTTAGGGCTCTCCTAGATGACCCATCTTTGGGCTGCATAGAAGGCATCTCCTCTAGACCTCGTTTTCCACCAAAAACCCAAAACATGTGGAGAGTGAGATCACAAGAGATGAGTGTTAAATGACTTGATGTCCTCCTTTATTTATACTAAAATGTTAAGCACAAGTGGGGTTTATTTGGTTGACGAATTGTCCCATAACACTAATAAATTCATATCTCCATGAATACTTATCGGAATTGGATGATCTTTAGAGAAATCCTACACCTCTCGATGAGAGGGATCCAGGAAAAATATCAGCTGCCATAAATAAGATGACCCACATGGAGTTTGGCCCTAGTTGCCAATTTTAACACTCCCTCTCAACTAGGGAGAACTCCATCCGCTGATCCATATGTTGGACTGTACTATCTCTGCCATTAGTGCCCTGCACTGCTCTGCTCTGCGCTGCTGAACCATGAAGAAGAAGAATTGATCGAGAATGCCTCATACCATTCTCTACTGACCCGAAGTCAGTTTCATCTCACTGACCCGAAGTCAGTTTTATTGATCCCAGATCAATATCACAAGAGAGTGTCTCAAACCACTCATACTGATCCTAGATTAGTTTCGTTGATCCCATATCAATGGAGGTCATCCTAGCATAGGGAGTACGGTAGATACAACATGCGTCCATCGATAGTACTACTATGGTCCCTAACCCCATTTCCCTGCCCATTGATCAGATGAGAGGTACTTCCCATGAGTCCCAGACTGCATGGGTAGGATGCCTCGATAGGAGAACTAATCATCCTGTCCATAGGAGAACGAATCATCCTGTCCATTGGTTGCCACAGGAGAACTAGTCATCCTGGCCCACAGGAGAACTAATCATCCTGGGTCACAGTCGCCACGGGAGAACTAATCATCCCAACCCACAGGAGAACTAATCATCTTGTTCCATAGTTGCCACGGGAGACGTAATCATCCCGGCCCATAGGAGAACTAATCATCCTGTTCCATACTTGCCACGAGGTATCGCAAGGAAAGGTTGAACCTGTCACCCTGTACATAACGCACCACCAGGGGAGGGTGAGTCGCCCTATGGTTGTATGTCGCTCCAGTAAGTACCCCAAGCCCCCCGAGCTCCCAAAGCTCAGTGCATGCAACATGTAGGACCCTTATACGAAGGTCTCTCAGTTTCAACGACTCCAAGTCGTTCGGGAAAATCATAGATTTGACCTTTCCCCGGGGCTTTGACAAAATGTCTGCGACTTGTACATCAGTTTCAATGCGATGGAGCCTCCTCGCTCATTGACTTACAATATCCCAGATAAGGTAATATCTGATGTCTATTTGCTGGAGCAATCATCGAATAAAGGATTTCTCAATAATCGAATCCCCCCTGGTTGTCACAAAGAATCATAGTGGTATTCATCATGTGTACGAACATCTCACTGATGAGCTTCCATAACCAGGCAGCTTTACATGAGATCATACTCGTAGCTATGTATTCGGTCTCGGCGGTGCTTATAGCAACCGACTTCTGCTTCCTGCTCATCCATGATATCGAAGAAAAATCCAGAGAGAACCAACACTGAGAAGTGCTCTAGCGATCCTCCACACTGCTTGTCCAGTCAGCATTCGAATAATCATGCAGCGTCATATTTCTGGCAGTGTATCTCAATCCATGAGAGATTGTGCCCTGAAGATATCTCAGAAGATTCTTGGCACCAATCTAGTGAGGCTCAACCAAATATGAGCTCACCATGCTAACTGCAAAGCATATATACAGACGAAAGTTCACCAAGAACATCAATGCAGATGAGTTTATGAAACTCAGAGGCATTTCCCAAATCTAGTCCAGCATCACCACCATATAACTTCTAAAAGTTAAGATCCTCGAGGAAGTCACGGGCTTGTAGTTTACCATTCCATATCTGGAATCCAACTCCCTCTTACTTCTGCAAGTGAGAGGGTCTGCACCTGTTAGAAATAGGTCGTTTCTCAGAAGGTGCTGGTATGAGAGGTCTATCATCCACAACCTTCAAACAATGGTTTGGATCGGCTTCACTTTTAGTGAATCTCAGCTTCATCAGACAGCTATCAATCCTCTCATATTAGGCCCGGGGTGTTTTACTTCAAGCCATAGAGGGCTCTCTTCCACTTGTATAACCCAATCGTGAATCTCAAACCCCTTGGGTTGTTCCAAACTTGTGGACCTGCTACATGAGGGGAATGGTCCCCTTGTAAGATTTTCCTTCGGTACATCTTAGACATGTACCTTCATGCTCTTCTTGAATTCAGGTATTCGAGTCAACATCTGACTCTCATCGGTTAGGGCCTCATAAAGTAGATCTCAGGATGGTCCCCAATGGACCATCCTGCAACTTGACACAAATTGCCAACCCTGAACCCATGAGTAAAAACATCTTTGAAAATTTCATTTTCAAACACGTACCTTTCCATCGATGAATGCCACCCTGTAATCTTTGACTTCCATTGCCGAAATGGACACCAGGTTCTTCTTGTGATCAGGTACATAAAAGAGATTCTGTAAATGAATCAAGTTACCCTCATTCAATTGAGGGGTAACATTCCCTACACCCTTTCCGGGATAGGTGGCATTGGCTCCAAGTATAATCCCACGATTGTTTCCATCTCTACCAAATTAGAGAGAGCACCCTTCTATCTGATGAAGTGCCTTGAAGCACTATAATCGATAAGCCAGATTCCCAAAGAATCTGAAGGAGAGGGCCAATACAAGATAGCGCTTCTTTATCTTATCAGAAACAACATTTGATTCTTCATACCTGGGGTTCCTTGCTTTCTCTGAAGAGTTCACTGTTTCCTTGATGACCTGCATTACCTGTCATTCCTCTGACCATTGAAGATGTCCCTTGAATGATTGTTATCATCACCAAGTGATGTGTCCCTGCCATTCAAACACCCCTTCGCATAATGGCCGAACTAGTTATATGCCTTTCCTTCCACCCTAAGATCCGATCTTCCCAATGAAGTGATCTTTAGGTAGGCCATATTCCGTTGCGCTATTTTGATAATATTCTCTACTTCGATTTCACCCTCGGTGAATTTGGAGAGGGATGAGGAACCCATTGATCCTTTTGTCCTTTCCAAACTGTCTTTGGTGATTGCTCTTTCACTCTTGCTTGGGCATTGTCTTCACCTCAACTCTGATACCATGTTAAGTTTAGGTATGTTCTATGCTTAGAGCAATTTATTTCAATTTTCATAGTTAGCTCAATATCTTTTCCAGATTAGCATTCACATGAGCATTAAAGTAAATTGCAGATAGAACATAAACATAAATCGCAGAAGACAAGCCCTAGCCAGGGACAAACCCCAATGTGGGGAAACCCTTGATCAATTCTTCTTATATGTTCTTCAATAGTTCGGCACACAGAGAGAGAGAGAGAGAGAGATAGTACATTTACAACAGAAGTCAACACTTTGACTTATCTAGATAAGAGCATAGATCATCTCTAAGAAGATGATACATGAGATCAGTTGAAGACAAGCTGCTTCAACTGATTCTCCATCGTGTTGCATCTCGTCATCATGCTGCACCCATTCATTGAGTTGCTCTTGTCATGGAAATGCAACCAGTCATGGTTGTACTCATCATGGTGCACTATGCTGCACCACTCACAGTTATACCCATACATGCTACTGTACATATTGCCTCCACTATGCTGCAATCATTACAGTTGTACTTATACATGCTGTTGTACATACTGCCTCCACTATGCAACAGTTGTACCTATACATGTTGCTGTACATACTGCTTTCACTTCAACAGTTGTACCTATACATGCTGATGTGCATACTACTTCTGTCCCATAATATGTCTAGCATATCATACCCAAACATGGCCCTGCTGTCACCTATAGCAACAACAGCTAGGTGACCTTTCAGGACAGCGACCAACTGTAGTATTGATCCTAAACTAGGATCCAACACCCTTGCAAAACACTCTTGAATTGATATTTGTCTGCATTTGTAAATTGTGACAACCTTGGTTAGGGCACGTGCTGCATCCCTAAACCCTTATGACAATCCAAAAACCAACCCTCAAAGGTTTGCAACATTCCTAGTGAAGCCTCCTCTTTGTCCACGTTGCCTTTTGAGGGGTTAGTCCACCTTAACAGCCCTCTATGCAACTCTTTCTGTGTGCTAAGGCCTGCGGCCTAGCATTGTCATGAGACAGTCCCTATGCATGCCCAAACACACCTTCTTCTTCAGCGTTTTGTCCCTCTAGCTCATCAGCCTTCACTACCCAGCAACTCTGCCCTTGAACAACAACTTGGACTTGTCTTGATAGCCCTCAAACAGTCCTAGGACAGTTTGCAAATCAACCCAACAAACTGTCCTCTTCTTGATCCTCTCTTGCTACGGCTAGGGCATCTTCATACCACCATTCGGTAGGGCAGCGTAGGGATTCCTCTAGCTGCGGATTAGAGCCTTCCCTTTGCTGCGGATTAGGGCCTCTTAGATCTGCGGCCAGATCTCCTACAAGTCTGCGGTTAGGGCTTTCCTAGATGACCCTTCTTTGGGCTGCGTAGAAGGCATCTCCTCTAGACCTCCTCTTCCACCGAAAACCCAAAACAAGTGGAGAGTGAGATCACAAGAGATGAGTGTTAAATGACTTTAAGTCCTCCTTTACTTATACTAAAACGTTGAGCACAAGTGGGGTTTATTTGGTTGCTGGCTGACCTTGACGAATTGCCCCATAACACTAATAAATTCATATCTCCATGAATACTTATCGGAATTGGATGATCTTTAGATCAATCCTACACCACTCGATGAGAGGGATCCAAGAAAAATATCATCTGCCATAAATAAGATGACCCACATGGAGTTTGGCCCTAGTTGCTAATTTTAACAATAGCAAACAGTCTTTTCATGCTTCACATTCTAGAGTGTTGTCGCACAAAGTGTTTAGGCACCGCAACAACGCTCAGAGTAAGGGCTGTCACTCTTGATCCTTAATCACTCTGTTTAGACTCTCTCCTAGACAAGTCAAGGGGGGTAGTCCCTAAGGTAAATGGATGAGAAAAAACCTGTGGATCACGGGTTCTAGGAGATTTTAATGATAGACAACCTGATGAATCTAAATGAATCTCGATTAATTCAGATGAATAGATTAAACGCCAACGTAAATAAGACACGACCACAAGATAGAAACAATTATAGATCAGTGCCTTTATGATCAATTAACTGTAGATTTAGTAAAACAAGTTATTGAGAACACTTTACAAATATATGACAAATAATGACAATCATGAATAATCAATATAAATGCCTAAAACTGTATCACGCAAGATATTCTAGATTTAAAATGATTTTCATCAACTGCCCAGATCTAGGATTAATTAACCTTTTCCAACAGTCAATATGATTTATCACACCTTGACCATAGAAGAATCATAAAATTTAAGATTTAACATTTAGCATCAGAAACAACAAAGGACTTTAATTTAGGCAATAAACATTAATGAAGTAAAACAAATCAACGGGTTAAAAAATCAAAATTTTTAATGGGCCATAGGTCACATTAAAAATTTTAATGTTTAAGCAAAAAACCCCTTAATTTATTTCATTTTAGATCATTAGTCACAAATTTAAAATTTTTAGAATTTTTTAATTTTTTTTAGGATAATTTTAGAGATTTTTTATTTTTATCAAAGTCAAAATAAAACAAAAAAAATAAAATCTAAATGAAAAAAAAAACGATTGTTTTTTTTAATGAATCTAACTTAAGTTTGATTTAAATAAAATGAAAAAAGGGGACTAACCTAAACCCTAAGAATAAAAAGGACTAACTAAAAAAAAAAAAAAAGGAAATACCAAATCTAACTTAACGCATACATAGAAAACTAAAGCAAAATCGATTTTTCTTGTTGCTTGGTGTGTGCAGGTCTGAGGAAATTTGACGGCGGAAAGGAGCAAGGGGAGCAGTGATAGGAGCTCGAGCTCGAGCGAGGAATAAAGGACTGGCAGCGAGAGGAGGACGAAGAGCCTCAACGTGTGGAAGAAGCAGCGAGGAAGGGAGAAACGTTTGGAGGCAAGAAACAGCTACGTGTAGAGGACATGAAGAGGAGGGAGCCGGAATGTGCAGGCTTGAGTGTGTTAGCTTGACGACAGAATGGAGAAAGGAAGGAGCTGCGTGAGGATGGCAAGGGAGAATGGAGTAGTGAGGAGGGAAGAAGGGTTTGCAAAGGAGGTGAATGCCACATACAGGAGCAGAAAAGTCGTAGTTTAGTGATGGTGAAGTATGGTAGGAGCTGCATGGATCAAAAGAAATTCGAGAGTTGAAAAGAATAGCAGATAAGCAGCATATGGCAGAGAGATAGGCAACAAGGATGAGGAATAAAGCCCCCGGCAACAAAAACCTTTAAAAATAAATTCAAAAATAATTCTGCTAGAAAAACCTGAGGCAACAAAAACAATCCCAAAACGATTTCGAAAATAATCTACCTGAAAAACCCTAGGGAGAAAACAAAATGGAAAATCGCAATCCAATAAAACCCAGAAATTTCTAGATTAACTTGATATGTTTTGATTCAGATTTATAATCGAAACCCCTGTAAAATTGTCTCCAGATTTAAAAAATTTAAGAAACCCCTGGTCTGCAAAAATATCTGGATAGTCTCCCTGCAAAAATAATTTTGAGGCCAGATCTTACCCTCCAGGGCCTAGATCTAGCTTCAAATTAAATTTCACCCTCAGATCTGCAATCTGTACCTGAAAACAAAAACACCCAGAACCCGGATATACAAAAGAAATGAAACCCCAGAAACCCAAGTCAGAAGAATTAGTTTTATTTTTTTAATAGATCTATACACAGGAACGTCATATCTGTCAGATCTGGGGAGTGTGAGTCCAACTCCATTCCCAGATTTGATAATCTAAGGCTCTTAAAAGCCAAATTTATCAATTTAACACAGAAAAATTTTGAAATTTAAATTTAAATGGAGGTGCTTCGCCCAAAACCCTTCATGCATCACCAAATAAAATTTCTTATGATAAGCTCGGGATCCACTCAAGCTACAATATTCAGGAAACACGAATCGGGAGTTGGCTAGTCCAACTAAAAACTTCCCCGAACACCCGATGATCTAAAAAATCAAGAATTTCCTTCACAACTCAATTCAACCATCAACGTAGAGCGAGAAAACGATAATAAAATTTAGATTTAATAGAGATACCTGCTATTATACTCAAAACTGAAATTACCATTCAAACCCCAGTGATTGAGCAAGATACCTGTGCTCAAATCATTCTTCAGAAAGCTATCATCAATGGCTAAAAGGAAATCTATGCATGAAAATAACACATCTTACAACATTTCCACGAAATGTAACACCAGCAGGAATTAACCCCAAAGTCTTTCTTTATTGCTCATAAAAAAAAGGATTACAAGAGAGCTTTCACTTAGCACACGACTCCCAGATCGAATGATCCCAACTGACAACTGATCTCCTATTTAAAGATAAATCTTCCAACGGCTAGCTCGAGTGATCCTTGTCAAAGTAATTTCGACCGTTGATGAGGATCAAAATTTCTTTTAATCTCATCCGTCAAAATTTTAAATATTGAGGAAATTTCAAAATTTTCAATTAAATGCATTTTAATTAATTCAAAAATTAAATTTTGAATTAATTTCCTCAAAATTTTGACTTTGACTTAACCCTAGGGACCAAAGTATTAAATTTTAGCAAAATAATCAATTAACCTTAGTCCCTGGACCTCTTAAAATTTAATTTTTAAAGGACCCACGAATTTTTCCTTTGGAAAATTTAAATTTACCTAGGACCTATAATTAATTAAATTTCTGGCTTAGGATTTTAATTAATTTTGTCCAGAAAATTTAATTAATTAACCTATGAGGGGATAAATTATTTTTCTGACCCTTAAGACAGTTTACATCATGATTTTTACATTTTTTACATCTCAAGGGGGATAACCCATTTGAAATAGACCCTCACAGACTATCCATTTCTGCGACACAAATATAATCCAATAGACTAAGCAATTTGTAATAAAATAACTTAACCAAATAGTTAGGATTATTCCCAAATCACTTTTACAAATACTCGATCTATAACACGAGGACTAGCCTAAGATCTTGGTGACAAAATTCATTCGGCTTTGGGGTAAGACTGAAGGAAAACTCTACTGACCAATGTTGCACGAAGCGGGAGCGAAGCGGAAGCATTTTTTGGAAGCGGGGACGCCGAAGCGTCATTTTTCAAAAATCTAGGAAGCGAAGCGTCCGCGGAAGCGTCTGCTATATATATATATATTTTTATATTTTTTTGCATTTATACTCAAAACAAACATCCCAAATACCAAATTAATTGTAGAAGACATGAAAACATGCATATTTTTGCATAAATCAAGATAGATATAACATCCATTGTACATTAATGATCTAGAATCTAGATTCTTCTCCTCTTGTCTAGCCTTTGCCTCTACCTCGATTGTCTAGGGATATTAGTCAACATTGCCCAATTTTGATCAAACTACCTAATTCAAGACTTAAAATATGGTAGAAAAAGCTTAACATGTTTGATCGATGATTTTGACTTGATTGAAAGGTAATTTTTTGCTAAGGGCGTGCCGCGTGACAAAGGAGTTCAACAATTAACACCACTAACACCAGGGTACATATAGGGCTTGGTGCTCTTGATTAAATGCTAATCGCATACCTTCATACTTGATATAATCTAATGAAATGCCACAATCCCATTGATCCTGTTAAGTCTGCTGAATTTTGAATAGGATATGAAATTCTATTTTCTCCATATGAAGTCCAATGAGGCTGGAACCACTCTCAAACATTCTGAGTCATTTCATGGTAATGTTAAAAATTTAAGTAAAAGGATGAAAATGAAAAATAAAGGAGAATGTCACTTTTACTTTAAGAATTTAACATTACCATGAGGGAGCATCTGCTATATTTATATTTCTTTTTGCTTTCATTTGTCACCCTAACCCAAGGTGGACCCACCCCCAACAAGCAAACTCACCTAAAATTTAAAAAAAAATTGAAAAAAAACGATTTTCTAAATGCTTTTCCGGAAGCTTTTCTGGAAGCGTACGGAAGCGTCTGGGAAGTACCGTACGAAGCGTGCTTCGGCGCTTCGGAAGCGCCAGCGCTTCCAAATTTCCAGGAAGCGGCTAAAAAATCCGAAAGCGCGCTTCCGGCCAAGCTTCCTAGGCGCTTCCGTACGGGACGCGTTTCGGGGCTTGGAACCGGGGGGGGGGGGGCGCTTCGTGCAACACTGCTACTGACCATCCGAGAATGGATCGGTGAGACAAAAAACCTCTCGGAATGTAGATCGTTACCAGAAAAATAGGTTTACTTAGGCAATTACATACATGACACAGATCTGTTGAGATTATTTACATCACATATATGCAGAATGGGTGTACATTATAACATGATAATCAGGCTGATGATGATAACTGGACGACACAAACACATCGATTAGGTGCTATCCCTTTTGCGAAAAAGGGGGTGTACTGCTATGGATCGTTGACACGTAGTGGTCAACATCTAGCTCTACTTGGGGACACGTTGCTGCACTATAGGAATGCGAGAATCCAGAATCTGCATCCATGCAACACATAATATAACATAAGTAGCGTACATTCAAAATCATCATATAACATTAAGCACATGAAATATATAAGCTCTTCATTTATTAACTATCTAGTAACATGAAAAGTAAATCTAATCCTAAAACAGAAATGAAATGCTGAAATAACAAGGTGTAGGGTTAGAAATATAATACAAAGGATGCCCCATGGCATCAGATGTCATCTTTGAAGAATAGCTTGAGCATTTGGCCATTCGCAGGTAAGTCAAGTGGTTCGCCATTTAATCTGCTCAAGTGGAATGTATTTGGCCCAGCCATGTCTCGGATAATGTATGGTCCCAGCCACAAACTGTCAAATTTCTTATGTTTTCCCGGTTTTTCATTCTTGCAATCCCAAAGAAGTACCATATCTCCACCCTGCAAAGATCTAGATCAAGATGATTTATCAAAGCTTTTCTTAATGTTAGATTGACTTTTACATATATTATCAAAAGTTGTTCTACAAGTTTCATCCAACTCCACAATCTGATCAATTCTATTTTGAACAACATCTTTTTAGTAGAAAAATGCTGAAGGAGTTGATAAGTTGGCAATTTCAGGTGTACAGGTAAGGTTACATCCAAGCCATAAACTAATTCGAAGGGACTTTTACCAGTAACTTTCTTTTTAGTAATCCTATCTGCCCATAAAGCATACTTGATTTTGATATCCCAAGATCGCTTATTATCTTCTACTATCTTCTTGATAATGGTTATGAGATTTTTAATACTTGATTCAGCAAGTCCATTACCCTGAGGATAGTAATTTGATGAATGAGATAAGATAATGCCATATTTGAAACAAAATGATGAAAATTATGAAGAACTAGAAGCCTTGGCATTATCAGTAGTGATCTTAGCAGGGACACCAAATATAGTAATGATATTATTTTCAATGAAATCCATAATGACCTTTTTAGTGGCATTCTTAGCAGGGATGGCTTCAACCCATTTAGTGAAATAATCGGTAGCAGTCAAAATCCATGAGTAGCCATTGTTAGAATTTTCATGAAAATTCCCAATGAAGTCCAGACCCCAATGCTGAAAAGGTGCCTCCAGAACCACAGGTTGTAAGGGCAGGGCAGCAAGCTTTTGTTTCCTAGTGAACAGTTGGCAGGCTCGACAACTTCTAACAAACTTATGCACATCAGAAAAAATTGAAGGCCGATAATAACTAGCTCTTAGAATTTTGTGGGCAGTAGTTCTAGTAGCATAATGACCACCACAAAACCCCGAATGAAACTCAGAAACTAACTTCTTGGACTCAATTTCGTCAACACACCCAAGTACTATGCCTTCAGGATATCTCCATCCAAGGCCATCCTTCATGAGGCAATACTTAGTGGCTTTTAATCTAAGAGCCCTTCTCTTATGAGCGACTAAATGGTTAGGACATGTAAGATTTAACAAGTAATAAATAATGTCCTTGTACCACTCATGCTCTCCTAATCTTTGCAGCTCAGGTGAAGATGAATCGTTAAGACAAATCAAACCAAGAGCTTTCTCATTACCTTCGGTCATCATTTGAGCCAAGCCTTGGCCTTTGACTAACTTGGTGGGTCTAATCTCTAAATCATATTCTTGTATTTTAGTAACCCACCTAGCACGAGTCCCTAAGCAATCAGTTTGAGTTAATATATCTTTAACCACAGAATGTGGGACAAAAGCAATGATTTTGGAATAACCCACATAAGTCTTGAAATGCTTAAGAGATTTGACTAAGGCATAGGCTTGCTTTTCCATGGTATTGTATTTTAATTCAGAATTTTGAAGCGCTCTACTCATGAAAGCAATAGGTTGCTCGTGACCATCCTTATTTTTCTGCAATAAGACACCAGCAATGGTATCTTCAGAAGCGAAAGAGAAAATCATGAAATCCTTAGAGTAATCAGGGCTAACTAAAACAGGGGCTTTTGCAATAGCACCTTTGACTTCCTAAATAGCCTTTTTTCCTTTTCAAACAAATTTTACATCTTTTTTTAGAAGACTTTGAATAGGCTTAGCTACTTCCGCGTAATTTGGAATAAATCTTCTAAGAAAATTTGTTTTTCCAAGAAAACACTGAAGGGATTTATGATTATGGGGAAGAGGAATCTTTTGGATTGCCTCAACTCTTTCAGGATCAATCTTGATTCCATCTTTAAAAATGATGTGACCAAGTGATTTCCCTTCAGTTACTCCAAAAACAGACTTAGCCGGATTTAAAGAAATCTCGTACTCTCGACATTTATCAAAAACTTGCCAAAGATGAGTTACATGACTAATACCATCCTTAGAAAAAACAGTAAGGTCATCCTGATAAATTTCGATAAACTTCCCAATTAAACCCTTGAAGGCATAATCCATAGCCCTTTGAAACGTAGCCCCAACATTGGTTAATCCAAACGACATTCTAATATATTCGAAAGTACCCCATGGTGTGGTGAATGCAGTTTTGTGACAATCCTCCTTCTTAACCCATACCTAATTATATCCAGAAAAACCATCTAGCAATGACATCATTCTAGAACCAGTTACTTTTTGCAACATAGTCTCCATGTTCGGCAAAGGGTAATTATCTTTCTTACATGCTAGATTAAGGTTTCGAAAATCGACATAAAGTCTTATTGTACCATTCTTTTTCCTAACAATCACTAGGTTGGAACACCATGTTGAATGCCTCGTTTGAGCAATAATTCCTGCTGCAAGCATCTTTGAAAGCTCCTTTTGAACTAAAGGGGCTAACTTAGTATTTATTTGCCTAAGCTTTTGACAAAAGGGTTTAGCGTTTTCATCTTTCAAAGGGATAGTGTGCTCCATGACATCTTCCCTATAACCTTTTAATTTATCATAAGAAAATGCTAAAACATCCCGATATTCACAAAGTAAATTGGTTAACTTTTTTCTTTCTTCAACATTAGTACCCTTGCCAATTCTGATAATCTTTGGATCCCTAGAAGTACCAATGTTTAACTCGATGTATTCGCCTGGATTCATTTTATTTTCCTCTTTCATCTTTGTGGCATCATGCCGATCAAAGTGTTGTTCTAAGGAAACCACATTCCTAGGAGTAGAATTTATGATATCTTCATGATCATCAGATCCAACCTCCTTAGAATCTATCCGAAAATTTTCAAACTCATCCAAATTATCAAGAAAACGAATCACTTGTTTCTCGTCATCAAAGACTTGCCAATGCTCTGAGTTATCTGGAACAAAAGGCCTAAATATAACTCCCATTTTTATCTTATCCTTAATCAGCCCGTCAAATAACAACAAAGTAGAAGCAACTACGACAAGCTCATCTGCCGAACTATTCTACTCTCTTGGGATAGCCTCAAGGTCAAGGGCATCAAAGTATTCCATAGTATCCCATACAACATTTTGATAATTCCTTAACCTTTGATTTTTACATGTAAATTTATTTCTAATTTGCATGATAATTAAGTCAGAATCCCCCTTGATACTAAGCAACTTAACTCTTAAAGCCTTTGCCAACTCAAAACCCAACTACAAAGCCTCATATTTAGCAACGTTGTTGGTTGCTTCAAATTCCAATCGATAGGCAAACTTGAAAATATGACCAAGGGGTGATTTTAATACTATCCCTGCACCTTTACCATGCCTAGATGATGCACCATCAAAATACATGTACTAAACCTTATCCTTGAGATCCCAATCTTTTTATCAACCTTATCATTAGGAAGAACTATGAAATTAGACTGGATAGCATAATTCCCAATGTCAGATTGTTCTTTAATTATCTCATTATGAGGTCTCTTAGTATCTTCAACATGGAATCTTCTCTCAGGCTCTCTAGTAAGTCTCACCAAACCATCACCTCTAGGAGAAGGAATCATAGCATATGACCAATTCATTTGAATACTCCCTCCTAGATCAGAGGCCCATTTTCTAGATAAAAGCATACCCCAAGCATCAGGCACATCAACAACAACAACGTCCATAACAATCATAATGTCAGGGTAAACTGATAAATGAACTTGTAAGTCCTTGATCAGATCGTGAACTTCAATATTCTTAGAATCCATGGCACATATATTGTAGTAAGGCCTGGAAACTCTTAAATTAAGTTGTTCCATGACCCTCTTGGTCATGACACAAGCTGACGCACCAGAATCCAGCATGCAATTATTCAATTTATATCCTTAACCATTAAAGCAATAAAGAATCGCTGATGATCCTTGTTATTTGAATCTAAACTTTGCAAATATATAGGAGCATCCTGATAATCAACCTCAGGCGCCTTCTGTTGAGAAACATTCACTTGAGGAACTTCAATAGCTTTTAGTAACTTAGCCCTTTGGGAAGGAATCTTCGTAATCTCGACGACGAGAACCCAGATTTTTGCATTATTAAACCAATTTCCCAAATCGACATCTAAACCAAAGTTTGAACCTAGGTTAAAAATTCGAGGGGGAATTTGATTCCCGCTTTGATCTTTATCCCTTCTTTGATAAGTTAAACCCTTATCTTTAGCAATTTCCATGATTCGCTCTAGAGAAGGCTTTTCACCATATAATTTAACCATCATATCATCTTCATTCTCAAAATTATTTATACTAAAAGCTGATGTGGGATGCATAACATCTCGACTGTTTTCCTTAACTTCCATCCAGTCTTTCATAGACAAAGAAAACTCTTTACCCACTACATTTATTTGATTACCTGCCCCAAACATTCCATTATCCAAAATCCTTCTAACTATGGGGCAAGTAGCCTCCTCATGAAGAGCATCACAAGCCCGAAAATAAGGTGGGGCATCATCGACCAAATTAGTATGTTCAAGCGGATTAGGTGGTCTCTGCTCACTAGATTGACCTTTCTTCTGCCAATTGTTATTTTGATTATTATTATTATTTCTAGGCTGGAAATTTTGCGTTTGAGCTCTTTCCATTTGGACCAACCTATTTTGCAAAGTAGTTATTTCCTTAGCATGGTTAGAGGTTAATTTCGCTTGGTTAATCTCCATGCTTTCAATTTTTTGCAGTAATTTCTGAACAAGGTCGTTATCAGATTCTTGAACCTCTTTTCCTTTAGGTTCTTTCAATTTCGTTGAAGCCCTATCAAAACCTGGGATTTTAGACTTCCCAGATGCTGCCTTATCTTTTTCAAGCTTTACTGTTAAAGCTTGACAATCCCTATAATCAGGGAGTTTAGCATGTCTTAACTCATAAGAGGGCTCAGGGATAAAGGCATCAATATAAAAGTCCCGAAGAGATTTATTAGTAGGCTTATAGTCTTGAGGTAATTCCTTAATAATATCATTGAACCTATTGTTAAATTCTTCTGCGGTCTCATTTTCTCTCTTTTTAATGATACTGATAGCTTTTACAAGATGCCTTCCTTCTCTCTTATCTCCATACTTTTCCTTGAAGGCATTAACAATCGATTGCAAAGAATCAAATGAATTTTGAGGCTTTTCTGTAAACCATTCTAAAGCATCCCCCTCCAAGGAAAGAACAAAAAGAGTCATTTTTACATCTTCATGATTAAAATCGGTAGCCCTTGCATACTTACCCAACCATGAACTAAAAGATTTTTGATGAGAGTTAGCACTAACTGCATTATTGCCCTGAAAGATAGGCAATTTATCCATCCCATGCTTTGGAATATCATTGGGATAACCTTGAATGTTAGCAAAGTTACAAGGGGCGAATATGTCCACGATGTCGTGCTCGACTGGGTTAGTAAAAAGTAAATGGATATTAGAGAGGGCTTTTTGTCCGAGATTAAAAAGAAGAGTATGAGAAGAGAGTTTGTGTATTCGTACTTTGAGAGTGCTTTCAAGATCAGGAGTAGGATTAACCAAATTGCTTGGATGTCTTCTGGTATACACTCTTGCAGAAGATAGAGGAAGTGGAGTCGCCACCCGGACAAAAAGTCTAACTCGAAATAACCCGAAAGCAAGGAGCCAAGGACAAGGAACTTATCCTGGCAAGAGACGAAAGGATGAGAGGAAAGAAATGAGATGAATGTCGAAGGAACCAAGGACAAAAGAACTCTATCCCCGGCAACGACACCAAAAATGTTGTCGCACAAAGTGTCTAGGCACCGCGACAATGCTCAGAGTAAGTGTTGTCACTCTTGATCCTTACTCCATTTAGACTCTCTCCTAGACAAGTCAAGGGGGGTAGTCCCTAAGGTAAATGGATGAGAAAAAACCTGTGGATCACGGGCTCTAGGAGTTTTTAATGATAGACAACTTGATGAATCTAAATGAATCTCGATTAATTTAGATGAATATATTAAACACCAACGAAAACAAGACACGACCACAAGATAGAAAAAATTATAGATCAGTGCTTTTATGATCAATTAACCGTAGATTAAGTAAAACAAGTTATTCAGAACACTTTACAAATATATGACAAATAATGACAATCATGAATAATCAAATATAAATGCCCAAAGCTGTATCACGCAATATATTCTAGATTTAAAATGATTTTCATCAACTGCCCAGATCTAGGATTAATTAACCTTTTCCAACAGTCAATATGATTTATCACACCTTGACCATAGAAGAATCATAAAATTTAAGATTTAGCATTTAACATCAGAAACAACAAAGGATTTTAATTTAGGCAATAAACATTAATGAAGTAAAACAAATCAAGGGGTAAAAAATTGAAATTTTTAATGGGCCATAGGCCACATTAAAATTTTTAGTGTTTAAGCGAAAAACCCCTTAATTTATTTCATTTTAAATCCTTAGTCACAAATTTAAAATTTTTAGAATTTTTTTTTTTAAGGATATTTTTAGAGATTTTTTTTTATTTTTATCGAAGTCAAATTAAAACAAAAAAATAAAATCTAAATGAAAACAAAAATCGATTTTTTTTTAATGAATCTAACTTATGTTTGATTTAAATGAAATAAAAAAAGGGGACTAACCTAAACCCTAACAATAAAAAGGACTAACTAAATAAAAATAAAAATAAAAAAAGGAAATACCTAATCTAACTTAACGCATACATAGAAAACTAAAATAAAATAAAATTTTCTTGTTGCTTGGTGTGTGCAGGTCTGAGGAAATTTGACGGCGGAAAGGAGCGAGGGGAGCAGTGATAGGAGCTCAAGCGAGGAGCGAGGAAGAAAGCACTGGCAGTGAGAGGAGGACGAGGAGCCTCAACGCGTGGAAGAAGCAACGAGGAAGGGAGAAACGCGTGGAGGCAAGAAACAACTGCGTGTAGAGGACAGGCAGCGAAGGGAGCCGGAATGTGCAGGCTTGATTGTGTTTGCAGGTGGAGCTTGACGATAGAATGGAGAAAGGAAGGAGCTGCGTGAGGACGGCAAGGGAGAATGGAGCAGCGAGGAGGGAAGAAGGGTTTGCGAAGGAGGTGAATGCCACGTACAGGAGCAGAAAAGACGTAGTTTAGTGATGGTGAAGTATGGTAGGAGCTGCGTGGATCAAAAGAAATCCGAGAGTTGAAAAGAATAACGGATAAGCAACGTATGGCAGAGAGATAGGCAGCGAGGATGAGGAATAAAATCCCAGGCAACAAAACCATTTAAAAATAAATTCGAAAATAATTCTGGTGGAAAAACCCCAGGCAACAAAAACAATCCCAAAATGATTTCGAAAATAATCTGCCTGAAAAACCCCAGGGAGAAAACAAAATGGAAAATCGTAGCCCAATAAAACCCAAAAATTTCCAGATTAACTTGATATGTTTTGATTTAGATTTATAATCGAAACCCCTGTAAAATTGTCTCCAGATTTAAAAAATTTAAGAAGCCCCTGGTCTGCAAAAATATCTGGATAGTCTCCCTGCCAAAAAAATAATTTTGAGGCCAGATCTTACCTTCCAGGGCCGAGATCTGGCTTCAATTCAAACTTCACCCTCAGATCCGCAACCTGTACCCGAAAACAAAAACACCCAGAACCTGGATATACAAAATAAATGAAACCCCAGAAATCCAAGTCAGAAGAATTAATTTTTATTTTATTTTTTTAACAGATCTATGCACAGGAACAGCAGATTTGTCAGATCTGGCGAGTGTGAGTCCAACTCCGCTCCCAAATCTGATAATCTAAGGCTCTTAAAAGCCAAATTTATCAATTTAGCACATAAAAATTTTGAAATTTTAAATTTAAATGGAGGTGCTTCGCCCAAAACCCTTCATGCATCACCAAATAAAATTTCTTATGATAAGCTCGGGATCCAATCAAGCTGGGCTCTTCAGGAAATACGAATTGGGAGTTGGCTGGTCCAACTGAAAACTTCCTCGAACGCCCGATGATCTAAAAAATCAAGAATTTCCTGCACAACTCAATTCAACCATCAACGTAGAGCGAGAAAACGATAATAAAATTCAGATTTAATAGAGATACCTGCTATTATACTCAAAACTTAAATTACCATTCAAACCCCAGTGATTGAGCAAGATACCTGTGCTCAAATCACTCTTCAGAAAGCTATCATCAATGGCTAAAAGGAAATCTATGCATGAAAATAACACATCTTACAGCATTTCCACGAAAGGTAACACCAGCAGGAATTAACCCCAAAGTCTTTCTTTATTGCTCATAAAAAAAAGGATTACAAGAGAGCTTTCACTTAGCACACGACTTCCAGATCGAATGATCTCAATTGACAACTGACCTCCTATTTAAAGATAAATCTTCCAATGGCTAGTTCGAGTGATCCTTGTCAAAGTAATCTCGACCGTTGATGGGGATCAAATTTTCTTTTAATCTCATCCGTCGAAATTTTAAATATTGAGGAAATTTCAAAATTTTCAATTAAATGCATTTTAGTAAATTCAAAAATTAAATTTTTGAATTAATTTTCTCAAAATTTTGACTTTGACTTAACCCCAGGGACCAAAGGCTTAAAATTTAGCAAAATAATCAATTAATCTTAGTCCCTGGACCTCTTAAAATTTAATTTTTAAAGAACCCACAAATTTTGCCTTTGGAAAATTTAAATTTACCTAGGACCTATAATTAATTAAATTTCTGGCTTAAGATTTTAATTAATTTTGTCCAGAAAATTTAATTAATTAACCTATGAGGGGATAAATTATTTTTCTAACCCTCAAGACATTTTACATCATGATTTTTACATTTTTTTACATCTCAAGGGGGAAATCCAATCTGAAATAGACCCTCATAGACTACCCATTTCTGCGACACAAATATAATCCAACATACTAAGCAATTTGTAATAAAATAACCTAACCAAATAGTTAGGATTATTCCCAAATCACTTTTACACAGACTCAATCTATAACACTAGGACTCGCCTAAGATCCTGGTGACAAAATTCATTCCGGCTTTGGGGTAAGGCTGAAGGAAAACTTTGCCGACCATCCAAGAATGGATTGGTGAGACAAAAAACCTCCCGGAATGTAGATCGTTACCAGAAAAATAGGTTTGCCTAGGCAATTACATACATGACACACTTCTGCTAAGATTATTTACCTCACATATATGCAGAATGGGTTTACATTATAACATGACAATCAGGTTGATGATGATAGCTGGACGACACGGACACATCGATCAAGTGCTATCCCTTTTGCGAAAAGGGGGTGTACTGCTATGGGTCGTTGACACGTAGTGGTCAACACAGAGCACATAGAAAACTTGAACTCATTCATTCAGATTTATGTGGTCCAATGCCTGTTCCTTCTGCAAATGGAAATAAATATATGATGACATTTATTGATGACTACACCAGAATGTGTTGGGTTTATTTATTGAATAACAAATCTGATGCTTTTCAAACATTCAAGAACTTTCATCCATGGATTGAAAATGATGCACAATCTCATATTGGCTCTATTCGCACTGATAATGGAAAAGAATACACTTCAAATGAATTTGAAAACTATCTTCGCCAACATGGGATCAAACATCAAACCACTGTGCCTTATAATCCCCAACAAAACGGAGTAGCTGAAAGAATGCATAGGACAATCTTAAATATGGTGCGCTCCATGATGTTTTTCAAAAATGTAAAAATGATGTTTTGCGCTGATGCAATTCTATGTGCTATATATGTAAAGAATAGATGTCCATCTAATGCTATTAGAAACAAGACTCCTTATGAAATGTGGTATGGGCACATTCCTTCGGTAAAGCATCTTAGGGTCTTTGGTTCCACATTTTATGCCTTGATACCAAAGGTACATAGAAACAAACTTGGTGCAAGAAGTCGTAAGTGTATCTTCATGGGGTATTCAAACACCTCCAAAGCATATCGTCTCTATGATGAAGTCAATAAAAAGTTTGTTGGATCTAGAGATGTAATATTTCTTGAATCATCCAAAACTGACAATGTTGTTGAGCGGCAACTTGATCGCTTGGATAGAGTCGCAAATGCAAAATCATTTCAAGAATTTGATAATCAGATTCCACATATTGAAGGGGGGATTCCTATACTAGATCAACCTGTGGAATCTTCTTCTGAAGCACTCTCTCCCCCGCATGAAACTCCAACAATGGATGATACTTTGAGTGATGTGATTGACAGAATTGGGAGACTCAATCTTGACTCAGTCCCAACTCAATCAACGGAGTAGCCTGGATCATCTCAGAAAGGTCCCCCAAAGTGGCCAACAAAGACACTTGAAAGTGTTCATCCTGATGAGGTTGGAAAGATAGGAATTAGAAATTCAACCCGGCAAAATGGAGGTGATGTAGATGACTCTGATTCACCCGTTGATATGGATGTTTCTTATGATTGTGAATTGAATTTGTCTACAGATTTTGAACCAACTTCCTTCAAAGAAGCTGCTTCTCATGATGAATGGAAAGAAGCAATACAAAAGGAGTATGATGTCTTGATAAAGAATGGCACTTGGAAGCTGGTTGATCTTCCATTGGGAACCAAACCAATTGGCTGCAAGTGGGTCTATAAGAACAAGTATAACGCTGATGGCTCACTTGACAAGCACAAAGCCAGGCTTGTGGCAAAAGGTTTTGCATAGAAGGAAGGGGCGATTATGAGGAGACTTTTGCCCCCACAGCAAAATGGGCTACCATCCTGACACTCTTTGTCCTAGCAGCTCAGAACGGTTGGAAAGTCCATCAAATGGATGTAAAAACTGCTTTCTTGAATGGAGATCTAAAAGAGAATGTTTTTATGTCACAGCCTGAAGGATTTGCTGTAAAAGGACATGAACATAAAGTATGCAAACTTGTGAAATCCTTGTATGGCCTCAAACAAGCATCGCGACCCTGGTATGAAAAACTAACTGAGCATCTTCTGAAACTCAATTTCAAACATTATGATCTTGATGATGCAACTTTGTTTGTCAAGAAGGTTTGAAAAACAATTGTATATCTTGTGGTATATGTAGATGATCTTTTGATGACAGGGAACAATGAGAGTTACATTGCATCCATAAAGGAGGAAGTGAGGAAAGGTTTTGAAATGACTGATTTGGACTATGTTCATTACTATCTTGGTATTGAAGTAACTCAACATCCAAAGTCCATATTCCTTTCTCAAAAGATGTACATTGGAGATCTGTTGAACAGGTTTGGCATGACTGAATGCAATCCTCTGACTACTCCAATGGAACAAAACTTAAAGCTCACATCCATTGAACGAAAATAATTTGAGGATGCAACAAAGTATAGACAACTTGTAGGAAGTCTCAACTACCTATCTACTACCAGACCATACATTTCGTTTGTTGTTGGAATGCTCTCCAGGTTTATGCAAAAGCCTTGTGAGTAGTGTTACTTGGGAGCGGGAGTGAATCCCGAAGTGATATATATATATATATATATATATATTTTTTTTTTTATATTTTGATACATATATGTCAACAAAAACATGTAGAATGATGAACTAGATATAAAAAAACATAAAAAAACATAGATTGATCATTGAACCATATTACATCAATCATCTAGAAGTTATAATCTTCATCAACCACGTCCACAAGTTATTAGCATACAACATATTGAGTCTCGTGAATCATGATTCATCAATCTTAAAGTTTCAACTTCAAGCTTTTAAAATTGAAAATTCAATATATAACATTTATCATCATTGATCACCAAAGTTGTACTTGTAAGCTAAGTTTAAACTTTAACCATTACAAGAAATAATATCTAACATGAAATGAAATGTTATAAAATGAATTATGAAATGAAATGAAACAACTTTCACGAAGCATCATATTCATAATTCAGAATCATTACCAATGAGTTAAATTGCCAACTTCAAACTTCAAACATAAATTGTCACAGTCATATATTGTTTACAAAAAATATCATTATGTTTTGAAAGAGTCAAGACTCAACAGTTATGAAAACTAATAGAAACTAGAAAAGACAAGTAAACTGTAAATCTATTATCTGCTACTTCATGTGGCCCTTGCCACGAGAAGTCTCTGATGTATGAGCAGGTCGTGGTGGTCTTCTAGGAGTCTCCTCCCGCACAGACCGATGACCAGAACCAGAAGGCACATGCCCTCCATGTGAGGGTGTAGATGGAGGCGGCGATAGCAAAGGAACAAGACTCGGAACTCAAGCACTGCTGCTGGATGGTGGAGGTGGCATGGTTGTTGCTTCATCTTCCTCTCTCATAAGTTCTGCTTCCAGTTCTTCAAGATGTATAGTGCCATCCTCCAAATTATCATCCTTTGGGTGGTTGTCCCAAATTTTATATGTTGGATCCTCATGAGCCCGATCACAATAATGACTCAACAACCTCATGTTGTAGTGCACATAAACCAAGCTTTCTGCCCGGTTTTCATTAAGTCTGTTTCTTTTCAAATTATATATGAAGTTGTAAGTGCTCCAACACCTTTCTGTAGAAGAAGTATTTACAACCTGTGAGAGAACTTTTTTTTTGCCAATTTTGGTAAAAGTCCATGGCCACCATATGATTCCCACCATGTGAGAGCATCAAATTTGTCTCTATCTTCCATTTCGTGAAAGGTACCAAACAAACCAGTGCCACTGAAGTATCTGCCTAATTCAAGACGCACACTAGCACATTCCTCCCTGTAACTTTTCTAATGCTTGCAAATATCCTGTAGATACCTCTTCATCTATATGGGGTTTGACCCTAACCCAACCCCCTGTTGCAGGTTGGCCCAACCAAGATGTAGAGTAGTATTTTGGTGTAAGGATATACGCCAAGCAATGTTGTGGAACATTAAGTTTATCCCACCGTATACACACACAATCGTGAATTAGTTTATACAAGTTGGGATCATTGTTATGAACAATATCTTTTATTTGCCCCAACATGGTATCCATCTGCTCATACACCTTGCCAATCATTGGTTTATCTGTATCTGCAAACCGAATCATGTGATAAATGGGCTTGGTGAAATCCAATACTTGCCTCACACGTGCCCAAAACATACCATCAAGAGCGGCCTCCTCCACCTGTTCAAAACCTTGGCTGTCAGCTGCATCTGTAGCCCTTTCCTTTAATACCCAGTGTGGACTTGATACCATGCTAGCCAATGACTTTCTTACCTTCAAAAGGCGGCTGAAGGTGAGGTAATAGCTACCAAATCTAGTCCTCGCAATCTTCAACAACTCCAATCTTGAGTGACTGCGGAAAAGGCCATGGGTGTTGCTATGATTTGTAATAAATTTTATCATTTGTTTGCCTCTCTTGTACAAATCACCAATCCATTTGTATTGTTTGTTTTTGTTCTTAACAATATTATGCATCAAAAGGTTCATTGTGTGAACCAAACACCCAGACCAAAATATGTTGGGGTATTTATCCTCAATAATTGCTCTCGTTGCCTTACAATTAGGAGCATTATCAGTGATGACTTGGATGACATTGTATGGCCCAATACGCTCAATTGTTTCAAGTAATGGTTTTGCAATGTTGATGCTAGTCTTGAACTTGTCTGAGTAATCATATGCTGAAAGAAAGATGGCACCACTAACAGACACAGCAAGAACATTTATCAATGGCTTACTTTTTACATTTGTCCATCCATCAGATACAATGGACACCCCATGGTCAGTCCAAGAACTTGTCATTCTATTCAAAGAATGTGATATTTTTGCTTTTTCATGATCAAGTCCAACGATTCTTGCCTTGTCATACCCAGGGCTCTTGTATCCTTTAGGGGCATCATTTATGGCAGAAACCATTTCGTGCCAATAAGGCGAGCGAAGAACATTGAATGGTATCCCACATGCATAGAGAAACCTATAAACTTTTGAATCCACATCATTCCTACACCCTTCATCAAGGAAATCTGATATGCTTCTACGCCTTAAACCTGGTGACCCTGTGCCTCCATATCCACTGCCTTGGGAGGATGCTGAAGAAGTTCTTTGTGCATGTGATTGTGAGCTTGGTTCAAAGAAATCGTTTGATTTTTTAGATTTGTATTGGGCTTCCTCCTCTTCCCTTATGTATTTGGCTCTATCTGCTGCTGACACACTTGAACAAGTTTTGATTCCTATTTGTTTATCTCCATCCCATGGCCTTTTCCTGCAGAGGTGCTTTCTGGCACGGGTGTATGAACCTGTGTAATTATTGTTGCAATGGGGGCAATGAAATTTAGTGGTTCCACTCCCTTTCCCTGCTTCAGGCCTATTAACATATTTCCACAATGGAGTTTGGTCTTGTTTAGTTTTTCGAGCTGACTCATGTTCACTCTCCAGCTCCTCCTCATTGGGGTTTTCATCAAATCCACTATGACCCCCTTCTTCATCCCCTTCTTCATTTTCAACCTTCCTTTTTCTACTCTCCAACACCATAATAACCAAAAAAGGAACCAGGAAGAAGAAAATGCCAAGAAATATAACCATGATGTTTGAATCTACAAAAAAATGGAATGGGAATGGGAATGGGAGAGAAAAAATTATTTATTTATTTAGTAATGATTCATGAACATAAAAAAAAATTGATAGAACCTACCTCTTTGGCTTCCAATCTCCCCTCCTTGCTTTCCCTTGCTCCTTGCTTCTTGGCACTTGCTCTCTCCTTGTACCTTGCTCCTTGCTCTCACTCTCACTTGCTCTCTCTTGCCCCTCACCCTCTCTTGCTCCTCACCCTCTCTTACTCTCCTCTTGCTCTCACTCTCACTCTCACTCTCTTCTAAAATAATGAAATTGATTGGATGGAGGGTCTATTTATATTCCTTCCCTCCCTCCCTTTCCTCCCTTCTTTCCCCCAAAACTGGCGACCTTTTTTTTTTTTCTATCTTCTTCTTCTTCCGCCGTTTTTTTTTTGTAATTTTTATTCCATGCGCGCGTTTTTTTTCGCTCACCGGTCAGGAGCGTTTTTTATAGCCCGGGAGTGGTTGGGAGCAATCGCTCCTTGACCACTCTTGGGCTTTAAAAAACGCTCCCGGAGCAACGAGAGCGATCGCTTCCTACTTCGCTCCGGCAATAGGCAGGGAGTGGAAATTTTTTTCTGGGAGCGCGCTCCCGACCTGCTCCTGAGTCGCCCCTGCCCGGAGCGTGGATTGAGAGCGGATCGGGGGGGGGGGGGGGCTCCCCCGCAACACTGCTTGTGAGGGACATTGGTCTGCTGCAAAAAGAGTTCTAAAGTACTTGAAGGGAACTCAAGACTTTGGAATCATGTATACATAGGTGGGCGACTTCAGCTTGATTGGATACTTTGATTTAGACTTCGATGGAGACAAAGGAATTGGGGTATCTACTTCGGGTTATGCTATGAGTCTTGGATCAGGAGCTGTCTCCTGGAGATCACACAAACAATAAGTTACAGTGGATTCCACAACAGAGGTAGAATATGTGGCAGCAATTGAGGCAACAAAAGAAATTGTGTGGCTCAGAAAAATTCTGGAAGATTTGCAGGTAAAACAAGTACATTCGACTCCACTCATGATTGACAATACCTCAGCAATAAAGTTGGCCAAGAACCCAAAGTTCCATGATCGAATGAAGCACATCAATACAAAATATCATCTCATTCGACATCATGTTGAGGCCAAAACAATCCATCTTCGCCATTGTTCCACTAATGAGCAGATTGCAGACATCTTCACCAAAGCGTTTGGAAGAGAAAAGCTTGAAAGATTCAGAACGATGCTTGGACTCACCAACATCCCTTCAGATTAAGGGGGGGAATGTTGACACCTAATCATAGGGATTGGGTGAACAACTATAATTAGTGTAAATAAATAATAGAGAAAATGGAGAGTCATTGGGAGATGAATTGAACAATCACTCCCTCTTGTATATAATAATGAACAACCTGAATGAATAATACGATTACATTTGAGGAGTTACATCGTAGTCTGACAAGCACAGATCTAGCCCACTCTTTCCACCGAATCCCCCCACCAATCCATTGCCAAAAGTGTCCAGGAAAAGTAAACAAAATTACTCAATTAAACCAATGAAAGGTCATACGTTTGGGGTTGGGAGGCCCACCTTCAATCATACATTCATAATGGATGGGCGAGGGACTACATGGCTAGCTTAGGTGGTGGAGAAAACGACACATCGAGCTATCTAGTGGTTGCAAGGGGCTACAGACTGCCAGCTGAGGACGATCTAGGAGAATTTTTTTTCTCCTATATACATTACCCACAAGTGGTGGGTAATATCTGGATCCAACTGGGACATGAGTTCTCAAAGAGGTGCATGAAGCTACTCGAACGACAGGTTATGAGAACACTAGGAATCTCTTGGTATCACAGACCTGTTACTTGCACATATCAAAGACCAAACACACGGGGCAACATGTTTTTGTGGTGTGGTGTCTTATGATCACCCATGCTTGGTATTAGGCCACTAAAAATCACCTAGTAAATTCATATTAAATAAATTTTCAAATGCAGTTTAATCTAAATGCAACTAATCTATCATGAAAATATCATATGATGTTAGTCTTGATGAGGAAATGAGCATGCAATGCATTCTACCCTAACATGCATATAGTACAATGTTAATACTAAGTGTAATCATAATGCCAGTGCAACCAACATTTCATCATATCAATATGCATCTGCCTGCCAATATGATTCCTTATGTTGAAAATCTCAAATAGAATGTTGGCACAATCACGGAGAGAATGAAGCCAGTGGGTGGTGGGAAATATGATTTCCATGCGAGGTAGGAGGAAGCCGTAGGAGAAGGAAAATAAGTCAATCCATAAGTGTGGGGCTTTCCCTCTAAGTACACAATGGTGGAATGAATGATCACCCTTAAGAACTCCCTATCACAATCATTGCTCATAATATTATGCTTCAGAAGGTCATGATGGGAAGAGAAAGGAGACTTGGGACACGGAAGGGGACAACATATTGGTTGCTCAATGGAGTGATTGTATTCACAACCCTGAGGGTATGAGGGGGAAGGAGGGATGCATCTAGTGGATGGTTCTTCCTCAACATCATACCTAGGGAGGTGAAAGGGCCCATGGTCATTGGAGATCATACGAAAAGGGGTGAGGGAATCACTTGTGGAAGACTCAAGATGATGAACGAGAGAAAAAGGCAAAGGGGAGGGTGAAGTCTCATATTCATCGGTTTTTTCTCCTCAAAATCATAATTTAAAGGCTCAAGTGATTTGAATATAGAATCATAAGGAGGATAGGTGGGAGCTTTGTCGATTTCATCATTATTAGTATCAAAGATTGGGTCTTTCCTAAAAGGAGAATCGATTACTTCCAATTGCCCCTCTTCATGCAAGGGAAAATAATAATTCTCCTTCCCAAGGGTATCGATAGATATGTCATCATAAATAATGCCCGAGAGAAATGGAAGACCAGTCTCAACATCATCCTCCTTATCGGTATCATAAATGGGAGCAAGATCAAATTGAGGACCAACAATTTCCCATTTCCCCTTTTCAATGCGGAAGTAATCTTCAATGTAATCTTCCAAGGGGCTAATGGGATCACCTTCCCCAAGGTTCTCAAAAGGAGAGTCATCAGGAGTAATATCCTTGAGAAAGGTAAGGTCAACCTCAACTTCACTTTCCATAGCCTCATCTTCCCCAACACATGTGTTCACAAAATCATCCTTTTCATCATGTGGACCCAAGGAGGACTCATCTTTTTGCTCATTATTTAGGTTCCCAAGGTCCTCTCCAACTTCGTCAGATTGATTCCACTCTTCCATATATTCCTCACTTTGATGATGATCCTTCACACTTGAACTTTCTTCAATGTCACCTTGATCATCCAATTGATTGCCTTTTGTGGGGCTTTGCGACTGATTATAATATTTGTCATTGATTAGGTCAGTCAGAATATTAAAAGCACAGGTTAGGCCAACAAAGTCAAGGAGACGACTAGGATCCTTCTCATAGGCACACATCATTATGTAGAGTTGCTTTTGTGTTGACTTATGAAACCTGAGCATGAATTCCTTATCCATATCCTCCAATAAACCTTGATAAAATTCAACATATTTATCCACATCCTTTTGCAGTTCTTGAAGGTCTTGGTCATTGAGTTTTGCAAATGTAAAACCAAGATTAATCTCTCTTTGACAATAGTCCATTTTTCATGATTTTTCATATTAAGATTAAAATGGAGTCGCCAGGGTGAATTAAAATGCCTTGATAGATGCTTGCTTCACCCTACAAGCATTAGCTTTGAAGTTTAATGAAGAACTAGGGCTTCGTTCTTCCAATCGAGTTGCCAAGAATTGTTTGTCATTGTGTTAATATTGTCATATGGGGAACAAGACACACATCTCGTGTCCTTGGCAATGACGCCAAAATGTTATCGCTCAAACTAGCAGGGGTCCTAGGAAGAGATCCTATAGGGCAACTACTAGGTCAAGGGAAACAATGAGGCAATAGCCCACTGTCAACTCATCTAAGGCTCCCTACTCTTTACAGACTTTCACCGATGGGAGGAGACCCGGTATATGAGGAATCACAAGATGAATGGATCGATGGAAAGATAAGGAGTGATTCCTAAGGCCTATTCACAAGAGAGACTCAGTTAAATGGGTTGCTTGCTTTAGAAGCAAGGTGATAGGCTCTCTAGGAAGGGCCTAAAGGGCTTTTGAGGTTAGGGTTTGAGAATATGTCTTATCAAGGAAACCCCTAGTCTCAAAAGGCCTTATGGATGCTTGGCTTCTAAGTGATCTTTGTGGAATTGGAGTCAACAAGTTGTGAGACCATAAAGGGCCAAGTGGACCCAAAATTAGGTCAAGGATATGGAGTTGATCAACCAAGGATGTACTTGACCTAATTAGGGAAGGGAAGGGGATCAAAGAAAGAATATTCTTTTGATGATTTAATGCTATGATCCTGTTATCACCCCAAGAAACTCTCATAGGTTGTATCTCGGAGATGCTCGGGAACATTACAAACTCAACATGATGTTGGAAATGGATGAATGGAAGGAATGATGCATATTCAAGCTAGATAACCACTTCTACTATGCTTAACTCCAGACATGGGTGAACACCCCCAGACTACAAGGCTTTAAACCACCAATTACTCATAGTTTGAGGATTAGGTGAACATGGAGAATACTGACCACATCAGTAGATGCACAAGACCATGTGATGGCCAGCTGCAACCAACAAAGAGGTCTGTGAATATATTTCTTAATGCACAGACAGGATGACAACTCTCTGGCACGAAGTAAACAAAAACCTGCATAACACATGTTGAAATTTGGTACCGGAGGACAGGTGGTTCCCTTAGGCTTTGATCTTTGGCCTAGGGAAAAGTGTCCAAAAGAATTTAATTTTTCTCCTAAAGTGACTTTATAATTTTATAAAGTTAAATCTAATTTAAAAGTGACTTTAAGTGATAAAGTTACTAAGTCTAATTTTAAAGTAACTTTTATAAAGTAAATGAAAAATTAGAAAGGAAAAGTGACTTTGGAAATAAATGACTAAGTGGGTCTTTATTAAAGTGGGGTGAATTAAAAAATAGAAAGTGAGATTTAAATGAGCATTTAATCTCAGCCATTGATCTAAATCTATTTCAGCCATTGGATTTAGAGATCACCCAAAAGTCACTTGGATCACCCAAAAGTCACTTGGAGTTATATTAAAGGAGGAAAATGAGGAAAAGGTCATTCATTTTTTCATGAGCAGATTGGGAGAAGGAGAGCAAGAGAGCAAGAGAGATTTCTGAGCAGGGAGGAGAAGGAGACAGCAGCTTGGCACACATTCCAAGGCAGCAGTTGAGCAGATTTGTACAGCTGATTCAGCACATAGTGAAAGGCAGATTTTTGCACAAAAATCGAGGAGCAGTTTGCTGATTTTTCTGCACACAAAACGGAGGCCGTACAGCATTTATTGCTGTCCTGTTTGCTGTAATTTCCAGATTGCTGTGAGGCACGGGAAAGGAGATAAGTTGTAAATTTGCTTGCTGATTTTTTGCTGAATAATTCTCACTGTAAAAAGACAATTTTCAGAAATAAAGAAGAGCTCTCAAACTGGTTTTCCCCAAGAGTTGTAGGGGGTTTTTCCAAGGTGAAGTTGACCAAAAATATCAGCGTTTTAATGTGTTTTAATGGCTGTTTTTGATTGCTGATTTTTAATTCTGCAATTTCCAGCATTCTGAAAAATTTCCAAAATTTGTGTTTTTAGCAATATTTATTTTTTTCAGTCTATTAAATGTATGGTTATGGGAATGGGCATTTAATTACATGGGAGAAATAAGGAGAAACTGAAAACCGGGGTGGGAAAACAGAGATTTTTACATGGTTTCGGAGCTTGAGTGCTAAAGGTCAGCGTGGGGCAGCCAAGCCAGTTGAGCAGGATAAGGACATAGCACTGGTGGCAGGAGGCAAGAAAGGCAAAGGTAAAGATAAACAGGGGAACACACAGAAGGACTATTCCAAGGTGAAGTGTTGGAATTGTCAAAATATGGGACACTATGCAGTTGTGTGTCCGGAGAAAAAGAAGAAGAAGGGGAAGAACCAGGAAGTGGCAGCTTCAGCAGAGATTGAGGACTTTGCTGGTCGTTTTGACCGAGAGTTTGCGTTCACTACCTGTGAGTCCTCTAGTGCAGGATCACCTGCCACACAGGTTCAGAGGGAGCATGCTTTTCCCTCGATTAGCGGAGCATCTTCAGGTATCTGGTATGTGGACAGTGGGGCTTCACGTCACATGACAGGAGTCCGTGAGTACTTCTCAGAGCTTTCAGAGAGTGGCACTGATATCGAGGTAGTACTCGGTGATGACAGAGTTGTTAGAGCAGTTGGGGTGGGGACAGTGACATTTCAGAGGGAGTCCAAACCTCCCTTGAAGGTGTCAGAGGTTCTTTATGTGCCAGGGATGAGGAAGAACCTCATATCTGTCTCAGCTTTGGAGGACAGAGGATATGAGGTACTGTTCAGGGGAGGACAGGTGTTGATGTATCCCAGGGGCACTCCAGCTGATTCAGCTAGAGTGATAGGTGTACACCATGCAAAGGTGTACAAGTTTGCATTCCAACCCCTTTTGGCATTGAGCAGTAGTACCGACAACAGAGCTAGCAGTTCTGAGCTGTGTGAGATTTGGCACCGCAGGATGGGACATATGTATCATGGAGCCTTGAGGACATTGCGGGAGATCACTACAGGTGTGCCAGATTTCAGTACTGATCACTTTGATACTTGCAGAGGTTGTGCGATGGGCAAGTTTGCCAAATCCCCTTTTCCCAGCAGTGACAGCAGAGCGACGGGGATACTTGATTTGATTCATTCCGATGTGAGCGGTCGGATGTCTCATGTTTCCTTGAGTGGATATGAGTACTATGTGTTATTCATTGATGATCACTCCAGGAGGACCTGAATTTATTTTTTGAAGACCAAGAGTGAGGTCTTCAAGCGGTTTCAGGAGTTCAGAGCTCTTGTGGAGACTCAGACAGGTCGAAAGATCAAGTCCTTGAGGTCGGACAATGGAGGAGAGTACACCCTTGGAGAGTTTGTTGACTATTGTGCGGAGGCAGGCATTAGGAGGGAGTTCACTGTTCCTTACAACCCCCATCAGAACGGAGTTGCAGAGAGGAAGAATAGATCCATCATAGGGGCTGCCAAAGCCATGTTACATGATCAGGGGTTGCCATTGTTCTTGTGGGCAGAAGCCTGCAACACAGCTGTTTACTTGCAGAACAGGAGTCCGCATCGTGCCTTGGGGCACATGACTCCGGAGGAGGCTTTCTCTGGGAAGAAGCCTGATATTGGTCATCTTCATATCTTTGGATGCATAACATACTCCTATATACCCAAGGAGAAGAGGACCAAACTAGAGCCCACCGCAGAGAAGGGTATCTTTGTGGGCTACAGTGAGACCTCAAAGGCTTTTCGGATTTACATTCCTGCACAGAGGAGAGTTGTTGTCAGACGGGATGTGAAGTTCGAGGAGGACAGGGCCTTTAGGAGGTCACGGGAGTTAGAGTATCTGGATCAGCCAGACCCTCAGCAGCAGTTGAGTCAGTCGCAGGGATCCAGTGGGCAGGGATCAGGAGGATCCGGAGGTACATCCATGAGGATGTCAGGTCCATCAGTGAGCAGTGGCTCGCCGAGCCAGAGGGGTGGTGCTCCGGGCAGCATGCAGAGCAGTTCACAGAGCAGTTCACTAGGGAGTCCACTGATGGACAGTTCACACGGTACCTCAGCTTCTACAGGTTCAGGTGCAGGCAGGAGGACAGCAGACAGACAGTCAGGAGTTCAGGCTACTGATGGTGATGAGGAGGAGGAGTTTCATTCTCCTATGGGAGAAGCATGCTCAGGGAAGAGGAAGCCCAAGTGGCTTCAGGACACGTTGAGAGATGCCACATCTGTTGCTGAGCCGAAGAGGCCGGTCAGAGAGAGTAGACCACCTGAGAGGTTTTGTAGCTATATGGCGATGGTTACCAGCATCCTTGACTCTGAGCCTTCTAGCTATGAGGAGGCAGCTAGCCAGCAGGTCTGGAGAGAGGCCATGCAGGAGGAGTATTCTTCTATCATGAAGAATGTTGTTTGGGAGGTGGTGCCGAGGCCTGAGGGCAAATCTGTGGTTACTTCCAGATGGCTTTACAAGGTAAAGCATGCTGCAGATGACAGCATTGAGAAATTCAAAGCGAGGTTTGTGGCTAGAGGGTTCTCCCAGGTAGAGGGAGTTGATTATGAGGAGACCTTCGCTCCCGTGGCTCGATATACTTCGATCCGCTCCATTATATCGATAGCAGCAGAGATGGGTTGGAAGATCCACCAGATGGATGTGAAGACCGCATTTCTCAATGGCTTCATACAGGAGGAGGTGTACATTGAGCAGCCACAGGGCTTTGAGGTGCATGGGAAGGAGTCCCATGTGTGCAGATTGAAGAAGGCCCTTTATGGCTTGAAGCAAGCTCCCAGAGCTTGGTACTCCAGGATAGATGCATACTTGCAGGGGATGGGTTTCACAAAGAGTGAGGCAGATCCGAACCTTTACTTTATTGTGATTGGTGAGGAGCCTCTCATTCTGGTGCTGTATGTGGATGACTTGATCATTACAGGTGTAGAGAGACTCATAGAGCACTGCAAGAGAGATCTTGCGGCGGAGTTTGAGATGAAGGACATCGGCTTGATGCATTCCTTTTTGGGTTTGGAGGTGTGGCAGGAGGAGGGGCATTTCTTCTTGGGGCAGGGGAAGTATATTGTGGACATCCTTAGCAGATTCCACATGGAGGATTGTAGACCCATGTCGACACCGATGATCACCAACTGGAAGAAGCTTCATGCTTCGGATTCCGAGTTGGTGGATCCCACATTGTACAGGCAGCTGATTGGTTCCTTGATGTATTTGGTCAACACTAGACCAGATATCTGTTTTGCAGTCAACACGATGAGTCAGTTTATCTGTGAGCCTAGGAAGGTTCACTGGGTGGCTGCAAAACACATTTTGCAGTACTTGCAGGGGACAGTGGATTATGGTCTGGACTACAGGCAGGGAGATGGAGTGAGATTGGCAGGATACACTGATTCTGATTGGGCAGCTTGTGCTTCTGATAGGAAGAGCACTTCAGGGTGTTGTTTTGGGTTGGGTTCAGCAGTAGTGTCATGGTTCAGCCGGAAGCAGCAGTCAGTAGCACTGAGTTCAGCGGAAGTAGAGTATATGGCAGCCAGTCTAGCTAGTTGTGAGGCCATCTGGCTTCGCAAGATGTTGTTTGGCTTATTTGGTCAGCCGTTGAGACCTTCAGTGATTTACTGTGATAATCTTTGTTGCATTAAACTCACGGAGAATCCAGTATTTCATGACAGGTCAAAGCATATCGGGATCAGATATCATTTCATCAGAGACTATGTTCAGAAGGGAGTTGTGAAACTTGAGTATATTTCCACTGATGAGCAGGTTGCAGATATTCTTACCACAGCCTTACCACGGGGCAAGCATGTCTACTTCAGGGACAAGATGGGTGTGGTGAGGAACACCTTCCTCGGTAAGAGGTAGTGTTGAAATTTGGTACCGGAGGACAGGTGGTTCCCTTAGGGTTTGATCTTTGGCCTAGGGAAAAGTGTCCAAAAGAATTTAATTTTTCTCCTAAAGCGACTTTATAATTTTATAAAGTTAAATCTAATTTAAAAGTGACTTTAAGTGATAAAGTTACTAAGTCTAATTTTAAAGTCATTTTTATAAAGTAAATGAAAAATTAGAAAGGAAAAGTGACTTTGGAAATAAATGACTAAGTGGGTCTTTATTAAAGTGGGGTGAATTAAAAAATAGAAAGTGAGATTTAAATGAGCATTTTCTCAGCCATTGATCTAAATCTATTTCAGCCATTGGATTTAGAGATCACCCAAAAGTCACTTGAATCACCCAAAAGTCACTTGGAGTTATATTAAAGGAGGAAAATGAGGAAAAGGTCATTCATTCTTTCATGAGCAGATTGGGAGAAGGAGAGCAAGAGAGCAAGAGAGATTTCTGAGCAGGGAGGAGAAGGAGATAGCAGCTTGGCACACATTCCAAGGCAGCAGTTGAGCAGATTTGTACAGCTGATTCAACACATAGTGAAAGGCAGATTTTTGCACAAAAATCGAGGAGCAGTTTGCTGATTTTTCTTCACACAAAACGGAGGCCGTACAGCATTTATTGTTGTCCTGTTTGCTGTAATTTCCAGATTGCTGTGAGGCACGGGAAAGGAGATAAGTTGTAAATTTGCTTGCTGATTTTTTGCTGAATAATTTTCACTGTAAAAAGGCAATTTTCAGAAATAAAGAAGAGCTCTCAAACTGGTTTTCCCCAAGAGTTGTAGGGGGTTTTTCCAAGGTCAAGTTGACCAAAAATATCAGTGTTTTAATGGCTGTTTTTGATTGCTGATTTTTAATTCTGCAATTTCCAGCATTCTGAAAAATTTCCAGAATTTGTGTTTTTAGCAATATTTATTTTTTTCAGTCTGTTAAATGTATGGTTATGGGAATGGGCATTTAATTACATGGGAGAAATAAGTAGAAACTAAAAACCGGGGTGGGAAAACAGAGATTTTTACAACACATTCAATGATACATACTAGACTTCAACACAGAGGTGGGATAACAACCCCTCTAATGATAAATATCAAGAGCACATGAACAAATGCACAACAGGCGCAACCTAGAACAGAGTAGAAATGGAAAGTGAGCAATTAACAACAAAAGAAGCTTGTATTAGCTGAAAATGAAGACCAGGTGCTGCAAGTATCAAAGTAGTTACAGTCTCCAGAAGTTGAACCTTACATCAAAACAACCATCAACCCCGATTACATCTGTTTTTTGGGTATATATAGAGGTTGATTACAAAAATGTTCTGCTATTCTATGCGTGGAGGGGTCATAATGGACCACCAACCGCTTTAACTGTCTGATAGAGTTTCTGATGCAATCTACCTGCTTTAATGAACAAAATTGATCTTCTTGGATGCTCTGTTGTCCTTCTCGAGCAGGTGGAGTGTCGTATGGGTGAAGTTCCATAGCTGTTAGATGCATTTATCTGCTCGAGGCTGGTCCTTTCTCTCGCAGCCATCCTTCCTGTTAAATGCAGTTGTTGAGGAGTAACTGCGCAGAGTACTGAACACTGGCCACCTTCGTCCTCCGGAAGTAAGGAATGATTGAGGACGAGAAGACTGCATGGCAGACGTGTGAGTAGGTCGGGGAATAGATATCAACTGTTGGATCAATTGAATGGGTGGTAGAGATCTCTTGGCGGGAGCAATCGAGAATAGACAAGCGTGAACCGTCGGATCTCGGGCAGACAGATCCGACGGTTATCGGGTGGAGGAGATACGCTGGGGTTAACCGGCGGTAAGCGGTATTTATCGCACCGCCGTCGGGGGGCAAGTGGTAATCGTACAAAGGCGCGCGATTCCACCCAGACTACGACGCGTGGTAGACGGGACGTGACGGAAACCACTTTATCGCGAGTTAACAAGTGGTTAGTTTATGGTCGCTGGAGAAGCGGATGCCGTTGGATTGCGCAGTAGATGATCAGATGGTGGAGGAAATAAACGGGTGGATCGTTCATTGAATGCAGTGGGGACCGTTAGATCAAGTTGTGGTGATCAACGACTGCGATCAAAAGGTGGTGATGGACTATGGGAGCGCGGGGTCACATGACTGTGGTTTTACGGGGCTTAGGTTTTGCGCTTAGGGCTTGGAAAAGCAAGGCTTATTCCGGGTTTTGGAGGAAAGAACGTAGGTAGTGGGGTTTATGAGAGTATGAACGGAGTGAAGGAGCAGGAGAAGAATGACTGATGCGAGCTTTCTTTAGGCACAAACAACACGGCCAAGCTGTCTTTGACCCTCAAATGCTAAAGTATGTAGCAGAGCTAACATTGGCTCCTTCTGGGGATGAGATCCTCCCTGTGAGGTCTCAAGAACCTGTAGATCAATGCCTTTACGATGACAACAAATTAGCAAAATTCCTAGTGCTCCATTGGGCATGGAGTCTGACTGAACCTACACTAAAACTGATAAAATAATATATATATTTACAACTTTAAGGCCAAAAGACCTTAAATCAGATAATTTTCAGGAAACGCCCATTAACTGAGCCATCAAAAACTGCTTCTCCTCCCATACTTTGCAGTATAAAAGTGTTGTTCCCTTGGATCTGAGAAATAATGAAAGGCCCTGTCTAGAAAGCATCGAATTTCCCATGGTTGCTTTTCTTCTCTTTCAGTGCATCCCACTTCAGAACCAAGTCTCCAACTTGAAAATTATTTGATTTTGTCTTTCTGTCAAAGACTTACTTGATCTTCCTCTGATGTGCTGCTGACTTTTTAACCAACTGTTCTCTGATTTGATGTACCTCTGCTAAATCAGTGATTCTTTTTGCCATATCTTCTTCCTCATTATGTTCTTCTTGCAGGAACTTTGCCACGGGGAGAATCAACTGGATTGGGAACACAACCTCAGTGCCATATACCAGCCTGAATGGAGAATTCCCTGTGGATATCTTAATGGTCACTCTGTCAGCCCACAGTGCATACTTGAGCTTAGAATCCCAACTCTTTTTGTTGTCCTCCAATAGCTTTTTGATTATCCTTATCAGGCTCTTGTTGGAAGATTCTGCTAGGCCATTTCCTTGAGGGTAATATGAGATGGAATGAACCAGCTTAATGCCCATTGAATCACATATATCCACCAATTTCTTTGCCCTGAAGGCTGCTGCATTGTCTGTGACTAATTTATGTGGACAACCAAACCTGGTAAAGATATTCTCTGTCAAGAACTTCATGACCACATTATGATCAGCCTTTCTGGTAGGGATTGCTTCAATCCACTTAGTGAAGTAATCAGTGGCGACTAATATCCATCTGTGCTGGCCACTGGAATGAGGATTGATTTCTCTAATGAAATCCAAGCCCCACTGCTGAAAAGGACCATTTGCATGTATTGGTTTTAAGGGCAGGGACTTCAATTGCTATTTCTCTTCAAATCTTTGGCACCTGTCACAAGATTTAACAAATGAAAAGACATTAGAAAACAAGGTGGGCCAATAGTACCCAGCTCTGAGAATCTTGTGGGCTGTAGTTTTCCAATAATGGTGTCCTCCACACATGCTGGAATGAAACTGCTGCATGACTTCAATGGATTGTTCTTTGTCCAGACACCTTAGCAGGATTCTAGAGGGATCCCTCCAATAGAGCAGATTTTCATGAATGCAATATTTTGCTGCCCTGAGCTTAACGGTTCTGGCTTGGCTTGAACTAAGACCTGGAGGAACTTCTAGCTTCAGCAAAAATTTAGCTATTGCAGAGTACCAATCACAAGAAGCTAGATTTTCTGCTAATGACTGTTCTTTCCCTGGTTCAGCTGCTTCCTCTTCTACTGTTTGACCACTTTCTGCATCTGTGCTCACGAGATTTATGTCCAATGTCCTACAATTTTCTTCAACCAATAGTTTGGCAAGGCCCTGACCTCTGACCAACTTAGTGGGCTTCAGTTCTATATTAAATTCAATTAACTTTGCAATCCATTTAGCCCTTCTTCCGTCAACATCAGGCTGTGTTAGAACATCCTTTATTGAAGCAGAGGGTACATATGCAATTATCCTGGAATGCAGAATATAAACTCTGAAAGCTTTCAAAGACTTGATAAGAGCATATGCCTGTTTTTCAACGATATTATACCTCAGCTCATCATCCCTTAATGTTTTGCTGAAAAAAGCCACTGGATGCCCTGAGCCTTCTTCATCTGCTTGCAATAACACTGCTGCAAGGGTGTCTTCAGAGGCAAAAGAAAATATGTGGAACTCCTTGCTGTAATCTGGACTTATTAGAGTAGGAGCTTCCATGATAGCCTTCTTAATGGACTCAAAGGATCTTCTTGCTATATCAGTCCATTTTATCTCAGACCCCTTTTTCAACATGGAGGTAATATGCTTTACAAGTTCTGCAAAATTTGGGATAAACCTCCTTACGAAATTTATTTTGCCCAGGAAGGACTGGATATCCTTCTTTGATCTCGGGATAGATAAAGTCTGTATTTCCCTTATTCTTTCTGGGTCGATTCTGACACCTGCAGCAAAAACAACATGTCCTAACAACTTGCCTTCTTCTAAAGCAAATTGTGACTTTTTAGGATTGACTGAAATCCCAAACCTTCTGCACTTCAGGAACACTTTTTTCAAACGCTGCAAATGATTATGATGGCTGCTGGAGTATACTGTTATATTATCAAGGTAGATAAGGACGAAATTATCCTTCTCTCCCACAAATGCTATATCCATAGCTCTCTGAAAGGTGGCTCCAGCATTCATCAACCCAAAAGGCATCTTGGAATACATAAAAGTGCCCCAAGAAGTGGTGAATGCAGTCTTCTCTTGGTCATCTGGATGTACAACAACCTGATTATACCCTGAAAATCCATCAAGGAAAGACATCACTTTGGCTCCTGAGACCTTCTGCAACAAATGCTCCATCTTGGGTAGAGGATAGTTGTCTTTCTTGAAGCATTTGTTTAAGTTTTTGAAATCAACGCAAAGTCTGATTTCTCCACTTTTCTTCCTCACCACTACTAGGTTGGCTACCCATTTGGAATATCTGAGAGGAACTATGATTTTGGCAGTCAGTAACTTCTTTATTTCTTTTTCAATCAAAGGGAGGAGCATAGGATTTATTGGTCTCAACTTCTGCTTGAAAGGGATGGTGTCTTTCTCTAAAGGAATTTTATGCTGGATGATCTTTTTGTCATATGTTTTCAGGTCACTATATTCCCAGGCAAAGACATCAACAAATTGCTTCATTAGATTGTAGTATTCAGCACTTTGGGCAGCGGATAGATGAGTGGACAGACTTATATATTTGGGCTGACCTGGACTCCCTATATCATGCTTACAGACTGTAGATTGGTATTCTTTTTGGGCAGCCTTATAAGGCACATCATTTTGGTCAAACAGTCTTTCTAGAGGAATTAGACCCTTAGGAATATGATTGTTGGGAAGTTGGACAATGCTATCTTTGCCAATTTTATTTCTAAGCGGAGACTGGGAGTCATCTTCTAAAGCTTCATTATCTTGGTCAATTTGCATTTCAAAAAACTCATCAATGACTTGCAGGAACCTATTCACTTCATCATCATCTTCAAAAACTTTCCAATGCTGGACATTATCAGGCAAGGATGGTTGGTATTTCATTTGGACTTCATAAGCTAGTCTGGGAGGCATGGGAGGGATAAACATGCTAGCAGACACAACAAGGGAATCAACAAGCTGATTTTTGGCTCTAGGAATATATGAGATATAAAAATTATCAAAGGAATCTTTGAGTCTCCATACCTCGTCTCTGTATGCTTTCAGCCTTGGGTGCTTTGCTCGAAATGTTTTGTTTACTTGCTGAATGATAAGATCAACGTCTCCAAACACCTTTATGCTCCTGATTCCTCTGTCTTTAGCTGCATTGAGGCCTAATATCAGAGCCTCATACTCTGCTATATTGTTGGTAACTTGAAAGGGCAGCTTAAATGACAGATGTGTGCACTCTTGTTTTGGAGATATCAGCACCACCCCTGTTCCTGCAGTCTTCCTGGAACATGCTCCATCAAAGAACATCTCCCAAACCTGACTTCCTTGCTCTCCCTCAGCCTGATTGACTGGTTTATTGATCTGCATTGAGGCCTTCTGGGATTCTTCAATTTGGAGGATACAAGCTCCAAAATCAGTGTCCACGGCATATATGGGATGATTAGAAGGATTCTTCTCATCACTGATGATGTAGGCCAGCTGTGCTTCTCTGTACAATCTGCTACTTTCTCCTCTAAAGATTGGGACAGTGGCATAAGATAAGTCATTCTGTAATGTCCCATCAAGTCTCTTAATCCATCCTCTAGACAACAACATGCCAAACTTACGAGGGACATCTGCTACCACAATATCCATCATCATACTCTTCATGGGCAACTTAGTTAGGGTAATGGCCAGGTCTTTGATCAATCCCAGACATTTTACTTTTCTTGAATCAAATGAGAATAAATCATGATATGGTTTAGTGATATCAAGGCCCAACTCTTCCATGACAGCTTTAGGCATCAAATTGTGGCTGGCCCCTGTGTCTAGTAGGCAATTGTGGAGGATTTTGTCAAGAATGGTCAAGGAGACATAAAATGATGAAGAATTATTATCAACAGGTTCAATCATGGGGCTAAGCACAACTGTAGGTTTATCATCTTACAAATTGACATAGTCAGTGGAGGTTTGTGTGGCTTTCAACTCAAGGGCATCAAGGATAGGCTTTCTAAAGACTTCACTCTTTACCAGTTCTATCAGAGGCACAGATATTTTTAACTTCTGAACTTCTGACTCAAAACTGAAAGGGGAAGGGTACTTATCAGGACCTCTTACCTCTTGAGCTGGGGCTTTGAGGATGACTGGATTAGCTGCTGGTCTTTTCTGTTTGATATTCTGTGACTCTGTCTGGACAACAACTCTTTGGGCAGGACTCTCCTTGACATTGCTTGCTTTTGACCTTAGATTGTATCTTTGCTATTCATCAGTTTGTAGAACAGCCTCTCTGTCCCACTCTTGACCATTTTGGTTCTGCAGCAATGATTCTTCATATGTAGCCAATGTCAAAAATGCAGCGCTGCCCTTATCTTCCATGCAACGAATTTCATCCTCGTCTTCGAACTGCTCCTCCTCCATGACTACATTTTGGAAAGGAGCTTTAACCTTTTGTTCTTCATTTGTCTCTTTACCCCTTTGAATGATTCATAACTGTTCATTTGCTCTTCTGAATGGATTTGGGTTTCTTGGAGCAAATGTGTTTTGAAACCTTGCTTTTCCAGAGCTCTGCTCAACTTTCAGCGTAGATATCTCAGCAGCCAATGACTCTATCATCTTAGTCATTTTATCTAACTTGGGTTCTGAAGATGAAGCAGAGGAAGAAGAAGCCTCACCTCTCTGCCTCCTTCTATCAGCATGACTTTTAAGCTTTTCTGCAGCCATAATATTAGATTCCACCTCTAGTGCTGCATCTTGCATTTCAGCTAGAGTGGCACATCTTCTTTCTCTTAAAAGCAGGCAGAAATTAGAGTCAAAAGCACTGGCATAGGCAAGTTTGGCAGAGGTGGGGGTTGGCTTTACTTCAGCTGGTATCTTACTATACATACGATTGAATCTTTTATTAAAATCAGGCAATGATTCCCCATTTTCCCTCTTTAGGTTACCAAACTCAGTATGGTAATACAACAAGTCTTTTTTATCTCCCCAGTGTTTCAAAAATGCATCATCTAGGGCTTCAATATCAGTAATAGACCTAGGGGCCAATTCTCTGAACCACTTTCTAGCCTCTCCATCGAGGCTCTGGACAAAAACTCTCATGCATACATCATCTTCACTGATATCTAAGTTATCAGCATAACTATAAAAAGACTCGAGGTGTTCTTCAGCTGTCACTCCCTCTGTACTAGTGAACTTAGGCATGTATTTCTGATATTCTCCTGTAGGCATGGCATTCAAAGGAACAGGCAAGACCAAGGGTCCGTACCTAGCAGCTATGATTCTTTCCATTTTCGTGGGTGCCTGTTGGCCTGCCATGACTGGGATATGTGGAAGGATACTGGCAGACTGAATAGTAGGAGGCAATGAAATAGATGACAGGGACAAAGGAATATGATGGATTGTATAGGAGGCTTTCTTTGGACTGAGATCCAAAGGGGAATTAACAGAACAAGGAGCTGTATGAATCTCTGAAGGTATTTCTTTACTAACAGTGCTAGGCTCTAAATCTTCAAACCATATATCCTCAGCTATAATCTTATCTTGCAGAGATACATAAGATTTTTTAGGCTTACCTGATCCTGATGCTCCTCTCTGTGATGTTTTCTTCTGCTTAACGATCTTCTTAGGGTCAGGCACTGGGTTAGCTGGTGATTTCTGAGGATTTCTCTGAGTATCCCTCACAAACTGAGCCAGGACTGTGATGTGGAGTCGCCAAAAGTTGGTCTTCCTTCAGTGGAGTCGCCAGATAGATGATTACAACCAGAAATGTGTCCAGACGTTGTCTATCATCAAAGCGTGGAACTGTGTTGTTCTCCCAGGGAAGCTGAGCTTCAATCTCCTTTCCCCGGCAACGGCGCCAATTAATGTTATCACCCCAAGAAACTCTCCTAGGTTGTATCTTGGAGATGCTCGGGAACATTACAAACTCAACATGATGTTGGAAATGGATGAATGGAAGGAATGATGCATATTCAAGCCAGATAACCACTTCTACTATGCTTAACTACAGACATGGGTGAACACCCCTAGACTACAAGGCTTTAAACCACCAATTACTCACAGTTTGAGGATTAGGTGAACATGGAGAATACTGACCACACCAGTAGATGCACAAGACCATGTGATGGCCGGCTGCAACCAGTAAAGAGGTCTGCGAATCTATTTCCTAATGCACAGACATGATGACAGCTCTCTGGCACGAAGTAAACAAAAACCTGCATAACGGATTCAATGATACATACTAGACTTCAACATAGAGTTGGGATGACAGCCCCTCTAATGCTAAATATCAAGAGCACATGAACAAATGCATAACAGGCACAGCCTAGAACAGAGTAGAAATGGAAAGTGAGCAATTAACAACAAAAGAAGCTTGTATTAGCTGAAAATGAAGACCAGACGCTGCAAGTATCAAAGTAGTTACAGTCTCCAGAAGTTGAACCTTACATCAAAACAACAACCATCAACCCTGATTACATCTGTTTTTTGGGTATATATAGAGGTTGATTACAAAAATGTTCTGCTATTCTATGCGTGGAGGGGTCATAATGGACCACCAACCACTTTAACTGTCTGATAGAGTTTCTGATGCAATCTGCCTGCTTTAATGAACAAAATTGATCTTCTTGGATGCTTTGTTGTCCTTCTTGAGCAGGTGGAGTGTCGTATGGGTGAAGTCCCATAGCTGTTAGATGCATTTACCTGCTCGAGGCTGGTCCTTTCTCTCGCAGCCATCCTTTCTGTTAAATGCAGTTGTTGAGGAGTAACTGCGCAGAGTATCGAACACTGGCCACCTTTGTCATTCGGAAGTAAGGAATGATTGAGGACGAGAAGATTGCATGGCAGACGCATGAGTAGGCCGGGGAATAGATATCAGCCGTTGGATCAATTGAATGGGTGGCAGAGATCTCTTGGCGGGAGGAATCGAGAATAGACAAGCGTGAACCGTCGGATCTCAGGCAGACAGATCCGACAGTTATCGGGCGGAGGAGATACGCGGGGGTTAACCGGTGGTGACGGGTAGACGGGTGGTAAGCGTTATTTATCGTACCGCCGTCGGGGGGCAAGTGGTAATCGTACAAAGGCGCGCGATTCCACCCAGACTATGACGCGTGGCAGACGGGATGTGACGGAAACCACTTTATCGCGAGTTAACAAGTGGTTAGTTTATGGTCGCGGGAGAAGCGGATGCCGGTGGATTGCGTAGTAGATGATCGGACGGTGGAGGAAATAAACGGGTGGATCGTTCATTGAATGCAGCGGGGACCGCTAGATCATGTTGTGGTGATCAACGGCTGCAATCAAAAGGTGGTGATGGACTATGGGAGCGCGGGGTCACATGACTGTGGTTTTATGGGGCTTAGGTTCTTACGCTCAGGGCTTGGAAAAGCTGGGCTTATTCCGGGTTTTGGAGGAAAGAACGTACGTAGTGGGGGTTATGAGAGTATGAACGGAGTGAAGGAGCAGAGGAAAAATGACTAATGCGAGCTTTCGTTAGGCACAAACAACACGGCCAAGCTGTCTTTGATCTTCAAATACTGAGGTATGTAGCAGAGCTAACAGATCCCAATAAGGTCACTAGCCAATGGGAAACCAAGGGCAAGAATCGATCTTCGAGC
This sequence comes from Pinus tabuliformis, assembly GCA_031772625.1. Taxonomy (NCBI): domain Eukaryota; kingdom Viridiplantae; phylum Streptophyta; class Pinopsida; order Pinales; family Pinaceae; genus Pinus; species Pinus tabuliformis. The sequence continues at coordinate 1,199,835,169 of CM062805.1, read as the reverse complement.
TAGGGCTTGAAATATCTTAAGGTCCCACCGTCGGAATTTCGTGAAATTTGGAGGGCCTCTAGAGGACACACCAACGCAATTGTGGGCAAGAGATCAAATTCTTTGGATGGCTAAATTGTGAGAAAAGTGATGCCCTAGGTGACCTATGGAGGCTAGGCCTAGAAAAAGAGGGAAAGGTGAGAGAAATAAGCTTTGAAAGTGATCACCTATGGAGGATTAGTGCCTTGTCCCTTGGGTGAGATGTAGTCAAGGAGAATTTGTTGTTTGGAAATTCTTCACCCAATCAAGGAGGCCTTCAAACAACCTTGCATGGCATCAGGGCTTGAGAGCAGCTACTTCAAGGAATTTATATTTTGATTTGCAATAATTGATGACTTATTGAGATATATTTAACACTAATTATCTCACGGAACATTCACCCATCAATACATGCCCCATGACATGATGCAACGCTATAAAAGATGACAATTTCCACTAATTCGTATAGAAAAGCAGTAGATTTCAAACTTGTATAGCAAATATCCCAACAACATTTATGTGACAAAAATAAATAACAAGATTAAGCATGAAAAGAGCACTTACATGTACAAAAGAGTATATCCAATCATCAAATTATGCCAATAATGAAGTTCCAAGACAAGAGAGAGAGATCCAAACATCAAAATTCATCCATAACATCCAAACTCGTCCACCAAAAGGGATAGCGAAAATATCTAAAGAGCTAATAATCCAATCCAAGTGATGGTCTATGAGAGAGAATGCCTCTCTTCCATTTATACAATCCTCTAAGGGATTTGAATGGCTTAATTTGGACTAAAAATGCCCCTAGAATAAAATAATGTGCATAATAACAATACTTTTGGTGACAAGCCCACCAAATAGCTCAATAATACAAGAATAAGCCTCTCAAGAGGGTCAAATTATCAATAAAGTGAGTCGTCGGGCCTTTGAGGAGGCCTAATGGTGTCCAAGGGGTGCCACGATGTAGAAATGGAGTCCAAACATAGTGGACAAGGGGTTGGCCCCTTGTTTTCCAAGCAAGAACTTGTGGTGTTCCCAAGTGGGTGTGGGGGCAGAAGGACATACTTATGGGTCTCCAAGTGGATCAAAAATGCCTGTAGACCATCTGTAAGTGCCAGGATGATGATATAAGCCCTCCCTCTACAACAGGAGACATCCTCTGGACCCTAGAACATCTTCCAAGTGTATGGTGTAAGTGTGCAGCCGGCTGGGCATGGTGAACCAAGTGCATCATCGTCATTGAAAAGGTGGAACACGAGCTATCAATGGGCGCTGCTAGGGATCCATGAAGCAATATCTATTATGGTGGAGGTCCATGGCTCTCAACACTCACCCTACAAGTACCAATGTGGCCCTCTGGAAGGTTAAGACGCTGTATAGGGAGACAAAGCCCCAAATGGAGACCCACCTGCAATCTTGCATAAGATCCAATGCGTCCCCTTTGCCCTTTGATACAACAAATCATTAGAATAATCAAGTAAAAGAGCTTACAAGTCATGGAGCCAATGGGGCACTTTATGGTGGCATGCCCTTCCATAGTGGGCTTTGGCATGTATAAGTGTCACCAAGTTCAATAAAGAGGTTAGCCAAGGACCCTATTAGGTGGTTTCAACCTTTAAATGGGGTGACATGTCCATGGTACATCCATCAAGTGGAAGGTGGAAAGTGACATAATAATGGAACAGAGTGGGGGTCAAGGGAATGATCCAGGCCACATGTGATGGGACAAAGGGTAGCTATAATGAGGGAAACCCACACTTGGGTATATGAGTGTAGGAGGGAGAAATCGTGGTACATAAGTTACCTCGACCTTTGTTTTTCCACCCTTCTTCATATGTGTTTTGCCTTTTATTGATTTTTCTTTGTAATTGCTTGGGGCTCCAGGGGATGAGAGCACGATGTGTGGTATATAGGAGTAGGTACAGCGTTTTGAAGTGGGGCATTTCATTTCCCACCAAGGATTGGGACAACCATGGGTTCCTTAATGTGGAGGGGGCTTATTTAGGGCCCATAGGAACCAGGGTGATGGCCATATATGAGGGGTAGAGCTTATGTTTGGCCTTTTCCCTCGTGCTATATTTGTATGTCTCGATCGTATTTTTCATTTTGTGGTACATTTTCCTGTTGAGAGTGGCCAAATTATGCTTTTTCTTTTCTTTTGAGCTGCATCCACCTCCGGGGCATCGTTCCAGGCTTGACCCAAGGTGTGGGCAAGGCTAACCCTTTGTTGACCCAATGGACACATGTGGACCGGGATGGGAAAAGAGATGAATGGGGCTAAAATGAGTGGAAGAGAGTGATGTATATGGTGTCGGGAAGCGTGACCACACAACCAAAATTTGGATTTCCCATGTAGTGTCAACCCTAAACTAATGGCCAGTAAAGGAGATCCCACGGGGCTAGGTTACAAGGCTAAACATCAAATTGAGCATAAGAGACAAGAGAACAGACCTAGCCAACTCTTTCTGTTGAATCCCCTCACCAATCCATGCCCAAAAGTGTCCATGAAAAGTAAACAAAATTACTCAATTAAACTAATGAAAGTTATACCTTTGGGGTTGAGAGGCCCACCTTCAAAAATACATTTATAACAAATGGGCGAGGGACTACATGGCTGGCTCAAGTGGTGGAGAAAATAACACATCGAGCTTATCTAGTGGCTGCCAACTTAGGACCATCTAGGAGAAATTTTTTTCTCCTATATACACTATCCACAGGTGGTGGGTAACAACCCCCCTCAATGATAACAAAACACAACCTTTGGAAGAGATGAAACTCGACATTCAATTCTTCAGTGCCAAGGAATTCAACCAAATAAACCAGCTGCAAGAGTAACTTGACCCTCCAAGAATAATATCTCGATTAGCTCCAATTCACCTCCAACTGGCACAATGGAAAAATTTGAATGACTTTCCCCGCAAGCCAATTAGGGTGGCACTCGAAGTCCACCGAAATCAGTTGAGAACCAACTGTGACACTCTAAGTTCACCGAAACTAGTAGAGAGTTCCACTCGAAACCCTCGTGCTAAACTCACTTGAGCCCCAATCAATCATCAAGAGAATAATCACAAATTAGAATGATGAGGAATGACCTTCTCTTCCCTTTTTATAAGACTTTGTTGAATCTTCTCCAATCTTCTAGAACTCCCATTTTTTATTATTTTATTGATGAAGCCACTTATTTCCTCCAAGTGACTTTTGCCCCTTTTTATTAATAATAATTTGCCCCCTTTTATTATTATTAATAATAATAATATCAAATTTTGGCAAAAATCCTTAGTCCCCTTAGCAATTTTCCCTCTTGCTCGACTAAAGGAGACAATTAGGCAAGTGGGAATTATATTTTCATGCTCAAGAAGTCGGAGACATTACACCAATGCAGATGGTAGAGGAAACCAGGACATCATCATCAATGAGCAATGTGTTGGGCTGTTGGCTGGTTGGATGTCCAAGATGGTAGAAAACGTTTTCTCCTATGGAGTTACCCATTTTGGTGGGTGACACTACTCCCATATCACCCTGTGTCTTGTTGCTTAACTTTAGTAATCCTACTAGGGATACCCCGTTTGAGTTGAAGGAGGGCCAACCTAAAGTAAAGAGGATAGGTTTCTTAGATGACAATGGTGGCCATCCTAGTAGAACCCTCTTAGGCTATCCCTTGCAGATTAGGGCTTTTATCATCAAGTACAAGTTGGGAGGTATTGGGATGCACTTTTGGAGGGAAAAATTTGATCAATTCACTCTTGATACTTGTGTACTAAGGAGTCTTGTTCACCTACTTTTGGTCATTTGTTGGACATTGATGAAGTTATCTCATCATATCTTTGTTTCTTCTCTCTTTCATGCCTCCTCCTTGAGAGCTTCCTTTCTTGAATTTTCATATTTTTATCTCTTCTATTCAGGGAGATTGTCTTTGTACACCTCAATGACTACTTTTTAAGAGTTGGAAGGGTAGTGAGGATTATTCATTCATTCATTGCCTGAGTTCTATTGTTTTCTCATCCCATATTTTTTCAGTTCGACTGAGTGTGAGAGAAGGATTTTCAGTTCTCATGATTCATCTTTTTCATGTAATTACATCCTCGGACTTGGTGAGAGAAGGATCTTTGGAAGTGTTTTGACATACCTTGGAGTTCTTTGAAGTTGAATCCAATAGCTATAAACTTTTTAGTACTTGCAGCTTTGGAATAAAAGTACCGCCTTGTTGTTTGGCTAAATCTTAGTTGTTTGCTTTGCTTACTTGAATCTTCTGAATCAATTGACACTGGGAATTACTCCTGTTTAATTAAGTTTATACTTTACTCATGGAATTCAAGGCACTATGATCACAAATATTGATTTCCGGACTTCATGCTTGCTGTTTTTGGTTCTTTTACACACAGATCTGCACTTTAAAAGAGAAGATTTGAGGTGTGTTCTAGCAGATTTGCATGGTTACTGAGGAAGAATTATTTACTTAGGTGTAAATCTGCATGACAGCTTGCTGTCTGGATTTATTTCATGCAAATTTATGTCTAATTTTTATATAACAATAAGTAATTATCACAGTTTGGAAGCGTAATTTGTTTCCCAGGTTTATATTTTATCTCTAGTTTGCATGGGGATATCCCCATGAGGCTAGCAAACACTAACCTGAAGTGCAAAGGGATTGTGTAAGGTGACATTGGCATATTCCCTAGTTACCTTTTAACCAAGCCGTTTTGAATGCTAACAAGACTCTTGAACTGTACTACAATTATGTACCAATACTTGTGGGTGAGGCCACATTACATATTGGCCCTTTGGGTTTAAATTAAAAAAAAATTTATCTTTTCTTATGAGTTCTTGCAATTTTTGTGATTAAAATAGGTTTCCTATCTGATTGGCTTCTAAGAAGTCATCCCACCACCAATATTGATTGTGTAGTTAGTAAACATTGCATTGAATCTGGTGTTAGACATTGCTTGCTTCAGACTAAAGCTAGGCAATTATTCTCAAGTGGCTATGAACTTCCAATCTTGGTTGATGCAGTGGTATGTTTATCCGTCCTGTACAAATTATTTTATTTTATGTGCATCATCAGTTTCTTTAGATTACTTTAAAACATTACTTTGTGAGGAATACTCTTCATAGCAGGCCCTGTGCAAATGTCGTATTCTATTTTCCTTTTTGTAATCGACAAACATAGTGATGGGATGGCTTATAAAATAATTGAATATAGCTCATTACTAGTCTTGTAAGCCTGGAACCTCATCAACCATTTCCAATTAGTCGAGTGGTAGTGTTTTGTTGTCGCAAACCACCTACTGGCCACTTTACTGTGTTAATCTCACTTATATTCCTTTACTGCGTTGATCTCTCTTATAGGCTTTCAGACTGATTTCTAAAAATAAAGGGAAGCAGAATCTCTGATATGTCATGGTATTTCTCCTTGGATGTCTAAGATTCCATGATTGATACATGCTTAATCTCTTAATATCTGAGCTTTGCACTTCTAGGGAGTAGCTGCAACTGACATAGAATGGAGCTCATTGTTACAAGCGAACTTCAAAGCTGTTCCTAAAAGCATACCCATTATTTGTTTATCTTTTGTATACCAGGTAAGATGTTCATCAAGGGATACCCTTATTATTATTATTATTATTTATTCAATTAATTGAGCTAAACTAGTTATTCACTTTTTTGTGTGTTAAAGAATGTGGTGCCAGTTCTCTGTACGAATCTTGAGGGCAATCTGCCAAAAGTAAGGTGATAAGCATAACCATGAAATACCATCATTATTTAGTCAATTTCTTTTTGATGTAATAGACACGAAGTTGGGTTATAGAATGCTTGTCTAATTTATACAGGGAATCAAGAGGGACATGATCAATGATGCATGGTCAAAACAATCACAACTTAACATTGATTGTAGATTTTGTCTTCGAAATAATGGAAACATCTGTATCAATGTTTCATAATAAATGAATACATATTTTCATAAAAATACATGAAATGCTCAAGGTTGACTACAGACATGCTTGTAAAAATCAGTATGTAGAAATAAAATCAAGTCCTAATTATTCTCGTAACATAATATCTTTTACATCACTTGGATTTTCATAAGATATCTCTCATTGAGCTAATACTTTTCAGGGGCAAATTCTTTTCATCTAATGAGTTATATTGTCAACAAGCTGTGCATCATGAAGTAATGTGGCATCAAAGATATGGGCTGCATGTTTGTTTGGGCTCCAATATCTTAATCACAAAGTAAAATAAAATAAATCCCAATTTTTTAGTTTAAGTGGTGAACTTTTGGACATTTATTGTAATGAATTTAAAAATATAAATATTATTAAATAATAATTAATAAGTGATAAATAGTAATAGTAAAAGGTTTTGTATCTTCTAAATGACATGATTCTTCATAAACAGATACTTCACATGGGTATATATACAGGTGTTAGGTCCCTATAATACTAGTGATTACCCCATTACTATTGTAGTTGTATCTCTTATTAATATTGTTGTGCCCCTATTGTCCCCATATTGTTATTACTATGCCCCATAGAATCCCTCTTGTTGTTTTTGTGCCTTTATATTATTATTGTTAGGTCGGCTGGGTTATATTGTGACTCCTTAGACTCCTATATATAGAAAGAAGGTTTTGTCATTTGAATTATAAAAGAATCATTCATTTGTGTAATGTAAAGGAGGTTGCCCCCTCGAAGAGGTTGAATTTTAAGGCGTTGATCTATCTTTTCTATCTTTTTGTGAGCTAGTTTCATAACATTTGGTATCAGAGCTTTGGATTTTAGGGTTTCGCTGCTCCAAATATGTCATCGTGGAATTTTCGCTATAACTTTTTTTCTGCGACGTTTCAGAAGCGAAAAAACCATTTGAGACGAAATCGCACTGAACCTCGGGTCCGAATTTCAGAGCTTTTCGCGCTATATTTGTCGAGATATGATCTGAAGAAGTTGGTATTTTTGGAGACTCCTGAATTACATTCCAAACCGGTGACCTGAGGAAAATCGTCATAACTCTCTTTGAGCATCGGATTGAAATTTCGTAAGCAGGTACAGGAAGAGGACGGACTGTAGTTTCTTGTATATATTTTTCAGAGCCAAAGGTCGAAACATGGACACGTGGCACATCGTACAAGTTCGCTCTACTGAACTAGTCTATAATCAGGTCACTGTGGGAGATTTGGCATAACTCTTCCTTGGAGAATCCAATTAGCATCAGACTGGTGGCATTGGAAAGAGGACACAGAGGGCTACTGCAGGTCACAATTTCAGAACTGGATGATTTGAAATTATAGAGATACATTAGAGGCAATATCGAGCTCCTACAAAGTGAAAAAAGGTGTGTAGATTTTTTTAAATTTTTTCTTAAGCTTGGTTTGAAAAATTATTTTGAAGGAATTCAAAGGGCATAGTAGAGAATTATTATCGGTAATTGATGCCCCGATGAAAGAAAATGCAAACGACTAGTAAACAACCTGAAAGCTCTAGCATGACTCATGAAGAAGAGGAAGAAATGCTACATGATATATCAAAATTACAAGATCAAGTGCAACAAATTTCACTCTCACAAAAGCTAACAGAAGCTAAGATAAATGGCGTGGAATCTAAGATAAAGGGTGTGGAAGCTAAGATTGACGATTTGAAGATAGATTTGAAGGCAGATTTGACAAATTTTCTACAAGAAATATTTACTAACGATGAAAGGGTAGTAAAGGAAACTCATGATGCGAACAAAAAAAATGTTAATCATGATTTCATAGACTCTAATGTTGGATCGAAGACCCACCATATTCCAAAAATTGATATGAGAAAGTTTGATGGCAAGGATCCCGCAACATGGATATTACAGATGGAGCAATTTTTCGATCTCAATAATGTGCAAAACACACAAAAGGTACGTATTGCAACTTTATATTTGGAACCAAATCAGTTTGTATGGTATCAATGGTTTTGCTCTCGTAAACAAATTATCACTTGGGAAATTTTTACGGAAGAATTGACAGCACATTATGAGGATACAAAAAGCAACACTTTTTTTAGCCAATTGATAAGTCTCAAACAAAAGGGTTCAATAATGGAGCACATTGAGGAGTTCCAAAAATTGAACATAAGGGTAAAAAATATTCCAGAGGAGCATAGGATTGATGTGTTCATAGGGACTTTAAAGGATAATATCCAACATGATGTTCGCCTTTGGGAACCTGATTCATTAGAGAAGGCATTCAGGTTAGCAAGAAAAATGGAAAGCAAAATTATGGCAACCAGGAAGCATACCACTCACAACTATAAAGATGGAAGTGTTGTTGCCCCTAGTCTTCCACAACCTATAAGGTTGACACCACAACAATTGGAAGAAAAAAGAGCAAAAGGGCTTTGTTACAGTTGTGATAGCAAATACACTAAAGGTCATAAGTGTGCTGAGAAGAAATTATTCTACATAGATTGTGAAGAGGAAGAAGAAAAGGAGCAAGAAAGGTCAAAAGAAGAGGATATACTCTAGGAACAAAGCCTAGATAAAGAAGAAATTAATTCGACCATATCTTGTAATGCATTGGCTGGAATTACCACTCCTCAAACCATCAAGATAGAAGGACAAATCAAGAAGAAAAAGGTAATAGTGTTGATTGATTCAGGAAGTACCCACAATTTTATTCATTGTAAGGTAGCAAAAGAATTGAATTGCTTCCTATATCCAGCACCAGAGTGTCAAGTGATGGTTGCAAATGGAGGAACAATAAATTGCTCTGAAAAGTGCCATAATATCAAGCTATCCATGGGAGAATATGTATTGACTAGCCCAATGCTTTCCATTCCAATGGGAGGTGCTGATGTTGTACTAGGAGTCCAATGGCTACAATCCTTGGGTACAATAGCTTTTAATTTTCAAGAACTTTTCATTAAATTTTTTGCGGAAGGAAAGGAAGTTGAATTAAGGGGTATTGCAGGGAAACCAGGAAAGATAATCAGCTCTAACGGTATGACAAAGCTTCTAAAAAATGAACAAAGAGGTGTAATTGCACAATTATGTTCGCTAGATGTTTCCACATTGAAATCATCTATTTCTCAAGATCTCCAAAAAGTTTCGGATAATCATTCCAAGGTATTTGAGACTCCCAAAGGTCTCCCACCTATTCGTGATCATGATCATGCTATTCATCTGATTCCAGGAAGTGTTCCTCCAAACATCAGGCCGTACAGATATCCCTATGCCCAAAAGAGTGAAATTGAACGTATGGTTGCAGAAATGCTAGAGGCTGGTATAATTCAAACTAGTCAAAGTTCTTTCTCTGCTCCAGTAGTATTGGTGCACAAGAAGGATGGATCATGGCGCATGTGTCCGGATTATAGGGAGCTCAACAAGCTCACTATTAAAGATAAGTTTCCCATTCCTGTCATTGATGAATTACTGGATGAATTGCATGGATCAATTTACTTCACCAAGTTGGATCTTCGTTCAGGATATCATCAAATCAGAATGAAGACTGAAGACATTCCGAAAACAACATTTAGAACTCATGAGGGTCATTATGAATTTTTGGTCATGCCTTTTGGCCTTACCAATGCACCTTCTACATTTCAAGGTTTGATGAATTCCATTTTCAAACCCTTTCTTAGAAAATTTGTGTTAGTATTTTTTGATGATATACTAATCTACAACAAGTCTTGGAAGGATCATGTTGAACATGTTGATAAGGTGCTACAACTATTGGAGGAGAAACAATTATATGCAAAAAGATCCAAATGTTTTTTTGGAGTACAAAAGGTGGAATATCTGGGTCATATTGTATCTCATGAAGGAGTTAAGGTAGACCCTAGCAAAATTAAAGCCATTAAGGAATGGAAAATCCCCACATCCATAAAGCATCTCCAAGGATTTCTCGGGTTGACAGGGTATTATCGCAAGTTTGTTAAGAATTATGGGAGAATAGCAGCACCTCTAACAACATTATTGAAGAAAGATGCATTTTCATGGACTCCAGAAGCAACAAAGGCCTTCGAACATCTTAAAGAGGCAATGTGCCAAGTGCCGGTCTTAGCTACACCGGACTTCACAAAAACCTTTATTGTGGAATGTGATGCTTCAGGAAATGGAATTGGTGCTGTTTTAATGCAAGATGAAAGACCCATTGCTTTTGAAAGTCGTCCAATCAAGGGAAAGTTTTTACACAAAGCTATTTATGAGAAGGAAATGTTGGCAATACTACATGCACTTAAGAAATGGCGACCCTACCTAATGGGAAGACACTTCAAGGTAAAAACTGATCATGATAGCCTTAAATACTTTTTAGAACAAAGATTATCCTCTAAAGAGCAACAAAAGTGGGTCACAAAGATGTTGGGTTATGAATTTGAAATCATCTACAAAAAGGGAAGCAAAATGTGGTGGCAGATGCACTCTCAAGAAAGGATGAGGATGTGGAAGCATTGTTGTGCGCCATTTCTATTATCCAACCAGATTGGATAAACGAAGCAAGGGAGGAATGGAAGAATGATGAAGAAGTGTGGGCACTTATTCGAAAGTTACAACAAGATTCCAGTACATCTAATACATTTAGCTGGCAAAATGATTCATTATGGTACAAAGATCGCTTATACCTTTGTGAGAATTCCCAACTCAAACAAAAGATTCTTATGGAATTGCACACTTCTCCCTTAGGAGGGCACTCAGGATTTTTAAAAACTTACCACAGGGTTAAGAAGGAATTTTTTTGGGATGGCCTTAAATCGGATATTCAAAAGTTTGTGGCGGAATGTTTGGTTTGCCAACAAAATAAAGTTGAAACAATTAAGACCCTGGGTCTATTACAACCTTTATCCATTCCAAGCCAACGTTGGGAGGAGGTTTCAATGGATTTTATCACAGGTTTACCCAATTTTGAGGGAAAGAGTGTCATCATGGTGGTAGTTGACAAAGTTACCAAGTATGCACACTTTTGTGCATTATCACATCCATTTAAAGCCAGTACAGTTTCTACTGCATTTATGGAAACAATTCAAAAGCTACATGGAAACCCAAAGATTATTGTAAGTGACAGAGATCCCATTTTCACTGGAAATTTTTGGACATAATTATTTTCCTGTCTCGGTACTCAGTTAGCTCATAGCTCATCTTATCGTCCTCAATCTGATGGGCAAACTGAGATAGTAAACAAATGTTCTGAAGGATATCTTCATTGCTTTATATTTGATAAACAAACACAATGGGTCAATGGGTCAAATGGTTGCCTCTGGCTGAATGGTGGTATAACACTTCCTTCCATACAGCAACAAAAATGACCCCATTTATGGCACTTTATGGATATCAGCCACCATCCATCACATCATATTTAAGAGAAAATTCTAAGGTTGAAGCAGTGGAACATCACATCGAGCATCAACAACAAGTCCTCCAACTCTTAAAGGATAACCTTATGTTGGCGCAGAATAGAATGAAACAACAGGCAGATCAACATCGCAGTGAAAGAAGTTTTGATGTAGGTGATTGGGTATTCCTACGGCTACAACCATATAAACAAATGTCCCTCAAGCAAGCTAAGAAGGATAATAAATTATCACCGAAGTATTATGGTCCGTACAAGGTGTTGCAAAAGATTGGTACTATGGCAAACAAATTGGAGCTTCCTGCAGCTTCTCGAGTGCACCCAGTTTTCCATGTTTCATGTTTAAAGAAGGTTATAGGCGACAAGCTCCCAGTTCAAACAATATTGCCAGAACTTGACGAGGAAGGAAAAATTATATTGGAACCGGAAGCAGTCACAGAAACAAGAACTCGACAGCTATGAAATCGGTCAATTTCGGAGTATCTCATCAAGTGGAAGAACTTATCCACTGAAGATTCCACATGGGAGGATGAGAATTTTATACAAAAGCATCCAGAACTACTCAAGCGTTGTGGACAACACTTTTTTGAAGGAGAGGGGCATGTTAGGTCCCTATAATACTAGTGATTACCCCATTACTATTGTAGTTGTATCCCTTATTAATATTGTTGTGCCCCTATTGTCCCCATATTGTTATTATTGTGCCCCGTAGAATCCCTCTATTGTTATTTTTGTGCCTTTATATTATTATTGTTAGGTCGGCTGAGTTATATTGTGACTCCTTAGACTCCTATATATTGAAAGAAGGTTTTGTCATTTGAATTATAAAAGAATCATTCATTTGTGTAATGTAAAGGAGGTTGCCCCCTCGAAGAGGCTGAATTCTAAGGCGTTGATCTATCTTTTCTATCTTTTTGTGAGCTGGCTTCATAACAACAGGGTTCTCATTTGTAAATCATATCATATCATTTTTTCATACATTATTCAATGTATATTATTTTATCCTATATGGATATTTTTATATTCCAAGTATTTTGCATATTCTAATTGGTGAGCCAGATTTGGTTGTCACGTTTCAGACAGTACAACAACAATTACGAACAACACGACAACTATTATACAGTGATTGGATGATGTTGGTGGAAGCAGCAGCAGGTATGTCAGAAATCATATGGATGTCTTGTGACACTGGAGTGTGGTGGCGGTAGTGGCCATACATTATCACGCAATACTAAAATCATACAGTAATCAAAATGACAGCTATACGGATGAGGTAGGAAGGTATGGATCAATGTTTTAAGGGTCGATTTTTGAGACATGAACTTTGGTATACAAAAATCAGCGGCAGGTCATATGATGACCATGATTATGGAGAGACGACCTTTTGGTCTATGGAAATTGGTGGCGGGTCATGCGACGACCATGATTATGGAGACATGACCTTTGGTGTACGAAAATCAATGGCAGGTCATACAACAACTGTGTTTATGGCTATGTATGGACTATAAATAAGGTACATATGCACATTTTTCAGAAAAATGGTATAGCGGTTGTAGTGGTTTACATGATAGGGGATGTATGGGAAATTAAGAGCAGCAGAGATTGTACGATTGGCTGTAAATTTTTAGAAATTACTCTATGAATGGCTTGAAATTGTTGTATGGATCAACTAAGGTTGCAGCAATCATTGTATGGATAGTTTGGTTGGTTGGTTGGTATAGTGAATTAATGACAACTTATGGTGGTTATATGTTTCAAGGGCTAAATGCATGAATTCCAAGTTGACAAAATCATATCAATGTGTTATGAACGAAGTTTGTATACGCAACGGAGTAATCTTTAGAATACTTCGAAGACAAAGACATCCATTGTAGGACAAGTAATCTTATATTGATTATAGGACATCCATTGTAGGACAAGTAATTGTATATTTATTATATAAAATAATTGATGAGATGATTACAGTGAGGGTGAGGGCCTACTTATATACCTAGACAGGTACCTCTTCACAATGGTCATGTCCTTAGAGACATGACTCTTCATTACTAACTATTAGTTAATTAAACATTGATCATTATTACTGTCATTTACATTATTTGTGTTTTTTATATATATTTTATTCATAACACAATGCCATTAGATGCAAAATGGCCATGGGATTTCCAAATTGTGGTCATAATAGAAATTACAACAAAAATTGATAAAGTTATGGTGTTTTCAAAATTTTCCGTTGAAAAATTCTCACTGCATCTTGACCACTTGTTTGAGGAGTGCACAACCTTTATTGCTTGAGCTCTTTGGTTATTTGGGGGGATCATTATTAATGAATGCCCATGGTGGGGAGTACCCTAGCTCTTGAAAAAACATGGCACACATTTTATACACTATAAATGGGACATTTCACCTTGGAGAGCTTTATTGAGGTTGTTGCATAACCAACAACTTTTTATTTTATTTTATTGTGGACTTGACTCATGGAGTTGGTTACTTGAGAGCATTATTGTATTGTTTTCCTCACATATATATTGATTCTTCTTGGAGAATAAAGTGGATCTCAAAAAGTCATTGCTACTTTTAGTAATGAAGTTGTTGAAGAGGTTAATCTTTTTATTTTTAGAGAGATTAGTGGATTTAGGAAATAATTATTATTTTATTGTAAAAAGAGACAGAGCTAAAATTTATTTAAAGAGTATCTATGTCCATTTGTAGTCATGATTGATTTGTGAGGAGTCCCTCCTATTGGAGTTTTGTTGAATATAAACTTTGGAGGCTTAATGAAAGTTCAAAGGTTCTTGCTTATCATATGTGAAACCTTTCAAACCATCTTTATAACCAATAAAGATGCACCTTTTATATTTACTATCCAACTTAGTTTTGTTTTCCTTTGGAACATGTACATATGCATCATAGCCAAATACCCTGAGATGTGTGAGAGAGGGTTTCTTACCAATCAATACCTCGTGTGGAATCTTATCATCCAATGCTGATGAGGGCGATATATTTATCAGATAATATGGGCTATCCATTTCCTCTGCCCAAAATTCCTATCCTAACTTGGCACCACTGAGCATGCTCCTTGCTTTTTCCATCAATGTCCTATTCATCCTTTTTTCAACTCCATTCCATTGAAGTGTGTATGGAGTAGTCTTCTACTGTGCTATACCAGACTTCTTACAAAACTTAACAAATTCCTTCTCGCTAAATTCTCCACCATTATCTATCCTCAACACCTTTATTTTCTTCTTTGTTTGATTTTCTATTAGAGCCTTAAACTATTTAAATTTGTGTACACGGTCTCTTTTCTAAATGACTTCTCAAGGAATAGATGGATATATTTCTTGAAATGCAGAATCTAACCCTACACAGATAATTCCTATCCTAACTTGGAACCATTGAGCATGCTCCTTGCTTTTTCCATCAACGTCTTGTTCAACCTTTTTGCAACTCTATTCTGTTGAGGTGTGTATGGAGTAGACGTTTGCCGTGCTATATCACACTTCTTATAGAACTCTTCAAATTCCTTCCCGTAGAATTCTCCACCGTTATTTGTCTTCAACACCTTTATTTTTTTCTCTGTCTGATTTTCCACCACATCCTTGCTATCCACCAAAATGGGTAACCCAATAAGAGAGCATTTTCTCCTATCTTGGACAACCAACTAGCCAACAACCCTACACATTTGCTCATTGATGAGGATATGCTAGTTTTCCATCTGCACTAGTTATGCACCTCTCGCCATTTGGCATTCCTCTTGGATGAAGGTGGGCTACCACTCAATAGGTACTTAACCGTTTTACAATCGAGTGCTTTTACTTAATGTATTTGGCATTTTAACATGGATAAATGGGTGATCTGGATGATTGACTGATCTTGACTGTAAAATTGTTCTCTCACCTTACCAAGGGGGTTAATATTTATTCCTAGTCCTGTGGGACCTCCTCTAAGGCCTTAGGGTCATAGGAGGGGCACTACTTGGGAATCTAGGATTGAAGTTGTGTGTCCAATACCACACTTAACACCTTCCATATCACATCATTCCTTTGATACCATCTCCATCCCTCGGGTTAACTGTCATTGGTTCATTGAGAGTTGGCACTCTGCCACTCACATATCCACATCTTTGAGTTGGGACAAAAAACTTTGCTTTAGAGGTTGATGCAACAAAAGATTGAAAAGGCATAAGATGGCCACAACAAAAGAAAAAGAAAAGTTCAAATGAAAATGATTGCTGGTTAAAAAGTTAACACATGGAAAAAAGCCTAGTGTGAGCTCTACCCCCCTCATTAACCATCACCTGGTTCCTCAACACTTGATGCTCCATCTCATCATAAGGAACCCTTGCATGTCCCAACTGTGATGAACGAGAAACTGACTCATCTTAAGGCATAAAATAAATGTTATATCATAATGAGCAAGCTTTCATCCTTAAGTTATGCATCATTAAAGAAACATTATCAAACAAAAGTAAAAGGTGTTGAAGTTTCTAAGTTTACTTAGTGAGAAACCCTCCATGCACTTTATCTGATTTATTCCTACCTACTTGTTATTTCCCTTAACAAGTTATTTACAATGTAAATACTGAAAACAAACACTAGTGCATGCTCAACATATTACAGATCAACAACTTAAAGAAACAGAAACCAACACACCATATGACACCATTATTTTTGGACTAATTTCCCCGGAAAAACCCAATGCGGGAAAACTTGTGTAGCTATCTAAGGGTTTTCTTATTAAGCAATATCAGAGTACAATTTGGGTGCCGAAACTGGCCTACCCAACAGAGAATAACCTTGGCAGTAATACCTCTCTGTTTTTGACAAATCTTCTGGTTGAAACTCCGGATAATTCTTCCGGCAGCTACTTAGCACAAATCTGCCCCAGAAACCCCAATGTCAGCCTCTCTCTGGACTGCGTCAGCCCCTCTGTCCCACGCTGGCCCTGCGTCACCCCTGATGGGTCTGCGTCAGCCCTAGGATGCCCTGCGTCAGCCCTCTAGCCCTCTGCGTGAGCCCTGGCTGGCTCTGCGTCACTCGCCTTGGCTATTGCGCTACTCTCCCAGCACTATCTCTGCCTCTCTGTCTCTTTGTACTCAAATGCCACTTAGCTGTATCTCTCGATCACTAATTCTATCTCTCTTAGCAAACCCCGCTCTAGAGAATAGAATGACTGATCACTCTGGTGTATTCTCCAAGTGACTCTCAAGCCTCCTCTTATACTTTTCCTGTTGACATATCAACGGCTGAGATTAAGTCCCTAATCAACGGCTAAGATGAGATCTGGCTTGATCCATGTCTTTTGGACCATTCTAACACAGATTCATATTAATACACATTAATATTTTATTTTCCCTAAGTTTAGACTTAGGAACTCCATTAAAAATATTAATTATTTTAATATCTCCTGATCTGTTTAGACTCTGCCCAAACCCTTTCTGGGTATTCGAGATCTCATGTGCCCCAACCTCTCCACCGAATTTCGTGGCTAGAGCACATCCAATGCTACCCCAAATCAACACTCCCTCTTAGAAAGGATTGTGCTCTAGCAATACTCCTCACTGAGTATTACTCTGATCATCCGGCATCGGTACCTGTGCTGATTCTAGGCCTTCCTGCCCAACATCCTTTGCACTGCTACATCCTGTACTGCTGCCCATGGTTCTGCCACTGCCACTGCTGCATCTGTACGACAACTCCCTCTACATCCGTGCTGCTACTGGTCCTTTCTCCCAGCACTGCATCTGCACTGCACCTGCTCTCATCACGCTGCATCGTGCTGGCCACTGCTGCACTGCAACTCAGTTACTGAGAAGTAAGTAACTGATCTCCCAATCTGACCTCCCTGTTGGGCTAGAGACACTCACTGATGCTGAAGCTCCCTCTGTCGCTGACAAGTGCTCCCTCTCTGACCTTTGCGCTGCTGCAACAACTCCTTGCATCTCGCACTGTTGCACACCTCTTTGTGAATCTTGCACTGGTGCAACACTCTTGTGCCTATCACACTGCTGCAGCCTGCTAGCCTCGTGCTGTCTCGGGACTCCTGCACTGTAGCTCTCTCTGTCGCTTCATCCGCATCCGTCTCTACCCGACTCAGCCATTCCTGCTACTCCTCTTCGGGGCTCCCGTAGCAAGGTCTAATCCAAGAGGCTGGGTATCTCGAGGATCCCGCCCCTCATCGCCTGTAGTCCGCCTGACTACATCACGATGTCTCCCCACTTCTTCTCAAGTGGCGCATGTGAACTCATGGCATAGTCATCGTCTGTCAAAACTTCCTTCTCTGCCCGCGCTGGCGCTGCCTTAATCTTGGAAGACTCTCCCTTACTCTTCTTCCTTGGACACTGGGTCGCATAATGGCCCAGCTCCCCACAGTGGAAGCACTTGATCTTGGAGAGATCTTTCTTCTTCCGCTTCTCTTGCTTTCCCTCATATGTTAGGGCCACATCTTCCTCCTCCTGCTTGACTTTGATCCCCTTGCTGCTACTACCCATCTTCGACTGCCGTTTGATCTCTTCTAGGCGAAGAGATGCCCACATCTTGTTCCAAGGTGGGAGAGTCCCTCTGCCCAATATACTCTGGACAAACACCTCCCAGTCTTCTGAGACAACATTTAGGGCTGTCTTCACCATCAGCTCCTGATTCGGTGTCGCCTCTATAGCAGTCAACTGATCTCGAATCTCATTCAGTCCTCCGAGGAAGGTGTCAATCAGTTCTCCCTTCTTCATCTGATACGACCTCAACTGATTCTCAAGCAACATTCTTCACTGCACAGAAGTATGCTGGTACAAATTCTTGAGAGCCTCCCACATCTCAAATGCCATTTCCTTCTCGGCTATGTGTGGACTAGATGATCCTTGACCCCATCAAGGTTAATGCTCTTGGCCCTCGCCATCACCTCCTCGTACTTGTCATTATCATTGGGGTCGACTGGGATAGCTATTACCTTCAAGGCGAAGTTCTTGACACAATTCCTGTCAAGTACGGATAAGATTCTAGCCTTCCAGACTGCGAAGTTTGATGCTCCGTCTAGTCTATCCTGGTCTCTTACTCCGTGTAGTGCGATGATGCTCCTCCACTTCCCTCCTAGAAGTTCTCTGTTCGACTCCTCTAAGTCTCTACTTTCCGTCTGGAAGTTCTCTTCTAGACTCCCTCTGAGTCTTGATTTCCCTCCTAGAAATCCTTTTGCCGCTGTCGAGATTCCCCCTACTCTGATCGTCTTGTGCAACCGCACCACTGATCCGGGTTCCTCGGCTGGAAACCCTCGGTAGCAACTCCTCTGGCCTTGCTCTGTCAGGTACTGTTCTGACTACAGTACCTCACCAGCTCCACTCTGCAATATTCTCGCAGCCTTCTAAACCCCAACAACCTGAAGGTGAGAGCTCCTAGGCTCTGCGCAATCCTGGCACCAGCAACCCGGCCTCCTCAGCCAACTGTGTTAGCCCTCCCAGCTACTACGTGGCTTTGCGTGAGGCTTCTTTTTCCTTCCTTAGCCTCTGCGCTGCCTCTTCCTGGCTCACCCTTGATGACGCAGGCACTGCGTCACCCTTCCTTGTTGCTGCTCTGCTAGAAACAACTTCTGTCACCTCGGGACAGCTGTTTTCTGCTGCTATTGCTCTGCTCGACTAATGTCCTTTAGTCCTCCTATGATCTGCAACGTGGCTCTGATACCATGTTGAAGTTTCTAAGTTTACTTAATTAGAAACACTCCATGCACTTTATTTGATTTATTCCTACCTACTTGTTATTTTCTTTAACAAGTTATTTACAATGTAAATACTGAAAATAGAAACTAGTGCATGCTTAACATATTACAGATCAACAACTAAAAGAAACAGAAACAAACAAACCATATGACACCATTATTTTTGGACTAATGTCCCTGGAAAAACCCAATGTGGGAAAACCGATGCAGCTATCTGAGGGTTTTCTTATTAAGCAATATCATAGTACAATCTGGGTGCCGAAACTGGCCTACCCAACAGAGAATTTCCTTGGCAGTAATATGTCTCAGTTTCTGACAACTCCCCTGGCTGAAACCCCAGATAATTCTTCCGGCAGCTACTCAGCACAAATCTGCCCCAGAAACCCCAACGTCAACCTCTCTCTGGACTACGTCAGCCCCTCTGTCCCACGCTGGCCCTGCATCACCCCGGATGGGTCTGCGTCAGCCCTGGGATGCCCTGCGTCAGCCCTCTGGCCCTTTATGTTAGCAACGCTGGCCTCTCTGAGACTTTCCGCAGCTCCCGGCTGGCTCTGCGTGGCCCTGGCTAGCTTTGCGTCACTCTCCTTGGCTACTGCGTTGCTCTCCCGACACTATCTCTGCCTCTTTGTCTCTCTGTACTCAAATGCCCCTCAGCTGCATCTCCCGATCACTAATTCTATCTCTCTTAGCAAAGCCTGCTCTAGAGAATAGAATGACTGATCACTCTGGTGTATTCTCCAAGTGACCCTCAAGCCTCCTCTTATACTTTTCTTGTTGACATATCAACGGCTGAGATTAAGTCCTTAATCAACAGCTAAGATTAGATCTGTCTTGATCCATATCTTTTGGACCATTCTAACACAGATTCTTATTAATACACATTAATATTTTATTTTCCCTAAGTTTAGACTTAGGGACTCCATTAAAAATATTAATTATTTTAATATCTCCTGATCTGTTTAGAATCTGCCCAAACCCTTTTTGGGTATTGGAGATCTCATGCAGGGTTGCAGGAATCGCCCCCCCCCAGAGGATCCAAACCCGGAACCGCGGATCGGAGCGAACCGTCCCGGAATCCAATTTGGAAGCGCGATTCGGAGGAGGAGGTGGCGCGGTTCCGGAATTTAAATGCGATTCCTGCCTTTTGGGTTGCGGCCACCCCGGAACCGCGGATCGGAGGGCGGTTCGGGCACGGGGTGGCGCCACGCTTCCGGCCCGGAACCGCACGCCACCCGCACGCCACCCAGGCGATTCCGGAAGCAACCCCGCGGCCTCCTTTTTTTTAATTTATTTTTTTTTAATTTGTTTTAATATGTGACTTAACTAGCATGAGGGGGTGGGTTAGGTTAGTTTAGGGTGAGTCTAGGGTGACTTTAGAAAAGAATAAAGCCCCCATTTTCTTCTCATTTTCTCACTTTGAGTTTATGAGAGTTGGAGAAGAGAAGAGAGGAGAGGAGAAGAGAAGAGAGGAAAGGAGAGGAGAAGAGAGGAGAGCTTGGAGGAGTGAAGAAGGAGGAGCTAGGAGAAGGAGGAGGAGCTTGGAGCAAGAGCTTGGAGGACTTCATCTACAAGAGCTAAAGAGGTAAGTTCAAACCCCAAACTCCCTTGTTTTTTTGAAAAAAAAATTGTATTTTTCTCCTCCCTCTCCTACTCTTTCCCATTGTTTCTACTTGCTCCTTTATTTACAGGTTGTCCACCACCTATATCCATATTCCAAGATGGTGTTCTTTTGGCTTCTATGTATCATTCCACTCTTGGTTTTAATGATGGCAAGGGTGAGGAATAGAGGGGAAGAGGAAGGGGATGAACTTGGTCCTAATAGTAGTGACCCAATGTATGATGAGGAGGAAGGGTTTGAAGAGGAAGGGGATGAACTTGAAGAGGACACTGAAGCACAAGATGGGAAAGGTACATCAAATCCCTTGTGGAACTATGTGACCAAACTTGAAGGGGGAAAGGGTGGTGGATCTTACAAATGGATGTGCCCTCATGATTGTCATGGAGGAAAACCATATACGGGTTCATATACCCGTCTGAGGAGGCATTTTTGTGGGGTGCTAGAGAGTGATGAAAAAAAGGGTTCTGTGGGGGTAGCCATTTGCCCAAAAATTTCAAGTGAACAAAGACAAAAATACATCAAAATAGAGATGGCTGCACAACAAAAAAACAAGAAACAAAAAACTCATTCAGAATCAAGTGCAACCTCTAAATTTGGTAGTTGCCCATCTCCTTATGGTACTTCTGCAACCTCTGGAGGTAGAAAAACAATAGGGGATTTCCTTAATGTTACTGGGAGGGATGATGTGGATGGAAAGGTAGTCCGTTTTCTTTGTGCTTGCGGTGTACCATTCAATGTGCTTCGCTCTCCCTATTGGCATGACATGGTAAAGGCCATCAATGAAGCCCCAAAAGGATACAAGGCCCCCAACTATGAGAAAGCTAGAACAGTGTTATTAGAAAGAGAAAAAGCTAAGGTTCAAAGAGCTTTGACACGTTTTACACATGAGTGGGTGGATTATGGGGTATCCATTGTATCAGATGGGTGGACAAATATTAGAAACCAACATTTGATAAATGTTCTTGGTGTTTCTTCTAAGGGTGCAGTATTTATTGCATGTCATGACTCCTCCTCCATCAGTGCAACTGCACAAAACATTGCAGATCTCCTATTGAAATCAATCAAAGATGTTGGTCCGAATAATGTGGTTCAAGTGATCACAGATAATGCAGCAAATTGTAAGGCAGCAGGAAAAATTATTGAGCGTACTCATCCACACATCTTTTGGTCTGGGTGCCTGGTTCACACATTGAACCTTTTGATGCATGATATTGTGAAACACAAAGAATGTGGGTGGATTGCTGAGGTTTACAGGAAAGGGAAGCAGCTCATTAAATTCATCACAGGGCATACAAGGGTAAACTACTTCTATGGCACTTACTCCAAGTTGCAATTGCTTAAAATTGCAAAGACAAGATTTGCTAGTTATTACCTCACCTTTAGGCGGCTAGTGAAGGTGAGACAAGCTTTAACTAATCTGGTGTGTGCTGAAACATGGGATGAAATTAACCAGTGTACAGATGGTGCTACTGCTAATGTAGTCAAGGACACTGTTCTTGACACTTACTTTTGGTCACAGGTTAAATATGTTTTGCAATTCACCAAACCAATTTATTACATGATCAAGTTTGCAGATTCAGATCGACCAGTAATTGGGGAGGTGTATGAGCAAATGGATAGCATGTTGGGGCAGATTAAAGACATTGTTGAGCCTAGAGATACCACCTTGTACAATTATATTCGTGAAGAGGTGGAAAAGCGATGGGATATGCTAAATGTTCCATTGCATGCATTAGCATATGTTTTGACACCTAGGTACTATCATCCATCATGGCTTTCAAAACCAGCACCTGGGGGGGGAAGCAGGAAAAAACCACACCAAGATAAAGAGGTTCACGAAAAATATATGGCTGCATTGAGTAGATTAATCCCTGATAATGAGGAGGCTGCATTGGTACGGAGACAGGTGAGCAACTATACGCTCAACACTGGTCCATTTGGGAGCATGCATTCAATTGAAGATCGAGAGCATTTTTCTGCTCTTGAGTGGTGGAACATGCATGGAGGGCCTACTCCACTTCTACAGAGTTTGGCATTGCGGGTGCTATCACAGGTGGTAAACACTTCTTCTGCAGAGAGGTGTTGGAGCTCTTATTCTTTCATCCACAGTGTTAAAAGGAACAGGTTGAGTTTAGATCGGGCAGAGAGCTTGGTTTATGTTCATTACAACTTGCGATTGTTGTCCCATTACTGTGAAGATGCAAAGTCTAATAAAGACTTGTTGACTTGGGACAAGCATCCAGAGGAGCCCAATTTGGAGGATGGAGTGTTGCAACTAGAGCAATTAGAGGATGCTCTTATCCAGGTATGTCCATTGTGGTATGAATTTTCCAATTTTCCCTTATAAAGCATTTCTCTAATTCATGTTTTTAATTTTTTTGTTAACTAGTGTTTTTTTTTTTTTGCATGAATTTTTTGAGCGATTCTAGGATGATGATGACCGTGTTGATATGCCACCACCCCCACCCCCATCTGGTCCTAGGTTCCATGGTTCAACACCAACAGCAGGGGGTTCTTCTTCATCAGTTCCAGTGCCACGACTTACACAGGGACCATCTTCTTCATTGCCACCACGTGGAGGCACGCCATCACGTTCTATTCGTGGTGGAAGGAGGAGAGATTAGTAGATATATTCACAATCTACTTCTTTTTGTCATAGTCTATAGATTACTCATTAGACTTGTAGACTTGTGAATTTGAATTTTGAACCTTTTTGGCTTGGCGGTGACCAAGTGACATATTTTGTAAACATTATTATTTGAATTTTGGACATGACAAATGTTGACAGTTGCTCACTTGCTAGATAAATCATAATATGCTCTATGTTTTATGTTTTATAATATGCTTAAATGTTTTATGTTTTATAATATGCTTAAAAATTTGATGTATGTTTGTAATAGCTAGAATATAGATGATTGTTGTACATACTAGTAACTACAATGGAATCATGGATGCCATATCTATCTTGATTTATGCAAAAATATGCATGTTTTCATGTCTTCTACAATTAATTTGGTATTTGGGATGTTTGTTTTGAGTATAAATGCAAAAAAATATATAAAAATATATATATATATAGCAGACGCTTCCGCGGACGCTTCGCTCCCTAGATTTTTGGAAAATGACGCTTCCGCGCTTCGCGCTTCCGCTTCGCTCCCGCTTCGTGCAACATTGATCTCATGTGCCCCAAGCTCTCCACCAAATTTCGTGGCTAGAGCACATTTGATGCTACCCCAAATCAACAAAAGGCGCACTAGAGGGGTGGAAGGGGCAAGCCGAGAGGGGTAACTCATGCCTCTACGATTGCCTCTCTTGATGCCCTCCTTCGCATAGAAATCCTTTAAGGCCTTCTCAACGTACTCGCCTCCATTACCAGTCCAAAGAACCTTTATCTTCCTTCCTGTCAAGTTTTCCACAAGAGCCTTGAACTCTTGGAAGCAACTGAAGACTTTGTCATGTGTCTTTAAGAAGTAAATCCAGTTCTTCCTGGAGGTCATTAATAAATGTAACAAAATACTCATAACCCCTCAAAGATTTTGTAGACAATAGGCCACATATATCATAATGTATCAGGTCTAGTACACCCTTGGATCTATTCTCACTCCTTGGAAATGGTGCTTTCACAAACTTCCCAAGCACGTAACCTCTGTTGGAAATACTGAAAGGGGGTTGAATCCGTATTTCACTTCAATTAGTTAATGTTAATTTTCAGAGCGTTAATTAACATTAGCATCATATTAAACATAAACAATTAACAACACGATTTAATAATGCACAACATCAAGGACAATACGCAAGAGATTTTTAGGTGGAAACTCTTCCGGGAGAAAAACTATCGAATGCTTCTTAATATAGGCCTTTTAAAGATTACATCAATAGGAGGCTCCAACTTCCAAGATTCTCTAGCTACAATAGGAAGGAGGCTCTGACCCCCTAATTTGTCAATTCCAACTGAAAGGACGCTCTAATGCCATGGTTTACCAACTCCAACTGGAAGGACATTCCAACGCCCTGGTTTACCAGATCCAACTGCAAGGATGCTCCAATGCCTTGGTTTTATTAGCTTTGTGTGAAAGAATGCTCCAACACTCTGCACAGGCTCCAACCCGCCCTAGCACCACCCAACTGCCCTGAAGTGTTCTCAGGCTCCAACCTGAAGGAGACTTCAATCTCTGCCTTGCACCACCTTGCCACCCTGCTCAACAAGCCACCACTTTCCTTGAAGGCTCTGACCTTCAATTCACCACAATGGACCACGTTTCATATATTTTCAAAATGGATCCATCTTTGCTCAATATTAATATAAACTGAAACAAAACAACCTGCTAGCTCTGTTAATCCGTAGTACAGACACAAGGACATTGGCAAGAACACCAACTCTCTCTACACAAGGAATAAACTCTAGCTGATCAATCCAATGGTCCTCAACAATCCAACAACTTCACAACTCTGTATCAATGAGAGAACCTATTACCACAAAATCTAGCAGGGCACTAAGGAGGGAAAACCTATGGGACAACTAGTAGACTAAGTGACAACAATGGGACAATGGTCCACTATCACCACAACCAAGGTCCCCTGCGCTTTACAAACTTTCACCGATGGGAGGAGTCTTGGTATGATTATTATCACCTATAATAGATATTCTAGAGTTGAAGGTTCAAGGTGATGGAGCTAGAGCTCATTCGAAGAGAGGCTCAATAAAGGTACGAGGCTTCAAAGAAGCAAACCGCTCTCTAAGAAAAACCCTAGAAAAAAGGCACAAGTCCTAGGGTTTTGAGGTTTCTCGATGGTAATAGTTATTCACAAGGTCAAGGCGTGGGACAAGAAAGTGTTTCTTATGATTTATTGCTATGAATACTAAGCTCATACAACCTTCAAAGAAGTCCCCAAACCAAGGAGATACAAGCTAGGTTTTCCCTTTTAGGGCACACCTAGGGCACAAGGTTTTATGGATGGAGAACCATGAGAAACCTACCAAACATGGAGATCCTCTAGACAAGACCTTAAGGAAGAGCCTTGTGCTCATGAAATCCACCAATTCACACTCTAAAGAATCTCACTTGATGCGCTAGCCTAGCCATCCAAGAGGAAGGGGACTGAAATTTTAAGGAGAAGACACATGGAGAGGAAAATGTTTGATCACCAAATTCCTTGGACTAGTGCCTAGTCATTTGGGAAATGGAATCTTAAGATGCTCAAGCTGAGATAAAACGTCTTCTAAGGAGGCTCGAAATTGATGCCCTTGTTGAGGAATCTAGGATCAACTTAATCAGATGATTTCTCTAACCTTGATAACTGCTTGTGATGTATTTTTACCTAACTTGATTAGCTTCTTCTTTCACTTGATTATTATTGTGTCTTCTATCGTCAAACAACTACCAAACAATGAAAAATAATAAGACAAGAGGGCACAAGATGTAGGGTATAAGCCAGGGCCATAACCTCTTATCTTGAGAGGAAAACCCACAAGAACTTTTCTCTTCTTATAGAATTTCAAATGAAAAATTCCAAGACCTATGACTCTTGACAAAGACCCCTCCAAGACCAATTCAGCTTTCATAGCTTCCAACAAATTTTCTAACAACTTGGACCCCAACAGCTTCTCCAATGACTTCAACCCCAACAACTCCTCCAACAACTTCGACCCCAACAACTTCTTGACTACAATTTTTGGTTACTGCAGAAACCCTAGCTCTTGCACGTGTGAAAAAGATGGTGATTTCTTCCTTCCTTCGCCTTTGCTTGACTTGGTTCTTCCCTCTTTGGAACTTGACTTGCAAAGTAGACCTTTTGGTGCCCTAATGCAGCGCCTTTCTACAATTCGATCTTGTTGTATTGATGTAGCCCTAATCTTCGCACGTGTGAGGAGATGATAGCCCAAAAACAACATTCCAAGACTTCGTTCCTTTCCTTCTTCTAGTCCTCCTTTTCTTTGCTCTTTTAAGTTTTCTCTTTCTTGCTTAATTGAACTTTTTGTTGCTTGATATTTTTATCCTTAAATGAGATCGATGTCTTTTATATATAGGCTTCTTAGGAGGTCAAATTGTTGTCCATGAGGCTAACTTGATCCTTCTTGTAGGTCGGCTTGTTTGACAAGGTCTTGGAGGGCCTTTATAACACTTTTGACTTTACGAAAAATTTCTTTACAAGATACAACATGCTGAAAAGGGCCTTATATGTATGACAATGACTCTTTTGACTTCATAATTTTATGACGAACATGGAACTCAACGGGTGCTTGACTTGAAGATAAATTTACCTTGACCATGAAACCCATGCATCAAGAATGATAATATTAATTATTTTTTTTCTCTTTACATCAAATATATAAAATCATGATTACATTGGACATTATGAAGACCGAACCTAGTTACACATTTCAACACTCCCTCTTAACTAGGGAGGTATTCATAATATATGCACGGTAGTTGGACATTCTCATATTGAAGAATTCTCATAAAAAGGGTCAGATTGGTAAGCCATCTTATAAGCTATCATTTCAGCGTATTTCATTGCATCTTATCATACCAAGCTGTGAAATTCTATCACTGCAACAACTGATTTATTTTACCTACTTATTTCCCGATAAGTTATTTACGAAGATCTTTCAGTAAACATTAAAATAAATTCTGCTGCAGATATCATATCATAATACAGAAACAAACACATGCACAAGAATTAACACATCGACACAAATATTTTGGACAATCAGTCCCCGGAAAAACCCAGTGTGGGAAAACCGGTGCAGCGAGGGAGGATTTTATTATTTAGCAATTCTTTAGTACAACTGGGTGCCAAACTGGCTTACCCAACAGAGAGAAAATCCCTTATAACTTCCCCCAGTCTCAGCGTCAGCCTCGCTCACCTCTGCATAGCTCCTAGACCCTCTGCATCAGCCCCTGCCTCTCTGCGTCAG
The DNA here is from genome assembly GCA_031772625.1 of Pinus tabuliformis. NCBI lineage: Eukaryota > Viridiplantae > Streptophyta > Pinopsida > Pinales > Pinaceae > Pinus > Pinus tabuliformis. Next base: position 1,199,807,602 of record CM062805.1, on the reverse strand, counting down.
AACTGGGCCTCTCTGCGTCACCCACGCAGGCCCTCCAGTGACTGCGTAGTCTGCAGCCTCTGCGTCTACCTGAGAGGCTATGCGTCTGCCTCTCCAGCCTCTGCGTTATTCCCCTGGTGCTGTTCCCGACTCTCTGTTCCGTACTTGTTGCCTCCTGCTGCTCTCCAGACCACTAGTTTGAATTTATCAGCTAACCCCGCTCCAGAAATCGAACTGACTGGTCTCCCTCAGTGTATTTTCCAACTGACCCTCATGCCCCTTCTTATATTTTCCTGTTGATCTTTCAACGACTGAAATTAAATCTCTAATCAACGACTAAGATTAGATTTGGCTTGATCCATGACTTTTGGAACCTTCTAACCTAGTTTTATATTAATACTCATTAATATTTTATTTTTCCCAAGTTTAGACTTAGGAACTCCATTAAAAATATTAATTATTTTAATATCTCCCAAATCGGTTAGAATTTGCCCAAACCATTTATGGGTCTTGGAGATCTCATGTGCTTTAGCCTCTCCACCATTTTTCATGGCTAGAGCACATCTGATGCTACCCCAAATCAACGATCCCTCTTAGCGAGGATTGTGCTCTAGTAATACTCCACAATGAGCATTACTCTGATCATACGACATCGGTACCTGTGCTGATGCTAAGCCTCTCTGCCCAACATCCTTTGCACCACTGCATCCTATACTACTGCCCTTGGATCTATCGCTGCCACTGCTACATCTGTACTGCAGCTCCCTCTGCATCCGTGCTGCTGCCGGTTCATCTTACCAACACTGCATCTGCACTGCAAACTCCTCATCATGTTGCATCGTGCTACTGCTGACTGCTACTGCACTGCAACATCATACCCATTTCTGCTACTGAAATGGATTCTTTATCATCCCCATCTTCTCCCTGAAATAATCAAACTTGGTTCTTTGAAGGGCCTTGGTAAGGATGTCTGCCACCTGTTCTCTTATAGGAGTGTAGCTCAACTGTACAACTCCTCATTCACAGTGTTTGACAAAGTGACACCGGATATCAATATGCTCTGACCGATCGTGAAACACTGGATTCTCAGAGAGCTTGATGCAACTCTGATTATCACACATGATCTTGGTTGCCTCCATCCTTCTTCTGAATAGGTTCACAAGCAGTTTTCTAAGCCATATGGCCTCGCACAAAGCTGTGCTTGCGGCCATATATTTAGCCTCAACTGAGCTCAGAGCCATGGATTTTTGTTTCCTACTGCACCAAGAGGTCATTCCTGATCCGATGTTGAAACAGTACCTAGAGGTACTTTTCCGATTCACTGAACTTGCTGCCCAATCTGCATTAGTAAACCCACTCAATTGATATCCTTACCCCTAGTGTACAAGATCCATAACGACTGTTCCCTGTAAATATCTGAGAACATGTTTGGCTGTTGCCGAGTGTGCCCTCTTCGGCTCCACCGTGAACTGACTGAGGGTGTTGACAGCGTAGCAAATGTATGGCTTGGTATTGAGCAGATACATCAGGGACCCTATGAGCTTCCTGTATAAGGTGGGATCAACATCTTTGTCTTCTGATGCATCAATCTTCTTCCAGTTGGTTATCATTGGAGTAGCCATGGGTCTACAGTCCTCCATCCTGAATCTCTTCAGGATTTTTGTAGCATATCTCCCTTGCCCAAGGAAGATCTCCCCCTTTTGCTGCCAAACTTCCAACCCCAGGAAATAATGCATTCGTCCCAAATCCTTCATGTCGAACTCTGTGGCTAGATTCTTCTTGTAGTCCCCTATGAGCCTGGATGATCATTTCAGGAAGAGATCATCCACATATAATACTAAGGTTAGAGGCTCATTTTCTACAACCAGATAGTAGAGACTTGGATTTGCGTCACTCTTAACAAATCCCATTTTCTACAAGTAGCCATCGATTCGCCCATACCACACTCTAGGTGCCTGTTTCAGCCCATACAAGGCTTTCTTCAATCTACATACATGAGACTTCTTCTCATGTGTCTCAAAGCCCTCTGGTTGTTCAATGTATACCTCTTCTTCTATCACACCATTCATAAATGCTGTTTTGACATCCATCTGATGAATCTCCCACCCTATCTGTGCTGCAAGAGATATCACGGTTTTAATAAATGTATACCTGGCTACTTGGGTGAAGGTCTCTTCGTAGTCATTTCCTTTCTTTTGAGCATACCCCTTAGCCACAAACCTGGCTTTGTATTTCTCAACACTGCCGTCTGCAGCATATTTAATCTTGTAGATCCATCTCGAACCTACCACTGATCTGTCTTGAGGCCTTGGCACTACCTCCCTGACATCGTTCACCGTTATGGAGTTGTACTCCTCTACCATCGCATCCAGCCAAACCTAATGTTGCGCTGCCTCCTGAAAACTGGCAGGCTCCCCATCCTGAGCTACTAATCCCTGATATCTATCTGGCTATTTTCTCTCCCTCTTATTGTTCCTTGGCGCACTGATGAAGTCCTCCGCATCTTGCAGAATCTGACGAAGTTCCCTGCTCATTCTTCCTCTGCTAGCAGGTGCTTCTGTTGGCTCCTCCTCATCCTGTGATTCTTCCTGACTCGAGGAAGAATTCTTTTCTTCCGTTGGTTGAAGAGGTTTGACCAACGATTCCTCTTTTGACTGCTCCTTGGAAGGCATTTCTCGAGATTTTCTGAAAGCCCTATCTTCCATGAACTTCACATCTCGTCGAACTACTACCTTCCTACTCCCTAGAAGATAGATTCTGTATGCCTTACCGTTCTCGCTATATCCCACTAGATATCCTTTCTCTGTAGTTTGATCGAGCTTCTTTCTCTTTTCCTCGGCTATGCGGCAATATGAAGCTCCCAAATATCCTGAAATGATTGACTTCAGGTATCTTCCCTGTGAAGACTTTCTCTGAAGTAATCTTGCCCAATGCCCAATGAGGAGTTCTATTTTGAACATAGACTGCTGTGTTGCATGCTTCTGCCCACAGGAATTTTAGCATATCCTGATCATACATCATGGCCCTAGCTGCTTCTACAATTGTCTTGTTCTTTCTTTCTGCTACTCCATTTTGCTCTGGATTGTACGGAGCTATCCACTCTCTTCGGATGCCCTCCTTAGCGCAAAAATCAGTGAAGTCCTATCGACATATTCTCCACCATTATTTGAGCGCAAAACTTTTATTTTCTTCCCAGTCAGATTCTCTACTAGAGCCTTGAACTCTTTGAATCGACAGAAAACCTCGTCCTTGGTTTTCAGAAAATAAATGAGGAGTTCTATTTTGAACATAGACTGTTGTGTTGCATGCTTCTGCTCACAGAAATTTTGGCATATCCTGATCATACATCATGGCCCTAACTACTTCTACAATAGTTCTGTTCTTTCTTTCTGCTACTCCATTCTGCTCCAGATTGTACGAAGCTATCCACTCTCTTCTGATGCCCTCCTTAGCGCAAAAAATAGTGAAGTCCTTATTGACATACTGTCCACCATTATCTGAGTGCAAACCTTTTATTTTCTTCCCAGTCAGATTCTCCACCAGAGCCTTGAACTCTTCGAATCGACAGAAAATCTCATCCTTGGTTTTCAGAAAATAAATCCAAGTTTTCCTTGAGTGGTCATCAATGAAGGTAAGGGAGTACTCAACACCACTAAGAGCTTTAGTGGACATGGGTCCGCAGATATCTGAGTGTATCAATCCTAGTACACTCTTTTCCCTGTTTTGACTGCTCGGAAACGCTGCTTTGTCATACTTTCCTAGAGCACATCTTCTACATACATCATCTCGTTTCGTACTAATATCTGGAACTCCTGTTACAGTGCTCCTGAGAATTCTCAGAGCCCCATGGTGCAAATATCCCATTCTTTTGTGCCATAGTTCATTCAAATCCTTGTCTCCATGACTACCTATTAGTGCCATTGGTGATTCTGGTTGTAGTCTGTACATCCTGTTACTTTTGATCCTGATCTGCACTTTCTTTTTCCAGCTCGGGTGTTTGATGTATACTTTCTCCTTGATGAAGAAAACGTCATAGCCTTTGCCTTGAAGTTGCGACACGGAAAGTAAGTTCATCCCCAACCCTGGTACATGAAGCACATTGGTAGCATGAAACCGCTCTCCCATTTCTATTTGAAAAGCTATGGTACCCCTCCCTACTAGAGTACATTTTGCCTTGTTCCCCATGGTGATTTGAAAGTTCATCTTCTCCTCCCGATAATCTAAGAAACATTCCCGGATTCCCATCATATGCCAAGAGGTCCCACTGTCTATATACCATACCTCTGATGATGCAGAGCTAGTCACACAAGCCACTTCTTCTTCCAGCCTGGAAGCCAACATAGAGAAATCGAAATCACTTTCTCTTGTGCAATTTTCTGAAAATCTGTGTGAATCTCCTGACGTAGATGCCTCTACATCATGGTCTCGACCAGTGTTGCAGGAATCGCCCCCCCCCCGGAGGATCCAAACCCGGAAACGCGGTTCGGAGCGAACCGTCCCGGAATCCATTGCTGAAGCGCGATTCTGAACAGAAGGTGGCGCGGTTCCGGTTTTTTAAGGCGATTCCTGCCTTTTTGGTTGCGGCCCCCCCGGATCCGCGGTTCGGTGGGCGGTTCGGGCACGGGGTGGCGCCCCGCTTCCGGCCCGGAACCGCACGGATCCCGCACGCCACCCGGGCGCTTCCGGAAGCAACCCCGCGCAATGCAGTTTTTTAATTGATTTTTTTTTAATTTGTTTTAACTTGTGTCTAGACTAGCATGAGGGGGTGGGTTAGGTTAGTTTAGGGTGAGTCTAGGGTGACTTTAGAAAAGAATAAAGCCCCCATTCTCTTCTCATTTTCTCACTTTGAGTTTATGAGAGTTGGAGAAGAGAAGAGAGGAGAGGAGAAGAGAAGAGAGGAAAGGAGAGGAGAAGAGAGGAGAGCTTGGAGGAGTGAAGAAGGAGGAGCTAGGAGAAGGAGGAGGAGCTAGGAGAAGGAGGAGGAGCTTGGAGCAAGAGCTTGGAGGACTTCATCTACAAGAGCTAAAGAGGTAAGTTCAAACCCCAAACTCCCTTGTTTTTTTGAAAAAAAAATTGTATTTTTCTCCTCCCTCTCCTACTCTTTCCCATTGTTTCTACTTGCTCCTTTATTTACAGGTTGTCCACCACCTATATCCATATTCCAAGATGGTGTTCTTTTGGCTTCTATGTATCATTCCACTCTTGGTTTTAATGATGGCAAGGGTGAGGAATAGAGGGGAAGAGGAAGGGGATGAACTTGGTCCTAATAGTAGTGACCCAATGTATGATGAGGAGGAAGGGTTTGAAGAGGAAGGGGATGAACTTGAAGAGGACACTGAAGCACAAGATGGGAAAGGTACATCAAATCCCTTGTGGACCTTTGTGACCAAACTTGAAGGGGGAAAGGGTGGTGGATCTTACAAATGGATGTGCCCTCATGGTTGTCATGGAGGAAAACCATATACGGGTTCATATACCCGTCTGAGGAGGCATCTTTGTGGGGTGCTAGACAGTGATGAAAGAAAGGGTTCCGTGGGGGTAAACATTTGCCCAAACATTTCAAGTGAACAAAGACAAAAATACATCAAATTAGAGATGGCTGCACAAGGAAAAAACAAGAAACAAAAAACTCATTCTGAATCAAGTGCAACCTCTAAATTTGGTAGTTGCCCATCTCCTCATGGTACTTTTGCAACCTCTGGAGGTAGAAAAACAATAGGGGATTTCCTTAATGTTACTGGGAGGGATGATGTGGATGGAAAGATAGTCCGTTTTCTTTGTGCTTGCGGTGTACCATTCAATGTGCTTCGCTCTCCCTATTGGCAAGACATGGTAAAGGCCATCAATGAAGCCCCAAAAGGATACAAGGCCCCCAACTATGAGAAAGCTAGAACAGTGTTATTAGAAAGAGAAAAAGCTAAGGTTCAAAGAGCTTTGACACGTTTTACACATGAGTGGGTGGATTATGGGGTATCCATTGTATCAGATGGGTGGACAAATATTAGAAACCAACATTTGATAAATGTTCTTGGTGTTTCTTCTAGTGGTGCAGTATTTATTGCATCTCATGACTCCTCCTCCATCAGTGCAACTGCACAAAACATTGCAGATCTCCTATTGAAATCAATCAAAGATGTTGGTCCGAATAATGTGATTCAAGTGATCACAGATAATGCAGCAAATTGTAAGTTAGCAGGAAAAATTATTGAGCGTACTCATCCACACATCTTTTGGTCTGGGTGCCTGGTTCACACATTGAACCTTTTGATGCATGATATTGTGAAACACAAAGATTGTGGGTGGATTGCTGAGGTTTACAGGAAAGGGAAGCAGCTCATTAAATTCATCACAGGGCATACAAGGGTAAACTACTTCTATGGCACTTACTCCAAGTTGCAATTGCTTAAAATTGCAAAGACAAGATTTGCTAGTTATTACCTCACCTTTAGGCGGCTAGTGAGGGTGAGACAAGCTTTAACTAATCTGGTGTGTGCTGAAACATGGGATGAAATTAACAATGACACAGATGGTGCTAATGAAGTCAAGGACATTGTTCTTGACAGTTACTTTTGGTCACAGGTTAAATATGTTTTGCAATTCACCAAACCAATTTATTACATGATCAAGTTTGCAGATTCAGATCGACCAGTAATTGGGGAGGTGTATGAGCAAATGGATAGCATGTTGGGGCAGATTAAAGACATTGTTGAGCCTAGAGATACCACCTTGTACAAATATATTCGTGAAGAGGTGGTAAAACGATGGGATAGCCTAAATGTTCCATTGCATGCATTAGCATATGTTTTGACACCTAAATACTATCATCCATCATGGCTTTCAAAACCAGCACCTGGGGGGGGAGTCAGGAGAAGACCACACCAAGATAAAGAGGTTCACGAAAAATATATGGCTGCATTGAGTAGATTAATCCCTGATGAGGAGGAGGCTGCATTGGTACGGAGACACGTGAGCAACTATACGAGCAGCACTGGTCCATTTTCGAGCATGCATGCAATTCAAGATCGAGAGAATTTTTCTGCTCTTGAGTGGTGGAACATGCATGGAGGGCCTACTCCACTTCTACAGAGTTTGGCATTGCGGGTGCTATCACAGGTGGTAAACACTTCTTCTGTAGAGAGGTGTTGGAGCTCTTATTCTTTCATCCACAGTGTTAAAAGGAACAGGTTGAATTTAGACCGGGCAGAGAGCTTGGTTTATGTTCATTACAACTTGCGATTGTTGTCCCATTACTGTGAAGATGCAAAGTCTAATAAAGACTTGTTGACTTGGGACAAGAATCCAGAGGAGCCCAATTTGGAGGATGGAGTGTTGCGACTAGAGCAATTAGAGGATTCTCTTATCCAGGTATGTCCATTGTGGTATGAATTTTCCAATTTTCCCTTATAAAGAATTCATGTTTTTAATTTTTTTGTTAACTAGTGTTTTTTGTTTGCATGAATTTTTTGAGCGATTCTAGGATGATGACACGGGTGTTGATATGCCACCACCCCCACCCCCATCTGGTCCCTTGGTTTCTACTAGAGGAGGTTCTTCTTCATCAGTTCCAGTGCCACGAATTACACAGGGACCATCTTCTTCATTGCCACCACGTGGAGGCCCGCCATCACGTTCTATTCGTGGTGGAAGGAGGAGAGATTAGTAGATATATTCACAATCTACTTCTTTTTGTCATAGATTACTCATTAGACTTGTAGACTTGTGAATTTGAATTTTGAACCTTTTTGGCTTGGCGGTGACCAAGTGACATATTTTGTAAACATTATTATTTGAATTTTGGACATGACAAATGTTGACAGTTGCTCACTTGCTAGATAAATCATAATATGCTCTATGTTTTATGTTTTATAATATGCTTAAATGTTTTATGTTTTATAATATGCTTCAAAATTTGATGTATGTTTGTAATAGCTAGAATATAGATGATTGTTGTACATACTAGTAACTACAATGGAATCATGGATGCCATATCTATCTTGATTTATGCAAAAATATGCATGTTTTCATGTCTTCTACAATTAATTTGGTATTTGGGATGTTTGTTTTGAGTATAAATGCAAAAAAATATAAAAAAATATATATATATAGCAGACGCTTCCGCGGACGCTTCGCTCCCTAGATTTTTGGAAAATGACGCTTCCGCGCTCCGCGCTTCCGCTTCGCGCTTCCGCTCCGCTCCCGCTTCGTGCAACACTGGTCTCGACCCATAATTGATTTTCCCTTCCTGTCTCTGATTACTTGCTCTGATACCATGTGAAAATTCTATCACTGCAACAACTAATTTATTTTACCTACTTATTTTCCGATAAGTTATTTACGAAAATCCTTCAGTAAACATTAAAATAAATTCTGCTGCAGATATCACATCATAATATAGAAACAAACACATGCACAAGAATTAACACATCGACACAAATATTTTGGACAATCAATCCTCGGAAAAACCCAATGTGGGAAAACCGATGCAGCAAGGGAGGATATTATTATTCAACAATTCTTCAGTACAACTGGGTGCCAAACTGGCTTACCCAATAGAGAGAATACCTCAGCACTTCCCCCAGCTTTAGCATCAGCCTGGCTGACCTCTACATAGCTCTTAGATACTCCGCGTTAGCCCCTGCCTCTCTGCGTCAACACTAGGCCTTTCTGTGTCACCCACGAAGGCCCTTCAGTGACTTTGCAGTCTGCAGGCTCTGCGCCTGCCTCTCTAGCCTTTGTGCTGTTCCCAACTCTCTGTTCCGTACTTGCTGCCTCATGTTGCTCTCCAAACCACTAGTTCGAATTTCTCAGCTAAACCCGCTCCAAAAATCGAATTGACTGGTCTCCCTAAGTGTATTCTCCAACTGACCCTCAAGCCTCTTCTTATACTTCTCATGTTGATCTTTCAACGACCGAGATTAAATCTCTAATCAAAGACTAAGATTAGATTTGGCTTGATCCATGACTTTTGGAACCTTCTAACCCAGTTTTATATTAATACCCATTAATATTTTATTTTTCCTAAGTACTCCATTAAAAATATTAGTTATTTTAATATCTCCCGAACCGGTTAGAATCTTCCCAAACCATTTATGGGTCTTGGAGATCTCATGTGCTTTAGCCTTTCCACCAATTTTCATGGCTAGAGCACATCTAATGCTACCCCAAATCAAGACAAACAACATTCTCACATAGCAAGGCCTTGACTAACAACTCTATCTCTCCACAAGATCAGAGCACAATGCTTGTGAGACAATGACTAATAGACACCTTTCATCATTGTCTTTCAAGGCACATACCCCATCTGGATGTTCACAAGGTATGTCCTTTTAGGACCATTCCTATCTTGGAATAAAACATCCTCAAGGAATTTTCTCTTTGACTACTCTTGCCTATTGGATGCCCTACAACGTCCTCAAAGAGTATCGAAATCAATCTTAGATGTTTACCCAATCCTCCAGTCTTTCTTCATAACATGGAGACAAGAATGGTGTGTCTATCTCTCCCTCTCAACTAGGGAGGATCTACACATTCCTTTGAAAGGAATATTCCCAAACTCCCTTTTAAGAAGGGACTTGCCCAAGTTCCCTCTCAACTAGGGACTTGTTTCCAACAACAACTATCCACTCTTTGGTGGAGATCATGGTATTATTAGTTGCTTGTAGGGCTCCTCTTTCTGCATCATGTCATGAACTTCATCTACTTCATTATGGAGCCTTCTTCATCATAACTTCTTTGTAGGGCTTTAGACATCTTTTTCCATCACTTCCCTTCAACGAACCATAGGGTAGAACCAATAGTCATGTCATCCTTCTCTTCGTCGGAAAGTGATCTTCTAGTCCACATCTGGTTTTACAGTGACCTCTTCCAAGTGATGTTTCTTTTAGGATCTTCCATCCAATCTTATGAGTATAGGTTGTTGGTGACTTTCTACAACCTTCTTTCAGTAGCCCTGTGACAACCCAACTAGATGCTTTCAAAAATCAAAATGAACAATAAATCAAAGTTACCTCTTTATGATGGCCTTTCATCATGACATTATCTTCTTGCAACATCAACATCCTGCATGTGTATGAATCCATCTCCAAGACACATAGTACCAAGGTTTTCCTTTTCCATCATACATATTAGGGTCTTCATACCTTCTTTTTGGAGATGTCATAACTAATCCTCCTAGATATAAGATGTTGATCAATTATCTTATCTTATAGATGCATCCTCCCACGAACTCTTCTTTCATCTTTTTCACATATTGCTTTCTTCAAGATTTTCTTTACATGGTTCTTTCAACATAGGAACATGATTTTCAACCACCTCATATTCCATATGAGGTCATATTATGTTGATTTCATCTTATCAATATGTAGAAGAGTTCAAGGCACATTGTCACATGCCTTCATGCTGTTAATCTAGGTTGTCATTGATGTCAATATGGCAGTAGCTGGGAAGGAAAATATTCCTGAGATGCTACAATGTCATTGATGAAGATGCCAAGTCACTAATGAAGAAGTGCCAAGTGTACCTTGATGATCTAGGAGCCTTTGATGACCTATGTGATGAATGTCCTTACCTTTGGTGGTCTTGATAATGGAAGACTATACGATGATAATGAAAGACTACATGCTACATATGATTTATAACACATCACTATCTTGGGGACATGATGACATCAATGACTAGGAGCCTTGATGAAGAAACCAAACAAAAGTAAGCTCATACATGAAAACCCCATCCATGAAAAATGTTGCTGTCCTATATTTCTGCACTAAATAACGACCAGTGACATTAAAAATTATTTTTCACCTCCTTAGAGGAAGAATCTTTCCATGAGACCTACACCATCTTTTAGAACATAATTTTGCCTTTCCAATGAGCTATAACACAGCCCGAAACTCCAAGCAGTTTGAAAGTTATGAATTTTTAAAATTATTTATTAAATCTGGACATGGAGCCGACCTGAGCAGCCTACACAAGTCGGCCTCCAAACAGAGGACGTGACTTTTCAATTCAAGGACGGAAAGGGTATATAAAGAGAGGCTTGGACCTCTGTTTTCCTCAAGTAATTTCGGTGAAAACACAGAGAAAAGGGACAGAACAGTTAGGAGGCCGAGGAGAGAAGCTTAAGGTGAAAAAGGAAGGAGCTATTATGAAATTCTTTGTTTGTGCTTAAATATAATACAAAACCGCACTGCAATTTCTGTGAAAGAATTAGAAAACAGTGACATATTTACACTTGGATCTATAGCTCACTATTACAGTACCTTGGATTTGAGGTAAGTTAATCTTGTGGGCAGTCATAACAGGTCGGTCAGTAGCCTTTGTGCTATTTAAGAAACTCAGATCTGCTGTGTCGGTCAGTAGCCTGTGTGCTATTTAAGAAACTCATATCTGCTGTTACAAGGCTCAGAACCGTGGAAGGATATTTTTTAAGCTCAGAAACTCGGTCTATGTAGCAGTATACAGTATACACTTGTGTGAAGGCTAATGGAGCACGGACCTGTGATGGACTGTCACCTTTAGAAGCTTGGACAACAAACATTCACCTGGAAGCTCCTACACTTGTGCATCTATAGTTTCACTTTCTTGGACCTGTGATAAAAGGCTCAATTTGCAGATGCAGGACTAGTGAACAAACAATTTTTTGAGGCTTGGATTGCGACCCTTGTTCAAGATTAGAATCCCAGTCTTGTTGAAGAAGTGCTAGCTTCAGACCTGGTTGTGAAGAAGTATTTGAAGAAATCAAATTGCAGGACAGTTCTGTGGAGAAAATAAGAGGCCCGGGTTTAGGATTCAGACCTGTTGGATATTCTTTGCTACCTTACCTAACCATAGATATTTCAGACTTAGCACCTATACATTAGATCCCCACTTGTGGAGAAGCTGCAACCTTAAGGATAGTCACTTTAATGAGCTCAGACCTGTAGCAATGCAGTGGCTCAGTTATCTGTGATATTGGTGAGTGAATACCACTGTCACGAGGCTGCTAAGTGTGTCCTAGAATAGTCATTTTGAAGAACGCTAAGGGACTATGTGAGGACTTGGTGGAGAAGAATCGTTGTGTAAAGGCAGTATTATTGAAGTGTTCCTAGAAGATTTCTGGAACAGTCTTGAAGTCCCTTTTTAAGCAGACATTGGACCAGACCTAGAAATGTTTTTAAAGAGATTTCGGACCATCTTCAGAAGTTTTCCCTTGGGGCATCGTTGAACACACTTTGTGAAGATATCCTTGAGCATACCTTGGAGAGTACTTTGGAGCAGACATCTGAAGACAGTTTGGGCTTTGCTTGACACATCACCAAAGCATTATTGAAGGATCTTTGAAGTCTTGGTAAAACAACATATTGAAGATTCGTAGAGATTCTTGGAGACCATGATGCATTAGCCAGCATGAGGTGACCTTGAATATTTTGTTTGGTGACATGAAGAGCAGTGGTGACACCTTCTATAAGACAAGGTTGTCATTGATGGCATGACGTGGAGACTATGGTGAAGCTGAAGATTGACAGGGCTCAGTGAAGAAGACTTTGGGAGCCGTGAAGAACAACCAAACATACCTTGAGAAAGTGAAGCTATAGGGTTGGAGCCCTTGGGGTTGGTGCCTTAGAATTGACAAGGTTGGTTCCTTGGAAAGGCCAAGTTGGTGCTTGGCAAGTATAAGATTGGTGTCCTTGGAGTTGGTGCTCCTAAACTCAAGGTTGGTGCCTTGGATAAGATAGGGTTGGAGCCCTTGAGGATCGGAGTCCTCAAGAAACCAGATTGGAGTTTGTACCAGAGAAAGGTTGGTGCCCTAGGGGTTGGAGCCTGTAAACGCAAGGTCGATGCCTTGAGAAGATAGGTTCGGTGCCCTAGAGGTTGGAGCCTCACAAAAGTCCAAGTAGGTACTTGGCACATCCCAGGTTGGAGCCTGGGTGTCTTCATCAAGAGTTGGAGCCCTACCCATATTGTACTTGATTCACTATAAAGATTATATTAATAAAAGAATTTACTTCTATTGTTCATTTTTTGTTCTAATTATACGTGATCTAATTGGTAAAAGTAACAATTGAAAAGGAATACTGATTCACCCCCCCTCTTAGTATTTCCAACAATTAGTATCAGAGCCAATACCTTCACTCAAAGCCTAACAGCTTGAAGGTTGATCATTAGAACACAAATGGCGAAGCCAAGGAAGAAAGTCTCCAATCCTCTTAAAGATGTGTCTCCCTCAACCACTGAAATTGAAGTCAATCAATTTGTGAAGGTTCCATTGTTCAATGGAAGGTTTAATATATGGGAGGCAAGAATGAGGAATTTCGTAAAGACTCAAGGCATTGAAGTCTCGAAATTGGTGATTACTAAGAGCATGATGGGTGGAGAATCCAAGGAACATAATACAAGAGCAATGAACGCAATCTTGAATGGGCTACCTGATTCTATGAAGGCCAATTTTAAAAAATGTTCGTCAACAAAAGGCATATGGGATTAACTTCATGATCTTCACTCAAAAGGAGTGTTGACAATGATCTCTAGTCAAGAAAATGATGGAAAGCAAGAAGGAAACCTAGAGCCCATCAAGGAAGCTGAAGATAAGAGTGATGACATCAAGGATAAAGAAGACCTAGAAGATGAAGAGAATGAAAAATATTTTGAAGATGATCTCCTCACTAAACTTATGGCTGGCATGGAAGAGATTAACAATTTGAAAAAGGAAAATGAGGAACTTACAAAGAAAGCGCAAGTTGGTGACCAGGACAAGACAAGGAAGGAAGTTGACCTTGTCAAGCTTCAAGTACAAGAAAGAGATGAGGAGTTCTCCAAGATTAAGGAAGAATTTCATCAAAACAAGAGAAAGCATCATGAAGAAGTCATATCCATGACAAATCAATTGGATAAGGCAAAGAAACGGGAAGATATCTTGTCAAGTCACCTTGAACAAAATCACAAAAGGCTGAACAAAATTGAAGCAGATATTGGTCAATAAAAGGAAGAAGTCCCCTCCCTTAGATCTCAACTAGAAGAAGCAAGGAAACAAGCACAACGAGCTGAGAAGGTGATGGAAGCTTTGACATTCATAGAAGGACAAGTCGATGAAGCAGAAAAGGAGAGAAACACCATGATATGCCAACTAGAAGAAAATGATGATGACATCACCAAGTTAAAATAAAAAATCACTTCTATTAAGGTCCAATCATGTGAAGCAACCAAGATGAAGGAAGAAATGGAGATCATTCTTTCAAAGAATGATGAAGAATGAAAGAAAATGAAAGAAGAATTTGTCTTTCTTAAAAAGGAAATTGACTTGCTGAATAAGAACTTGAAACGTTCTCAAACCCTAGATGGCATCCTAAGTCATCAAAGGTCTCCCCTTGATAAATCAAGTCTTGGCTATGCAGGTGAATCCTCAAGCAAGAATGATAATGCTTCAAACAAGGATGTAAGGAAGCCTGGAAGAAATGTTGATGCCCCCAGCAAAGGCAAGAGTTAAATTGACATTGGGAGAAATCCTACTCCAAGAAGAAATGCAGATGGTGTCAAGGATGCAAGAAGCAATGGTTATCATCAAAGGATCCTAAGGCAAAAAGACTTTCAGAAGTACATCAAGGAAACCTTCTTATCCCAGGTACCAAAATATATTTCTTGGTTATTGCTATTCTTGTACAAACTTTGGGCACATGGAAAAAGATTGTGGGGCATATCACAAAGACTATTATAATAGTCCCCGTCAATCTCCGAGAAGCAATTTTGCAAGAAGAAGTCATGAATTCTTATTCATGAACAACATAGAGTGCTTCGAGTGTCATAACATTGGTCATATGGCACGTAATTGTAACTTGACTTGGGCTCCTACACAAGCTAGAACCATGCAAGAGAAGAAAGTTACACAAATATGAAGAAGGAAGCAAATACAATCGAAAATCTCTTGAACACTCCAGCCAACTACACATGTTGTTGATCTGATAAAGTCATCCTTGATATTCCAAGTGTTTGACGCCAAAATGAGACTCTGTGAAAGTTAGGGGGAGCTTGTGATTCTTGATCATTCTTGTAGAAGCTATCCGTGAAAGGGCCCTATGAAATCCTTGATGAGTAACACATCTTTTGACAGCAACTCCATTGAAGACATAATCCTTTACTCATCCGATGGAACATTGTTGAAGATGCCTTCCACTTGATCACAAGGCAAGCAATCTATCTTGAGATAGAGGAGTTTATGTAGGCAGGGGGAGTTGGTTCATCACATGAAGAAATACAAACACATCTATCATGGACCACATTGCCAGAAAGAAAAGCACCATGACAAGGGGAGTAACGTACCTATGAAGATCTACTATTCATGAAGAAGAGAAGCAGCTTGATAGGGGGAGTACTTGGGCACCCCATTTTCCATTGATGTCAAAGGGGGAGAGAAAGTTGGAAGAACAAGAATATTGCCATCAATGACAAAGGGGGAGATTGTTAATCTAGGTTGTCATTGATGTCAATATGGCAGTGGCCGGGATGACAAATATTCTTGAGATGCTACAATGTCATTGATGAAGATGCCAAGTCACTAATGAAGAAGTGCCAAGTGTACCTTGATGATCTAGGAGCTCTTGATGACCTATGTGATGAATGTCCTTACCTTTGATGGTCTTGATAATGGAAGACTATACAATGATAATGAAAGACTACATGCTGCATATGATTGATAACACATCACTATCTTGGGGACATAATGACATTTATGAGCCTAGAAGCCTTGATGAAGAAACAAAACAAAAGTAAGCTCATCCATGAAAAGCCCATCCATGAAGAATGTTGTTGTCCTATATTTCTGCACTAAATAACAACCAGTCACATTTAAAATTAAGTTTCACGTCCTTAGAGGCAGAATCTTTCCATGAGACCTACACCATCTTTTAGAGCATAATTTTGCCTTTCCAATGAGCTATTCAATGGCCTGAAACTCTAAGCGGTTTGAAAGTTATGAAGTTAATTTAGTAAATTTGGACATGGAGCCGACCTGAGCAGCCTCCACAAGTCGGCCTCCAAACAGAGGATGTGACTGTTCAATTCAAGGACGGAAAGGGTATATAAAGAGAGGCTCGAACCTCTGTTTTCCTCAAGTAATTTCGGTGAAAATACAGAGAAAAGGGACATAACAACTAGGAGGCCGAGGAGAGAAGCTTAAGGACGAAAAGGAAGGAGCTATTTTGAAATTCTTTGTTTGGGCTTAAATATAATACAAAGCCGCACTGCAATTTCTGTGAAAGAATTAGAAAACAGTGACATATTTACGCTCGGATCTGTAGCTCACTATTACAGTACCATGGATTTGTGGTGAGTTAAACTTGTGGGCAGTCATAACAGGTCGGTCAATAGCCTGTGTGCTATTTAAGAAACTTAGATCTACTGTTACAAGGCTTAGAACTATGGAAGGATATTTTTTAAGCTCAGAAACTCAGTCATGTAGCAGTATGCACTTGTGTGAAGGCATAGTCTTGTGTGAAGGCTAATGGAACATGAACCTGTGATGGACTGTCACCTTTAGAAGCTTGGACAACAAACATTCACCTGGAAGCTCCTACACTTGTGCATCTATAGTTTCACTTTCTCAAACCTGTGATAAAAGGCTCAATTTGTAGATCCTGGACTAGTGAACAAACAATTTTTTGAGGCTTGGATTGCATCCCTTGTTGAAGATTAGAATCTTGGTCTTGTTGAAGAAGTGCTGGCTTCAGACCTGGTTGTGAAGAAGTATTTGAAGAAATCAAATTGCAGAAGGACAGTTCTGTGGAGAAAATAAGAGGCTCGGGTTTAGGATTCAGACCTGTTGGATATTCTTTGCTACCTTACCTAACCATAGTTTCAGACTTAGCACCTATACATCAGATCCCCACTCGTGGAGAAGCTGCAACCTTAAGAACATTCACTTTAATGAGCTCAGACCTGTAGCAATGCAGTGGCTTAGTTATCTGTGATATTGGAGAGTGAATACAACTGTCACGAGGCTGCTAACTGTGTCCTAGAACAATCATTTTGAAGAATGCTAAGGGACTATTTGAGGACTTGGTGGAGAAGAATTGTTGTGTAAAGGCAATATTATTGAAGTGTTCCAAGAAGATTTGTGGAACAGCCTTGAAGTCCCTTTTTAAGCAGACATTGGACTAGACCTAGAAGTGTTTTTAAAGAGATTTTGGACCATCTTCAGAAGTTTTACCTTGGAGCACCGTTGAGGACACTTTGTGAAGATATCCTTGAGCATGCCTTGGAGAGTACTTTGGAGTAGACATTTGAAGACAGTTTGGGCTTTTCTTGACACATCACCCAAGCATTATTGGAGTATCTTTGAAGTCTTGGTAAAACAACATATTGAAGATTCGTAGAGATTCTTGGAGACCATGATGCATTAGCCACCATGAGGTGACCTTGAATATTTTGTTTGGTGACATGAAGAGCAGTGGTGACACCTTCTATAAGACAAGGTTGTCATTGATGATATGACGTGGAGACTATGATGAAGCTGAAGATTGACAGGGCTCAGTGAAGAAGACTTTGGGAGCCGTGAAGAACAACCAAACATACCTTGACAAAGTGAAGCTATAGGGTTGGAACCGTTGGGGTTGGTGCCTCAGAATTGACAAGGTTGGTGCCTTGGAAAGTCCAAGTTGGTGCTTGGCAAATATAAGATCGGTGTCCTTGGAGTTGGTGCTCCTAAACTCAAGGCTGGTGCCTTGGATAAGATAGGGTTGGAGCCCTAGAGGATCAAAGTCCTCAAGGAACAGATCGGAGTCTGTACCAGAGAAGGGTTGGTGCCCTAGGGGTTGGAGCCTCTAAACTCAAGGTCGGTGCCTTGAGAAGATAGGGTTGGTGCCCTAGAGGTTGGAGCCCCACAAAAGTCCAAGTAGGTACTTGGCATATCAAGGGTTGGAGCCTGGGTGTCTCCAGCAAGGGTTGGAGCTCTACCCATATTGTACTTGATTCATTATAGAGATTATATTAATAAAAGCATTTACTTCTATTGTTCATTTTGTGTTCTAAATATAAGTGATCTAACTGGTAAAAGTAACAATTGAAAAGGAATACTGATTCACCTCCCCCTCTCAGTGTTTACAACACATGCATCATTCTAATGGAAGAGATCATTCTTTTTCGACCATGCTCATGAGATAGAGCATTCAAAGATGACATGACTTTATCTATGAAATATATACATACATTTTCCTTCTTTTGGTCATCTAGACTTCCTTCTATCAACTTCCTTTTCTTGCTTGAAGATGAAAGTACTTCAAACAACTTAACATGCTGCACATCTTCGTTAGCATACCTTACCAGTGGATCCCACACAAGGTGGAAAGTGGACTATTTGCGAGGCACTTGCTTCTTCTAAGTAGAGGTGAACCTTCTTATAAAGATTCTAGTGGAGGATCTTGATGATCCCCATTCTACAAATGCTCCTTTCTAATAATGATGATGTATGATGACCTCTTTTATATTTTATCTTGCTAGATGACTTTGTCCAACCATATATACTACTACTTCGGTTGTCTTTTCATGCTTTCAATGAAGATACCATGAGCTACTTCCTTTCTATCATGATGACTGCTTTATATAGACTTCAACTTCGGCTATATCATGCTTCTATGATGATGTCATCTCTATCTCAGCTATAATGCATCCTATCATACTTGTGATGCTTTCCATTGTTGGAATTTCTAAGTTTAACCTGTTAGAAATTCTTCCTGTACTATCTGGTTTATTTCTTCCTACTCGTTTAATTACTTAACAAGTTATTTACCATGTAAATACTGAAAATAAACACAAGTACATTATCAACATCTACAGATCATCAACTGAAAGACAACAAGCACACAAGTGACACCGTTATTTTTCGAACATTGTCCCCGAAAAAACCCAATGTGGGAAAATCGGTGCAGCTATTCAGAGGGTTATATTATTATGCAGTTTATCAGAGTACAACTGGGTGCCTAAACCGGCTCACCCGATAGACAAAAATACACGGCAACAATACCTCTATATCCGGAAACAGGTATTTAGAAAACCTGTCCCACGAAACCCTCTCCGGCACAACTAAAGCTCAGCGCTGGCCCTTCTGGCCTCTGTGTCAACTTCCTGCTGACCTGCGTCAGCCACAGGACTCTCTGCGTCAGCCCCAGAACTCTCTACGCCAGCCCTCTGAGCACTGCACAACCTCTGGGAACCTATGCGTCACTCCGTCTGCCCTTTGCATGGATGACACAGTCTCTCTAGGATTTGCGCTGCCTCTGTTGGGCTCTGTGTAGCCTGGACTGGCTGCTGCTTTGGCTCTCTCCGCTTCTGTGCTGGTCTCCCAGTATTGTCCCTGCCTCTCTGCCTTGTACTCACTGCCCCTCACTTCTGATCACTGATTCACTTTGATTAGCAACCCCGCTCTAGCAAAATGAATGATTGATCACTTTGGTGTGTTCTCCCCATTAACGACCGAGATTAAATCTCTAACCAACGGCTAAGATTAGATTTGGCTTGATCCATGACTTTTGAAACCTTCTAACTTAGTTTTATATTAATACCCATTAATATTTTATTTTCCTAAGTTTAGAATTAGGAACTCCATTAAAAATATTAATTATTTTAATATCTCCCAAACCAATTAGAATCTTCCCAAACCATTTCTGGGTCTTGGAGATCTCATGTGCTTTAGCCTCTCCACCAATTTTCATGGCTAGAGCACATCTGATGCTACCCCAAATCAACACTCCCTCTTAGCGAGGATTGTGCTCTAGTAATACTCCACACTGAGCATCACCCTGATTATTCGGCATCGGTCCCTGTGCTAATGCTAGGCCTCCTCGCCCAACATCCTCTGCACTGCTGCATCCTATACTGCTGCCCATGGCCCTGCCACTGCCACTGCTGCATCCGTACGGCAACTCCCTCTGCATCTGTGTTGTTGCTGGTCCATCCTCCCAACACTGCATCCCCTCTCATCATGCTGCATCATGCTACTACACTGCAACTTAGTTACTGAGAAGTAAGTAACTGATCCACCCAACTTCTGACATCCCTGTCAAGCTAGAAACACTCCTGATGCTTAAGCTCCCTCTGCCACTAACAAGTGCTCCCTCTACTGACCTTTGCGCTACTGCAACAACTCCCTGCATCTCGCACCGTTGCACACCTTTCTGTGCCATCCTACACTGGTGCAACACTCTCGTGCTCTCGCACTGTTGCATCCTGCTAGCCTCTCGCTGTCCCAAGACTCTTGCACTATAGCACTCTCTGCTGCTCCATCTGCATCTGTCTCTTCCAACATCCGCTCTTCCTGCTACTCCTCTTCGGGGCTCCCGTAGCAAGGTATAATCCAAGAGGTTGGGTACCTCGAGGATCCTACCCCTCATCGCTTGTAGTCCTTTTGACTACATCTCGATGTCTCACCACTTCTTCTCAAGTGGCACATTAGCACTCATGGCACAATCGTCCTCCTCCTCAACTTTTTTCTTCGCCTTTGCAGGCGCTGCCTTCAATTCCGAAGCCTCTCTCTTGCTCTTCTTCCTAGGACACTGGTTCGCAAAATGACAAAGTTCCCCACAATGGAAGCACTTGACCTTGGAGAGGTCCTTCTTCTTCCTCTTCTCTTGCTTTGCCGTAGATGCTAGAGCCGCATCCTCTTCTTCCTCCTTCTTGATTCTTACCGTTTTGCTGCTACTCCCCGCCTTGGTCAGTCGTCTGATCTCTTCTTGATGAAGAGCCGCCCACAGTGCTTCTCAATCTGGAAGACTCGTCCTGCCCAGTATGCTCTGGAGAAATATCTCCCAATCCTCGGAAATTGCGTTTAGTGCTGTCCTCACCATCAATTCCTCATCCAGCGTGGCCCCTATGGAAGTTAGTTGGTCACGGATCTCCTTCAAGCGATCGAGGAAGACATCTATCTGCTCTCCCTTCTGCATCTGGTATGCCCTTAGCTGATTCTCCAGGAGCGTCTTCCTCTGCACTAAAGTATGCTGGTACAATGTCTTCAAGGCATCCAACATCTCCTTTGTCATTTCCTTTTCGGCAATGTGTACCACATGATCCTTGACCCCATCAAGGATGATGCACTTAGCCTTCGCCATCTCCTCCTCGTACCTTTCATTAGCTACCGGGTCAACTGGGACAGCTATCACTCTCATGACGAAGCCCTTGAGGTGATGTCTGTCTAGAATGGACAAGATCCTGGCCTTCCAGACCACAAAGTTGGATGCTTCGTCCAACCTATCCTAATCTCTCAGCCCATTCACGACCATCTCGCTGCTCTTATTTCAACTCCTCCGAGTCTCTCTACTTCCCTCTTGGAAGTCCTCTATTCGACTCCTACTGAGTCTCTCAATTTCTCGTCTGGAAGTTCTCGATTTGACTCTCCTTGAGTCTCGATTTCCCTTCTGGAAATCCCTCTGGCAACGTCAAGTTGCTCCACTCCGATCGTCTTTGCAATTGCACCACTGATTCGGATTCCTTGGCTAGAAATCCACCTCGGCAGCAACTCCCTCCACCTTGGTCTTGCCGTGTTAGGTACTGTTCTGACCACAATACCCCACGAGCTTCGCTTCGCAAATTACCCATAGCCTCCTATACCCTAGCAATTGAAGGATTGAGCCACTTGCCTCTGTGCAATCTCGACATCGGTAAATCAGCTCCCTCAGCCAACTGCGCCAGCCCTCCTGGCCTCTGCGTGAGTCTGATTCTGCCTCCTTTAGCCTCTGCCCTGTCTTTTTCTGGCCCAGAATGATGACGCAGTCCCTCTGCGTCACTCCTTCCTCTGTTGCCTTCTGCAAGGATTAGCTTTGTCACTCGGGACAGTTGAATCTGCTGCAAATGCTCTGCTTGGCTGATGCCTTCAGTTTTCCTGTGATCTGCAACCACGCTCTGATACCATGTTGGAATTTCTAAGTTTAACCCATTAGAAATTCTTCCTGTACTATCTGGTTTATTTCTTCCTACTTGTTTAATTACTTAACAAGTTATTTACCATGTAAATACTAAAAATAAACACAAGTACAGTATCAACATCTACAGATCATAAACTGAAAGAAAACAAGCACACAAGTGACACCATTATCCCTAGAAAAACCCAATGTGGGAAAACCAGTGCAGCTATTCAGAGGGTTATATTATTATCAGTTTATCAGAGTACAACTGGGTGCCTAAACCGGCTCACCCGATAGAGAAAAATACACGACTGCAATACCTTTATATCCAGAAACAGGTATTCAGAAAACTTGTTCCACGAAACCCTCTCAGGCACAATTGAAGCTCAACGTTGGCCCTTTTGGCCTCTGTGTCAGCCTCCTGCTGACCTACGTCAGCGCGAGGACTTTCTGTGTCAGCCGTCTGATGTACTGCGCAGCCTTTGGGAGCCTCTGCGTCACTCCCTCTGCCCTCTTTGTGGATGACGTAGTCTCTCTGGGCTTTGCGTTGCCTCTGTTGGGCTCTGTGTAGCCTGGGCTGACTGCTGCTTTGGCTCTCTCCGCTTCTATGCTGGTCTCCCAATATTGTCCCTGCCTCTGCCTCGTACTCACTGCCCCTTGTTGCTGATCACTGATTCACTTTTGCTTAGCAACCTCGCTCTAGCAAAATGAATGACTGATTACTTTGGTGTGTTGTCCAACTGACCCTTAAGCCTCCTCTTATACTTTTTTTGTTGGTCCATCAATGGCCAAGATTAAATCTCTAATCAACGACTAAGATTAGATTTGGCTTGATCCATGACTTTTGGAACTTTTTAACCCAGTTTTATATTAATACCCATTAATATTTTATTTTTCCTAAGTTTAGACTTAAGAACTCTATTAAAAATATTAATTATTGTAATATCTCTCAAACCAGTTAGAATCTGCCCAAACCATTTTTGGGTTTTGGAGATCTCATGTGCTTAAGCCTCTCCACCAATTTTTATGGGTAGAGCACATCCGATGCTACCCCAAATCAACATCCATCATGACTACTATCTTCTTAGAGACAAAGTGAAGGAGGTTATTTTAGTCATAATAAAGGTCTTTCACTTCGTCCTTCTTTGACTTCTTCTTTTCAGGGTTTTCCAATTCTTCGGAGATATGGGCTTCATTTCTATCTTTTCTTTTCTTGTTGTCCTTTTTGAGTTTAGGACAATTCCTCTTAAAGTGCCCATATTCATTACATTCATAGCATTGGACCTTTGACGTGTCAAGCTGTTTTTATTTATTTACTTCCAAGGATCAAATTTTCCAAACTTTCCTTTTTTTCTAACCATAGCTGCATATGCTTGAGTTTGTTCACTTGATCCAACATCACTCTTTGCCTTCAACCTAGTTTCTTCGATCTTAGATAATTGTAGAAATTTCTCATTTCCCACCACGGTTTTCAGTTTCTCCTTATTTCTCCCATATAGTTAAATGCCCTTTCCCATAACCATACATTTTTTTTTGTGTAAGTCAGAATTTGTATTAAAAGGAAAATATGGTACAAAACTTCTGCACCTGCAGAAGACGGGCTGGTAAACAGCAAGCCAAGCTTCAGGAGACTTAAAAGCAAAGATGGCCCACCATGCAAGGCGGCATAGAACCACAAGACTGAAGGGGCAGCCGGAAAGGATACAAAATCCACCTCGGCTCCCAAGAGAAGATAAGACAAAAGTAGAGCTGAACTAACAGAAACCAGAAGAAGAAGGAAACAAGGTCAAAACCAAAGATTTTACACGACGAGGGTGGAGTCATTTGGTCGACCTTTTTTCCCTTTCTTTTTACTTACTTTGACCCAACCATTTGGACTCTGTTGGTTAGGTATGATCTGTAGACTGCGTTGGGCTGGGGGCGAAAGCTCCTTGTCTGAGTCCGAAGGAGAAGACTCATGAGTTCGTTTCTGAGATATAGGAGGGACTGTGGCTTCCTCATGACAAACCGAGGTTGAAACCTGTGCTGGCATTTCGTCCCTGACTTCCTCATCTTCCTCCTCGTCCTCTTCATCTGAGCTGGAAAAGACATCCATTGGGGGAGGATCATGAGGTTTCCAGCTTTTGGATTTTGGCTTAGAATTGGCCTTCTTTTTCTGGGAAGGCATTGAAGGACACGAACTTTGAAGGTGCCCTGTGAGATGACAATTTCGGCATCGAAAGGCTGTATTCTCGAAATCCAGGGATTGAGTCCAATGGAAGTCTCCTATTTTTAGAATGATTTGATCAGGTAGTCCTTTGCTTATGTCTATTTCTGCGCATATTCTGGCGTAGGTGTAAATGCCTTTTTGCGCTCTTGAGCCGTCTGTGTCGAGGAAACGTCCTAGGGAATTATCGATTCCTTCAAAAACAGCAAAGTGCCATAAATGCGCTGGAAGGTTAGGAAGTCTGACCCAGATTGGAAGTTTGGTGATGACTGCTGTGGATGGATCGAACTCTTGGAACCATGGAGTGAGGAACAAACCCGCAGAATTCCAAAACCATGGGCCTTCAGTTAGGACTCTTTGGTAGTCCTCACTGTCAACAAACAAGGTAATGAAGAAGCCTTTTGAACAGAAGACGACCTTGCAATTGTTGGTCCAATTTGAGTGAATCCATTGATATAGATCCGCAGTGCGAGGCCAAAGACCATTGAACCTGCAAATGATGCCTAACTCTGCATACACCTGGTGAGCCTTTTCCAACGTAGGATGACTTATTTCAATGGAGGGGGTTTCCTCCAGCTTGTCTACTAAGAATGGTTTAGGAGCTTGAGCTGGTGAAACTTTTTCCTTGGGCTTCTTAGCATGGACGACATCCTTGTAAGAAAATGCTGCAGCAGAGGAGGACTGTCCAACAGCTCCCCCTCTCAATTGAAGGGAGAGTGTAATGGAAGCATTTCTCTGAATGTTATAACAGGAAAGGGGACATGAATCCTCCAATTGCTTGCCTTCGAAAATGAGACGCTGAAAGGCTAATGGAATCCCCTCCTTATCTTCCATCGTCTGCTTAAGGTCCTGCACTAAATCTGAAGGTCTCACCCACTGCAACAACGATTTGCCTGAGAGGAGCACCATCAGAATCTGAAAAGGTGCTGAGTCATCTGTTTTCTGCTGGCTGCTATGAGCCTGATTCCAGACAAAACTGGTGCGCACATAGCCGTCTGTGGGCGCAAACATTGCTGGTTCTGTTAATTCCTGTTCAAAAGAGCAAGCAGAAACCCTCTCTATATTCTTCTTGCTTGGGGATGCGGCACCCCTGGAACTCATGGCTTTTACATCTGCAAGACTATGCTCAGGCTCATCTCCTGCTGAAGCTTGTGAATCATGCCGGATTCCTAAGACCCTTCCAGCACATTCATTCTGAGCTGAGATTGAGAACAGGGCTCTTTTTGGGACCAAATCTCGGTTGGGCTTTTCGTCAAACACTTGCCCCGCACACTTCTTGGATCTAAAATGAAATATCTTATTTTGCTGGTTCTGGAATTTTACGCTTCTAAATTTCCCCACTCTCCAAATTCTCTCCCTTTGGACCCTATTGGCCGCTGCATTGGGGGCGCCGACATCCGATTCTAAGCATTTCCGCATATCCAACCCTGCACTGCTGCACGAGTTGGGCTTTCCCGTGGAGCCGCCTGCTCCTCCTACCTCCTTTCCCCACGCTGATGGAGCCATCTTTGGCTTCCCGCTAATTTCAGATTCGGCAATCTCCATTAACTCCTTCGAACCCGCGAGAGCCTTCGGGCCATGAGCCTCGGCGTACCCAGTGGAGAAGACCTGAGACCACCAGGCAGCCCCGTGGCCACTGCACCGCAGGCTGTTCAAACAGACAAAGGATCTTCTTTGGCGGGGGAGGGGGCCTTCTGGCCAAGAAAAGACGGATTTCTGGATCAATTCCATGTTTCCTCTGCAACTCTAGAACAACAATCTACACAACAAACCGTTGTTCCCCATAACCATACATTTAACAAGCTGGAAAAATAAATTTGCTGAAAACACAAATTCTAGAAATTTTACAGAATGCTGGAAATTGCAGAAATAAAATCAGCAGTAATAAACAGCCATTAAAACACATTTAAACATTGAGATTTTTGGTCAACTTGACCCTGGAAAAACCCCCTACAACTCTTGGGGAAAACCAGTTTGAGAGCTCTTCTTTATTTCTGAAAATTGCCTTTTTACAGTGAGAAATATTCAACAAAAAATCAGCAAGCAAATTTACAACTTATCTCTTTTCCCATGCCTCACATCAAACTAGAAATTACAGTAAACAGGACAGCAATAAATGCTGTACGGCCTCCTCGATTTTTGTGCCCACTTTTAACATTAAATGCTGCTGTACGACCAACATTAAATGTGCTGTACGGACTGCAATAAATGCGCTGTACGGCCCTCATTTTGCGTGCAGAAAAATTAGCAAACTGCTCTTCGATTTTTGTGCAAACCACTCCTCAAAAATCATGCCAAAATCTGCCTTTCACTGTGTGCTGAATCAGCTGTACAAATCTGCTCAACTACTGCCTTGGAATGTGTGCCAAGCTGCTGTCTCCTTCTCCTCCCTGCTCAAAAATCTCCCTTGCTCTCTTGCTCTCCTTCTTCCAATCTGCTCATGAAAGAAATGAATGACCTTTTCCTCATTTTCCTCCTTTAATCTAACCCCAAGTGACTTTTGGGTGATCCCTAAATCCAATGGCTGAAATAGATTGAGATCTAAGGCTGAGATTAAATGCTCATTTAAATCTCACTTTTTATTTTTTAATTCACCCCACTTTAATAAAGACCCACTTAGTCATTTATTTCCAAAGTCACTTTTCCTTTCTAATTTTTCATTGACTTTATAAAAGTCACTTTAAAATTAGACTTAATAACTTTATCACTTAAAGTCACTTTTAAATTATATTTAACTTTATAAAAATTATAAAGTTACTTTAGGAGAAAAATTAAATTCTTTTGGACACTTTTCCCTATGCCAAAGATCAAAGCCTTAAGGAACCACCTATCCTCCGGTACCAAATTTCAACACTCTTTTACCGAGGAAGGTGTTCCTCACCACACCCATCTTGTCTCTGAAGTAGACATGCTTGCCCCGTGGTAAGGCTTTGGTAAGAAGATCTGCAACCTGCTCATCAGTGGAAATATACTCAAGCTTCACAGCTCCCTTCTGAACATAGTCTCTGATGAAATGATATCTGATCCCGATATGCTTTGACCTGTCATGAAAAACTAGATTCTCCGTGAGTTTAATGCAACTCTGATTATCACAGTAAATCACTGAAGGTCTCAACGGCTGAACAAATAAGCCAAACAACATCTTGCGAAGCCAGATAGCCTCACAACTAGCTAGACTGGCTGCCATATACTCTGCTTCCGCTGAACTCAGTGCTACTGACTGCTGCTTCCGGCTGAACCATGACACTACTGCTGAACCCAACCCAAAACAACACCCTGAAGTGCTCTTCCTATCAGAAGCACAACCTGCCCAATCAGAATCAGTGTATCCTGCCAATCTCACTCCATCTCCCTGCTTGTAGTCCAGACCATAATCCACTGTCCCCTGCAAGTATCGCAAAATGTGTTTTGCAGCCACCCAGTGAACCTTCCTAGGCTCACACATAAACTGACTCATCGTGTTGACTGCAAAACAGATATCTGGTCTAGTGTTGACCAAATACATCAAGGAACCAATCAGCTGCCTGTACAATGTGGGATCCACCAACTCGGAATCCGAAGCATGAAGCTTCTTCCAGTTGGTGATCATCGGTGTCGACATGGGTCTACAATCCTCCATGTGGAATCTGCTAAGGATGTCCACAATATATTTCCCCTGCCCCAGGAAGAAATGCCCCTCCTCCTGCCACACCTCCAAGCCCAAAAAGTAATGCATCAAGCTGATGTCCTTCATCTCAAACTCCATCGCAAGATCTCTCTTGCAGTGCTCTATGAGTCTCTCTGCACCTGTAATGACCAAGTCATCCACATACAACACCAGAATGAGAGGCTCCTCACCAATCACAATAAAGTAAAGGTTCGGATCTGCCTCATTCTTTGTGAAACCCATTCCCTGCAAATATGTATCTATCCTGGAGTACCAAGCTCTGGGAGCTTGCTTCAGGCCATAAAGGGCCTTCTTTAGTCTGCACACATGGGACTCCTTCCCATGCACCTTAAAGCCCTGTGGCTGCTCAATGTACACCTCCTCCTGTATGAAGCCATTGAGAAATGCAGTCTTCACATCCATCTGGTGGATCTTCCAACCCATCTCTGCTACTATCGATATAATGGAGCGGATCGAAGTATATCGAGCCACAGGAGCGAAGGTCTCATAATCAACTCCCTCTACCTGGGAGAACCCTCTAGCCACAAACCTTGCTTTCAATTTCTCAATGCTGCCATCTGCAGCATGCTTTACCTTGTAAAGCCATCTGGAAGTAACCACGGATTTGCCCTCAGGCCTCGGCACCACCTCCCAAACATCATTCTTCATGATAGAAGAATACTCCTCCTGCATGGCCTCTCTCCAGACCTGTTGGCTAGCTGCCTCCTCATAGCTAGAAGGCTCAGAGTCAAGGATGCTGGTAACCATCGCCATATAGCTAGAAAACCTCTCAGGTGGTCTACTCTCTCTGACCGGCCTTTTCGGTTCAGCAACAGATGTGGCATCTCTCAAGGTGTCCTGAAGCCACTTGGGCTTCCTCTTCCCTGAGCATGCTTCTCCCATAGGAGAATGAAACTCCTCCTCCTCATCACCATCAGTAGCCTGAACTCCTGACTGTCTGTCTGCTGTCCTTATCCCTGCACCTGAACCTGTAGAAGCTGAGGTACCGTGTGAACTGTCCATCAGTGGACTCCCTAGTGAGTTGCTCTGTGAACTGCTCTGCATGCTGCCCGGAGCACCACCCCTCTGGCTCGGCGAGCCACTGCTCACTGACGGACCTGACATCCTCATAGATGTACCTCGGGATCCTCCTAATCCCTGCCCACTGGATCTCTGCGACTGACTCAACTGCTGCTGAGGGTCTGGCTGATCCAGATACTCTAACTCCTGTGACCTCCTAAAGGCCCTGTCCTCCTCGAACTTCACATCCCGTCTGACAACAACTCTCCTCTGTGCAGGAATGTAAATCCGAAAGGCCTTTGAGGTCTCATTGTAGCCCACAAAGATACCCTTCTCTGCGGTGGGCTCTAGTTTGGTCCTCTTCTCCTTGGGTATATAGGAGTATGTAATGCATCCAAAGATATGAAGATGACCAATATCAGGCTTCTTCTCAGAGAAAGCCTCCTCCGGAGGCATGTGCCCCAAGGCACGATGCGGACTCCTGTTCTGCAAGTAAACAACTGTGTTGCAGGCCTCTGCCCACAAGAACAATGGCAACCCCTGATCATGTAACATGGCTTTGGAAGCCCCTATGATGGATCTGTTCTTCCTCTCTGCAACCCCGTTCTGCTGGGGGTTGTAAGGAACAGTGAACTCCCTCCTAATGCCTGCCTCCGCAGAATAGTCAACAAACTCTCCAAGGGTGTACTCTCCTCCATTGTCCGACCTCAGGGACTTGATCTTCCGACCTATCTGTGTCTCCACAAGAGCTCTGAACTCCTGAAACCGCTTGAAGACCTCACTCTTGGTCTTCAAGAAATAAATCTAGGTCCTCCTGGAGTGATCATCAATGAATAAAACATGGAGTGATCATCAATGAATAAAACATAGTACTCATATCCACTCAAGGAAACATAAGACATCCGACCGCTCACATCAGAATGAATCAAATCAAGTATCCCAGTCGCTCTGCTGTCACTGCTGGGAAAATGGGATTTGGCAAACTTTCCCATCACACAACCTCTGCAAGTATCAAAGTGATCAGTACTGAAATCTGGCACACCTGTAGTGATCTCCCGCAATGTCGTCAAGGCTCCATGATACATATGTCCCATCCTGCGGTGCCAAATCTTAGATAGCTCAGAACTGCTAGCTCTGCTGTCGGTACTACTGCTCAATGCCAAAAGGGGCTGGAATGCAAACTTGTACACCTTTGTATGGCGTACACCTATCACTCTAGCTGAATCAGCTGGAGTGCCCCTGGGATACATCAACACCTGTCCTCCCCTGAACAGTACCTCATATCCTCTGTCCTCCAAAGCTGAGACGGATATGAGGTTCTTCCTCATCCCTGGCACATAAAGAACATCTGACACTTTCAAGGGAGGTTTGGACTCCCTCTGAAATGTCAGTGTCCCCACCCCGACTGCTCTAACAACTCTGTCATCACCGAGTACTACCTCTATATCAGTGCCACTCTCTGAAAGCTCTGAGAAGTACTCACGAACTCCTGTCATGTGACGTGAAGCCCCACTGTCCACATACCAGATACCTGAAGATGCTCCGCTAATCGAGGGAAAAGCATGCTCCCTCTAAACCTGTGTGGCAGGTGATCCTGCACTAGAGGACTCACACGTAGTGAACGCAAACTCCCGGTCAAAACGACCTGCAAAGTCCTCAATCTCTGCTGAAGCTGTCACGTCCTGGTTCTTCCCCTTCTTCTTCTTCTTCTCCGGACACACAACTGCATAGTGTCCCATCTTTTGACAATTCCAACACTTCACCTTGGAATAGTCCTTCTGTGTGTTCCCCTGTTTACCTTTACCTTTGCCTTTGCCCCCACCACTGCTTGTGGAAGCCTGCTTCTTCCCTTTGCCTTTCTTGCCTCCTGCCACCAGTGCTACATCCTCATCCTGCTCAACTGGCTTGGCTGCCCCAGGCTGACCTTTCCTGATCTCTGTCTGAATGCAATCATCCCAAAACCTCTCCCATGTGGGAAGGGTCTCACTTGCACAAACCCCATCAGCAAAGTTCAACCATGAACGGGGGAGGCCATTCACTGCAATCCGCACCAACTTAGTGGGTGGAATGGCCTCTCCAATCGCTGCCAACTCATCTCTCACATTAGTAATCTTTGTGAGATATCCAGCTGCACTATCATTACCCATCTTAATGTTCTTCAGCTTCTCCTTCAGGACCATCTTCCGGTTCTCATTGGTACTCTGGTAGAGATTAGACAATGCTGTCCACATCTCATGGGCATTGTTCTTTCCTCTCACATGAGGAATGCAATGGTCTTTGATTCCGTCTAGAATCAGCCTCTTACCCTTGTTGTTCTTTTTATTATAAGCTGTCAACTGAGTAGCATCAGTAGGCACAACAACAGGGTTCTATGTGGTATGCACCATGATATCCCAGACTTCTGCCTCCTCAAAGATACTCTGCATTCTCTCCTTCCAAACGCTGTAATTTGTATGCCCATCCAGCCTAGCCTCCACCCTCAATCCCAATGACATCCTGCTGTCCTAAAACTGAAAAATAGTACTGCTGTAGTAAAGATAAAACTGTTGTTTATGAAAAAATCAATTTGCTGGAATTTTCTAAGTGAAAAATCAGCAGCTGTAATTTTTCCTTTTGCTGTCCCAAACTGCCCTTCAGCACTCAAGCTCTGATACCATGTAGAAATTTCTCATTTCCCACCCCGGTTTTCAGTTTCTCCTTATTTCTCCCATATAGTTAAATGCCCTTTCCCATAACCATACATTTAACAAGCTGGAAAAAATAAATTTGCTGAAAACACAAATTCTGGAAATTTTACAGAATGCTGGAAATTGCAGAAATAAAAATCAGCAGTAATAAACAACCATTAAAATACATTTAAACACTGAGATTTTTGGTCAACTTGACCCTGGAAAAACCCCCTACAACTCTTGGGGAAAACCAGTTTGAGAGCTCTTCTTTATTTCTGAAAATTGCCTTTTTACAGTGAGAAATATTCAACAAAAAATCAGCAAGCAAATTTACAACTTATCTCTTTTCCCATGCCTCACAGCAAACTAGAAATTACAGCAAACAGGACAGCAATAAATGTTGTACGGCCTCCTCGATTTTTGTGCCCACTTTTAGCATTAAATGCTGCTGTACGGCCATCATTAAATGTGCTGTACAAACAGCAATAAATGCATTGTACGACCCTCGTTTTGCGTGTAGAAAAATTAGCAAACTGCTCCTCGATTTTTGTGCAAACCACTCCTCGAAAATCGTGCCAAAATCTGCCTTTCACTGTGTGCTGAATCAGCTATACAAATCTGCTCAACTGCTGCCTTGGAATGTGTGCCAAGCTGCTATCTCCTTCTCCTCCCTGCTCAGAAATCTCCCTTGCTCTCTTGCTCTCCTTCTCCCAATCTGCTCATGAAAGAAATGAATGACCTTTTCCTCTTTTTCCTCCTTTAATCTAACCCCAAGTGACTTCTGGGTGATCTAAGTGACTTTTGGGTGATCCTTAAATCCAATGGCTGAAATAAATTGAGATCTAAGGCTGAGATTAAATGCTCATTTAAATCTCACTTTTTATTTTTTAATTCACTCCACTTTAATAAAGACCCACTTAGTCATTTATTTCCAAAGTCACTTTTCCTTTCTAATTTTTCATTGACTTTATAAAAGTCACTTTAAAATTAGACTTAATAACTTTATCACTTAAAGTCACTTTTAAATTAGATTTAACTTTATAAAAATTATAAAGTTACTTTAGGAGAAAAGTTAAATTCTTTTGGACACTTTTCCCTAGGCCAAAGATCAAAACCTTAAGGAACCACCTGTCCTCCGGTACCAAATTTCAACAATAATGACCAAAGTTCACTGAATGGAGTGGATTCCTTCTTTCCATAGATACTTGATACAAATTTGCCCCTTTCATCAGGTAGTGCATTGAGCAAAATGGTTGTCATTTCTTTATTAGACATTATTTCTCCTAGTTCTTGCAGTTGATCTCATATTTGAGATACCCTCATAAGGTATGAGGCTACCTCTTCTTCCTTTGATACCTCATTTTGTACAGTTCGGTTCTCAATGATATGACTTCTCTTGCAGTGCTTATAGAAAACAATTCTACCCACTTTATATAGATATCTTTCGATTTCTCCAACTTTGCTACATAAGGGATGAGGGAATCCTTGATTGATTCTATGAGGATTCTTTGAGCCCTTATTTCCCCTTTCATATACTTCGATAGTGCTTGAGCTTGCTCTTGAGATGGTTTGGAGATTGAACCCTTAACATATTCAATAACTTCATTCTCTATGAGGATCAAATCTATCCTCTTTTTCCATGCAAGGAAATTTGATGACCCAGCCAGTTTGTTTCTCTCCTTGTAGAATGAAGTCATGTTGATAGCAAATTCAAACATAAATAGAAAAATACTTACTTGTCAAGTGAAGATGCTCCTTTTGAAGATGATATCTTCAACTTGATGCCTTCTTGATGATGTTGATAATTGAAGATCCCTTCTTGATGATGAATTTTTTCTTGAAGATGTCTTCCTTCTTCAAAGATGACAATGCTTCCTTTTCAAGAGAGGGAGATAGTCTTGATTCCTTTGATGATGATGGCAATGCTTCTTTTTGCTTCCTTGGATGATGATTGTAGAATGTGTGAGCTTCCCAAGAATGCTTCAAGTGTAGAATCCTTCTTTGAATGAGCTAGGGTTTTTGAGGTCTTCTTCTTCCACAAAGTGTTGATCCTTCTAGATGATATGATCCTTGAGATGAGATGGGTAGTCCTCTTTGATGCTCCTTAATTCCTTCCTTCAAGATGATGTGTGGATTAGTCCTTCTTGATGATCTTCTTGTACTTGGCCCTTAGGTATCCTTCTTCAATTGATGATCTTCTTCAAGCTGCCTTTCCTTGTTGTTGTCACCTTAGCTCTGATACCATGTTGAGAAATCTAGGGGTAGCTTAATTAGATGATTTATCTAACCTTGATAACTGCTTGTGATGTATTTTTACTTAACTCTAAGTTGCAGGAAACGTGGCCCTAGGGGTCGTTTCATCCAGGGAAACGAAACGAAACGCGTTTCCGTGTACCGTACGGCCTGGAAACGCGTTTCCTGCCGTACGGCCATGTTTCCCGAAACGGAAACATGGCCGTACGGCCGGAAACGCGTTTCCAGGCCGTACGAGCCACGTTTCCCCAAATTTATGTGTTGTTTTTTAATTTTTTTTTTTTTTTTTTTTTTTTTAATTTGTTTTTAAATTTTTTTTAGGTTTCCGGGATGTTCTAGAAACCTATTCTAAAGTTATAAAAGAGCAGTTTGTCTCATTCTCTCATCACACTATTCAGCGAGTCGTTTCTCATGGAGACTGGCAGTTGTTTCAGCTAGGGTGTTTTGAGCAGTGAGCAAAGTAGATTTCAGCAGCAGGAGAAAGAGATTTCAGCAGCAAGAGAAAGAGATTTCAGCAGGAGATTTCAGTAGCAGCAGATTTGGCTCAGCTACAACCATATTTCTCTTCTCTTTTCTGGCATTTCGGGGTAGTCTCAGCGACAGATAATTAATTTGGGTAAGCCACATTCATTTTTTTAGTTTTTTCTTACTATTTCTTCAATTTTTCTAGGGTTTAGGCAGCCAAAAATATGAAAAACGTTTTTTATTGATAGATTTGTTTTTTAAATTTATTTTTGCAGCAGATTTGGCTCAGATACAACCATATTTCTCCTCTTTTCTGGCATTCTAGGGTAGATTCAGCCACAGAAAATTAATTTGGGTAAGCCACATTCATTTCTTAGTTTTTTTCTTACTATTTCTTTAATTTTTCTAGGGTTTATACAACCAAAAATATGAAAAACGTTTTTATTATTTACAGATTTGTTTTTTTAATTTATTTTTGCAGCAATGGCTTCCAGCCAAAGTGCAGCTGCAACTTCAAGTTCTAGGGCCAACCCAAGGGCTGAATATTATCCTCTTTGGAGGCATGTGACAAAGCTTCAAAGATGTGGAGGTGGTGGCTCATGGGAATGGTGATGCAATCTTTGCAATAATACGTACAAGGGTTCCTACCCAAGAGTGAAGGCGCATCTATTGCATGGAGGAGGACAGGGGATTTCAGGTTGCACAAAAACATCAGATCCGTTGGCAAGGAGGGCATATCAAAGAGAGCAAGATGAGGCGGATGGTACTAAGAGAAGGCATGATGACCTTACTCAAGCTCCATCTAACATTGAGCCAAGGATTGTAGCTGAAGCAAGAAAGAGGAGAGCTGGTCACACTCAACAACATGAACAACTAGCACCCAAAAATACCAAAGGCCCAGGGGCATCCCCTTCAGTTCAGGATAGCAGAATTGCTAGATTGGTGAATGTGCATGCAAGAGAAGAAACTGATTCCAGAGTGGCTAGGTGCATTTATACATGTGGTATCCCATTCAATGTTGTTCGCTCTCCTTACTGGCAAGATATGATAAGGGCAGTTAACAAAGCTCCTCAAGGGTACAAGGGGCCCAACTATGAGAAAGTCAGAACCCAGCTTCTCAAAAATGAGAAGGACCTTGTGGAGGACATTTTAGCTCCAATTCGTTCTTCCTGGAGTAGCTCTGGGGTTACCATAGTCTCAGATGGTTGGACAGATATGAGGCGCAAACCATTGATAAATATCATTGCCACTTCCCCCAAAGGAGCAATGTTTATCAAGGCATAAGACTGCTCAGGAGAGGTGAAAGATGCACAGTACATTGTTGATGTTATTATAAAAGCTATTGAACAAATAGGGCCTAACAAGGTGGTGCAAGTTATCACGGATAATGCACCGGTTTGCAAAGCTGCAGGTTTAATTATTGAGGGGAGGTATGACCACATCTTTTGGACACCATGCGTTGTCCATAATCTGAATCTGATCTTAGAGGAGATCAACAACAAAGTTTCCTGGATAAAGGAACTCACAGGGGAAGCAAGGGAGATTATCAAATTCATCACCAACCACCACCAGTCTCGGGCCATATTTCGAGAGTACTCCAAATTGGAGTTGTTAAAAGTTGCTGAGACAAGATATGCCTCAAACTTCGTGATGTTGCGCCGCTTGTTGAGGTTAAGCATGCATTAGTTTCTATGGTGGTGAGTCAACTTTGGATTGAGTGGAGACAAGCAGATTCAGAGCGGGGATCTATGGTGCGTAGATTGTGCCTTGATGAGGATTGGTGGAGCAAGGTAGATTTCTTGCTAAAGTTCACAACCCTTGCATTTGAGCTTCTCCGGAGTGCTGACACTGACCAACCTTTCTTGGGAGAGGTATATGATGGCATGGATTCCATGGTTGAGAAAACTATGGAAATCATTTCGCAGGAGTCTCCACAACTTTTGTTTGTTGATGATCATTTTGCTGGTTTGATCAAGAAAATCATTGTTGACAGGTGGAACAATTTCAATACACCATTGCACACTTTAGCACATGCTTTGAACCCCAAATTTTATGATGAGGAGCTTATTGCTAAAAGCAATGGGAAGAGGAAGGCACCCCATAAGGATAGAGAGGTGGCTACTGGGGTGAAAAAAGCACTTATGAGAATGTTTCCTTCTCATCTACATAGGGAGGTAAAGGAGGAATTTGCCAGTTTTGCTGCAGGAATAGATGATTATGCAGATATATCAGCTTTGGAGGAGAGAAGCACCATGAATCCAGTTAGGTGGTGGATTTGTCATGGAGCAAATGGTGTACATTTGCAAAACCTTGCCATTCGTATTCTTTCACAAGTGGCAAGCTCTTCATCAGCAGAAAGGAATTGGAGCACTTATGGTTTTATTCATTCTGTGAAGCGCAATAGGTTGGGCTCACAGAAAGCAGAGGATCTTGTTTATGTGCACTCCAACCTTCGCCTTGCATCTCGTAGGGGTCCAGAATACAACAGTGGTCCTTCTAAAGAATGGGATGTGGATGCAGAAAATCCTGATTTGGATCTCTCTCTTGCTGCCCTGAATATTGAGGGCGAATATGATAGTGGAATTGGTGCATCATCTTCTTCAGCACTACCATCCACTGTTGAGCATTGTGCTGCTTCTATTTTTGATGAGGATTGTTATGATGAGGATTAGTCTTTTGTGACTTGTCTCTATAGTTCTTGCATCCTTATAGTCTTTATTGTACTTGCAGCCTCATATACTAATATAAATAAAGGCTAATTTTGGATTTTCCTATATTTTTATTTTCATTATGTGATCATTCATGACTCATGAGTAAATGTGATGTAAATTTAATCTTAATGTTTAAATGTAATAAATTATAATCATATAATGTAAATGTATCATTCATGCTTTATGATTGCACATATATATAATAATAATTTTTAAATATTTTTAATATATATATATATATATATATATATATATATATATATATATTCGTGTTTCCCCGTTTCCAAAATTTGGGGAGGTCGAGTTTCGTTTCGCTTCCCGTTTCGGAAACTCGTTTCCGTTTCCCCGTTTCGTGCAACTTAGACTTAACTTGATTAGCTTCTTCTTTCACTTGGTTATTGTTGTGTCTTCTATCATCAAACCACTACCGAACAATGAAGAATAATAAGACAAGAGGACACAAGATGTAGGTTATAAGCCAAGGCCAAAACCTCTCCTCATGAGAGGAAAACCCACAAGAACTCTTCTCTTATAGAACTTCAAATGATGAATTCCAAGACCTATGACCCTTGACAAAGACCCCTCCAAGAACAAGTCAACTTTCACAACTTCCAACAACTTTTCTAACAACTTCGACCCCAACAACTTCTTGAATGCAATTTTCGGCTATTGCAGAAACCTTAGCCCTTGCACGTGTAGAAAAGATGGTGATTTCTTCCTTCCCCTTCGCTTGACTTGGTTCTTCCTTCTTTGGAGCTCAACTTGCAAAGTAGACCTTTTGGTGCCCTAACTCAACTCCTTTCTACAATTCGATCTCGCTGTAGTGATGTAGCCCTAATATTCGCATGTGTGAGGAGATGATAGCCCAAAAGCAACTTTCAAAGACTTCTTTCCTTTTCTTCTTCTAGTCCTCCACTTCTTTGCTCATTTAAGTCTTCTCTTTCTTGCTTAATTGAACTTCTTGTTGCTTGAATTTTTGATCCTTAAATGAGGTTGATGTCTCTTATATATATGCTTCTTAGGAGGTCGAATTGTTGTCCATGAGGCCGACTTGATCCTTCTTGTAGGCTGAATTGTTTGACAAGGCCATGGAGGGTCTTTATGACACTTCTGACTTTACAAAATTTTTCTTTACAAGATACAATATGGCCAATGGGGTCTTACATGTATGACATTGACTCTTTTGACTTCATAATTTATGACAAACCTAGAAGCACCTCAATGGGTGCTTGACTTGAAAATAAATTTACCTTGAGCATGAAAGCCATGCATCAAGAATGATAATAATAAATTTATTTTTCTATTTACATCAAATAGATAAAATCGTGATTACATTGGACATTATGAAGACCGAACCTAGTTACACATTTCAATACTCTCTCTTAACTAGGGAGATATTCATAATACATACATGGTACTTAGACATTCTCGTACTGACGAATTCTGATAAGAAGAGTCGAATTGGTAAGCCATCTTATAAGCTATCATTTTAGCTTATTCCATTGCATCTTATCATACCAACCATCATTGTCACATAGCAAGGCCTTGACTAACAACTCTATCTCTCCACAAGATTAGAGCACAATGTTGGCGAGATAATGACTAATAGACACCTTTCATCATTGTCTCTCAAGGCACATACCCCACCCGGATATTCACAATGTATGTCCTTTTAGGACCATTCTTGTCTTGGAACAACACATCCTCAAGGAATTTCCTCTTTGACTACTCTTGCATATTGGATGCCCTACCACATCCTCAAAGAGTATCAGAATCAATCTTAGATGCTTACCCAATCCTCCATTCTTTCTTCATAACATGAAGATAAGAATGATGTGTTTATCTCTCCCTCTCAACTAGGGAGGATCTACACATTCCTATGAAAGGAATATTTCCAAGCTACCTTTTAACAAGGGACTTGCCAAAGCTCCCTCTCAACTAGGGTTTTGTTTCCAACAACAACTATCTGCTCTTTGGTGGAGATCATGGTACTATCAGATGCTTGTAGGGCTCCTCTTTCTGCGTCATTTCATGAACTTCATCTTCTTCATTATGGAGCCTTCTTCATCATAACTTCTTTGTAGGGCTTCGTCACTTCCCTTCAACGAACCATAGGGTTGAACCGATAGTCATTTCATCCTTCTCTTCATTGGAAAGTGATCTTTCTGTCCACATCTAGCTTCACAACTATGTCTTCCAAGTTATTTTTATTTCAGGATCTTCCATCCAATCTCATGAGTACAGGTTGTAGGTGACTTTCTACAACCTTCTTTCGGTAGCCCTGTAACAACCCAACCAGATGCTTTCAAAAATCAAAATGAACAATAAATCAAAGTTACTTCTTTATGATGGCCTTTCGTTATGATATCAACTTCTTGCAACATCAACATCCTGCATATGTATGAATCCATCTCCAAGACACATATTACAAAGGTTTTCCTTTGCCATCATACATATTACGGTCTTCATACCTTTTCTGTGGAGATGTCATAACTAGTTCTCCTAGATATCATATGTTGATCACTTATCTTATAGATGCATCTTCCCACGAACTCTTCTTTCATCTTTTTCACATATTGCTTTCCTCAAGATCTTCTTTACATGATTCTTTCAACATAGGAACCATGATTGTTGTAATGACCCATCATTAATCTAGAGAGCTCGAGAATATTAGCATGCATACGATGCATGCATATGATAGCTACATATGCATGTATCGCATGCACTGCACTAGTAGCTATATTCTAAGTTACCTAAAATAATAAATATCCTGACACTCCTCCGTATAGAAAAATTGCATTCACCCATTAGCACATATTACTTAAATTAATGAGTGCTTACCAATGTTATTAAGTTTAAAAGTGTAAAGTAAAAGGGTTATAAAGAAAATAAATGAAAAGAATTATGTAAATTCTTAAAAAAATCCGGTTATATAATTATCTATTTTGAGCAATTTTTAAATAAAGTATGAATGGATTATTAAAGAGATAAATTAAATCAAATAAAGCCCTATGTATGAACTTAGGACTTTTAATTTAAAAATATAAAAAAATCTTAATCAAAGTAAAGTGACTCATATCAAAATATCCTGAAGGAGAGATACGAAACGGCACATTGAGCAGGTGTCGTTGAGAAGGGAAGCGGTGGACTCATAGATGGAGAGAGAACCACCGCTTATAATGGGTACATAAGAAGAGGCCGAGGGGGAAGAAAGGGAGTCCGGGGGTGTTCTTGGCCTTGGCGGCTATTTGCTGAGAGTGGGAAGAACTGATTCGGGTGCTGTTGGAGGAGGAAGGAGAAATTTATACATACTGGTTATGATTCGGAACTATTGAGCCTTGATTGTTTTGGAAGTTTCTGGGCACGGGGGAACGGTATGCATCGGTCGAGAAGCATACTGGATCGAGTATCTAGGTATATTCGGTTTGGCTGGGTGGTTTTGGTTATTTGGTAATGAGAGCGCTGGAGCAGTCCTGAAGCACCCTCACCGCAACAGCCGTAGCAGGCCAGGTAAGTACTTCATCAATTCAATAATACCATTTCAAACAGTTCAGTAATTTTTACAGTTTCAAACAGTTCAGTAATTTTTACAGTTTCACAGTTCAGTGATCGTTACAGGTTTACAGTTTAGTTAATGACTCTTTAATTTAGCACAGTCATTACATATGGTATCGGAGCTGGTTCAACTTTCGGACCTGTTAAGTTGCAGTAAGATATAAATCGGATATCAAAAAAAAAAAACCATACTAAAGAACAGAACATGAGGGAGTTCACAGTCCAGCTTAATACTGTGGGAGACTCAATAACATCTGTACACAGTCACAGACACAGTAGCCAGATGCATTGTGAATCTGTGACAGAGAGCTCCATAATAATTAGTTTTCTTTAGTAATACAGAGTTTTTATTTGGCAGTGAAGTTTGAAGAAAATTAATTAAACTACGAAGTTGCAACATTATAAATCTGTGGAGAGTCCAAGAATTTGTAACTCAACCTTGGGCCACATATATCTACACAGTCCGAGTATGCTCAGTCACCCTTGAAGCTGACTTGTTTTGAAAGCATGAGGAGTACAACAATGAAGGATAAAAAGGTGTTTCAGAAGAGAAGTCGCTTCCCTTGACTTTGAAATGAAGGGTTTGTTCTAGTAAGGCACTCAAGGCCTTCCTATTCGCAACTATATCTATCCTAGAAGAAAAGAAATCTTCTGTTTATGATCCAAAACTATTTGGCATTGTTTGATACATATGCATCTATGAGAGCCCGCAAACAACAGTCTTCTCCTGTGTTTAGTCCAGAATCGACTTTGCTGAAAGGATATTTTGAGCATGAATCTGTACATAATCTTCTAAACGTGAGGCCCGAGCTTCTCTTCAAAATTTTAACCATTCAAGTCAGCCTTGAAAAGAAGCCTAGCTCACTTTCATCTCAATGGAACTTAACTCAAGCCTCTGTCATAAAGGGAGAAGAGCCGAGTCTCTTATTACATTTTTCAATGCATGAAGGAGACTCAGATCAATGGATTATTAGGCTTATCATCTCATAATTTAAGAAGGATCATTACCTTGGACCGCAGCCTAAAAGGATTAAAACACCTATTCATCTCACAGTGATGTATGTTGACCTGTGGAGACAGTATGACCACCTGGGAGTCCAGCACAACTGTGGTCACTACAGTGTCAAATTCAACTCTTTTAGCATTCTGGGGACTCCTATTGCCGCTCTAATTGGCTATGGTATTGCACGAGGAGGTGCTTCGGCTTGTAATAAATTGCGGAATGCTGTGTTTTCAAGGCATTTTAAACATACAAGTTTGGTGCTCCACTTGCGTGGGTTACATCTCTTGCTGTTGGCAGTTATGGTGCTTTCACCTTGTTTGTGGCACAGTGGCGGACCAAATTTCGACAGCACAGCACTGTCAACGGCTATGGCTCTGTGCTCACAAGGCATAATGGCTGGAACGATGACTGTTGGTGATCTGTCCGAGATGAATGTGCAACTATCAATGGATGGACTCAGACGCACCGACATCAGCGTTAAACATCGAACCGACTTTCAATGGATGGGCTCATGTCAATGGATGGATTTCGACTTGTCCGATGCCAGCTAAACGATGGCGTGTTAAAATAAAGCGTGAGTATGATAGTTAAGTGACGCGTGAAGAATTACGTGCCCCATGGGCTGTTATGTGTCATTACTCGCCGACATAGGGAGATTTTCTATCGGTGCCCGCCGTTTAGCTTAAATAAACGGAGATTTTCTTGGTTTTGAAGAGAATCCGTTAGATATTCACGAATTTGAAGGTTCTACGGCGGAGTGCTTGGGGAGGAAAATGGGGATGCCGACCAGCGCTGCCGTATCACCCTTCGTGCCATCCGCTGCTGGGTCTGCGTCCGTGATGCCCACATTGCCAAGCCTTAGCGACGCGGAAGAATTGGTAAACTCAGTGAGACTTTCATATTCGACTGTGACGGCGTGATATGGAAGGGCGACAGTTTAATTGCCGGCGTGCCGGAAACTTTGGACATGCTCAAGAATGGGCAGATGGTGGTTCTATGGTTGGCGCATTAAGAGGGTCAACTTAGAAAAAACCTATTGTTGTTGGGAAGCCCTCAACGTTCATGACGGATTATGTTTCCAAAAAGCTTGAGATGTTTCCTTTTCAATCTTGGAAGCTAAAAATTCAAAAAAAAATTATAGATAGCCCTGGGCTTCAGCAACAATTATATACAATGCAAAGACTATAGGAGCGGTTATTCTCCCTTTCAAAGGTATGACATTCAAATCTTACAGGCATTCCCTTAAATTAATAGAAGCCTTTGCTTCTTGCATGGAAAAGAAAAAAGAAGAAAACTCTGTTGGAAATCTATAAAATATCTCCCACACAATGAATCCCTTCCTTTTACAACATAAGGAATAGAAGTGGCATCCATGTCCAACAAAATTAAAAGGTTAGATTTTGATTTCACATATTGAACTGTATATGCACGACTCTCTACATGTGATTTTGGCAGTTCATTTTGTTCTTCTGAATGCGCTATAGTGTGTAAAAAAAAAAATAGGTTTGTTCTAGTGTAAAATAGTCTATTTCCGATTTGTTGCATGTACTCATATGATTGTGTTTGTAAGACAATTTTATCCCCAACTCCTCTATACTGCAAGAGACCAATCTAATTCTTTTCCTTAAACCATTGAACGTGTAACATGATTAATATAAAGATTCCAAAGTTATGAGAGTGGTCCAGGGCAGGCCATAATCCTACAATCTAGAACAAGAATAAACCGCAGTGGCTTACAAAAGTAGCAGCCCACTAAATTCTCCAATGTACGAAGGAATTTCACCAGAAATCATGTTGTTTCTTAGCACTCTGCACAGGATGTAAAATGTTATAAATCTTGTCGTTCAGAAGACAAGCAGCAAAGTCAAGTGGCTTGCATTAAGTTAAAGTTTATAATTACAAGAGGTTATTTCACTTACAGATGAGTCAATTTTGTCAAATTTTGTAAGAATGAAGCCTTCCAGGGTAAGTTTCAGAAAGATTGTGACACTCGTCTTTAAGTAGTTATGATTTAAATGAGCTACCATATAATTTTGTTTTCTGTTAGTATATGGTTTCTCTGTATTGGGGCTAAATGGAATACTGTAAAGGCAATTTTTCTGTTGTAACTTTGTAGTGATGCTTCATCATTTGCTTAAGTTTGTTTTTTTTTCATGTTGCTGTATAAAGCTTTAGTTTTCATTCGAGGTTTGCTTATCTAGTCAGGTTTTGGTAGCATAAGTTATGTCTTTTGACTTCTTGCCAAACATCATAATGGTTACTTTTGAGTTTGCTGTGTGAGTATAACTCTATAATTTCTTGGGCTGTTCTCCAGCATTTAGGGCTGCTATTACAGTTAGAATATTATTTTGATATACAGATTTTAGTTGTTTCTGCATTTGTTATTAACATTACTGGTATTGTTTAGGAAGGTGAGAATGTTGTGCTTTTATCAAAACATGTTCTGCTTGTGTAGATATTGTCTTTTCAGTATAAATGTGCTGTATAATTTGTTTTTCCACTGCATTGGTTTACTTCTTCATGTATAGATTTTCCATTTCATAGTTTAAATAGTATTCTTCTATGTGTGCCATTTTATACAAATATGTGATACTTGGTTGGCTTTTGGCTATTGTCTGAAATTTTGAACTTTGAATAAATGATAAGATGAAGTACTAGGTGTCTAGTCACAGTAATTATTTTGCTAAATGAGCAGATTTTCTCCTGATCTAAATGATCCTTCCAATCAACTTGTTCAAATCTTATCCTCATTTGGAGTTCCTGTTCTCATCATACATGAAGCAAGGAATGATAATAAGAATCATAGCATGCATTTAAAGTTGTCAGCAATCCATGCAAAATAATTAACATGTCCCCGATTCCATGAAAATGGGCCCTCTGGAGTCTGAATAATTAACGTGTATGACAGAACTAAAATGAATCTTCTATGTGTGAGGCTTCTGTCAGGAATGCTGTTCAATATACTCTGTGTCCAAAGCATTTAGTTTCATATCTAAATATGGAAACTGTACCATACAAGAGCACTTGTTTGAGAGAATGTGAAACCTTCATTTGAGTGACAAAAATGATTTGTACTTTGTATATGACATCTGGATTGGCTGTCATTTGTTGTGATTCGGTAGGTAGTCTGTTGAAGTTTTATGCTGCCTCTTGTTGCAATTCTGGTTTTCTTTCATGGCTTGTGCCTTTCGTGTTTGTCTAGGAAGATTC
The DNA here is from genome assembly GCA_031772625.1 of Pinus tabuliformis. Classification (NCBI taxonomy): domain Eukaryota; kingdom Viridiplantae; phylum Streptophyta; class Pinopsida; order Pinales; family Pinaceae; genus Pinus; species Pinus tabuliformis. The sequence continues at coordinate 1,199,763,025 of CM062805.1, read as the reverse complement.
CTCCTCTTACTGTCACTATTATTATTGTTTGCATTCCCATAGTCAAACTGTTACAGGTAAGTTACCAGGATACATCATACAGTTATGGAGCCTGATATAGTTTCATATTCAGATACAACAACTTTCAAAAAAAAATTTACAATACATTTGAATGTGAGATATATAATGTTAAAACACATAACAGAGAGATACGGAAAACAAATACCATGAAGCAAATCCAAGATTTTGTAGATACTGCTACAAGGCTAGAACTGTAGCATAAGGAGATGCTATTAAAGATCTTTTCTACCGTTCGGAGATTTAATGTGCTTACTCATAGTTGTGTTTGAAAAGATAATGCCCTCTTCCTATAAATTTCTAGACTTGCTTCACATCAGTTTGAAAGTGTCATCGGTATATTTAAGGCAGCAAATATTCTGGCTATTTGGCTTCCATGAAACATTTATTTCAGGGATACTTATCCCCTAAATGGTTTAGACTTTAGAGTACTATAGCAAGCTCTTTTATTTTTATTTTATTTTATTTTTTTGTCAAAAAGCATATTCCTCTGAAAGCATTTTAGTTTGAAGCTTACAGACATCTTTATATAAATTATATAAGATCTGGATTGCATGGGATAACTATTTAGTAAGATGGTATGCCCCTCATGGTTTGAACCATTATCTGTTGTTGTTTATAGTCTAATCTAGCCTTTCTCTGGTCTTCTAACCAGTGTTGCACACATCGCGATCGGGATTTAATCGGCGCCGAGAAAAAAGCGGAAAAAATCGTTAAAATCGGGAAAAAATCGGAAAAAAGCGGGAAAAAATCGTTTGGCACAAAAATATTCATTTTTTTTCAATTTTTTTAATATCTAAACCATCTACAACATAAAATAAATACATTGACACATAAATATGATAAAAAAACTAATATATAAGATGTTTAATATCATTTCTAGCGCTAAAATCACACATAACATTGAATCATGTCCTGAATAGTAAGTCCCAACTCAGCCTCAAAATATCAACAAAAAATATGATAATGTATCTCATCATGTCATAATGTCATATACAATAAAATGAAAGTCTAATCCTATTGATTTCCTCTGCCCCTCTTGCGAGAAAATGCCACAGCTTTCCCTTTCCCTCTAGATGTAGATGCTGGTGCCCGTGCAGGTGGAAATGGCAGTGGAGTTTGATGTGATCTAGACGTTGAAGAACTAGAAGTAGGAGCTATAGGAGGTAGACCACGTCCTCTACTGGTGGCAGGGGTAGCCCGGGCAGGTGGTGTCACCTGGAAACATTACAATCTCCCAATCCTGAAATCCTGAAAAACTGATAAGTCTGCTGGATTTTAATTGAAATCTAAAATTCTACTTTCTCCATATGAAATCCAATGAGGCTGGAACCACTCTCAAACATCCTGAGTCATTTCATGGTAATGTTAAAAATTTAAGTAAAAGGATGAAAATGAAGATTAAGGAGAATGTCACTTTTACTTTAAGAATTTAACATTACCATGAATAGCATATCCATACTAGGGCCTAGACTTGATCATTAAGCTACCCCACTCAAAAATTATTTGTTTCTTTCAAAAAACATTGCATGAAAAAACCCAAAAAAAGTTATAAAACTATGCTGTCCTGAGCCCCCACGATTTTTTCGTTAAAAATCGCGCTTTTTTCGAAAAAATCGCGATTTTTTGAAAAAAGCGCGATTTTTTCAGTAAAAATCGGCAAAAAAAAAAGTAGGCGATTTTTTCGTATAAAAATCGCGATTTGATCGGCAAGATGAAAAAATCGCGATTTTCCGATAAAATCGCGATTTTATCGCGATTTTAACAACACTGCTTCTAACCTTAATGTTTGGGTCTATCAGCTACCTTAGTGTGTATCTCTAAATTGATAAGGTGACTATTACTCTGTCCCTTCCGGTTCCTAGGCATAATTGTAGTTTTGGTTCTACCAGAAATCTGCAGTTACCTCTGTGAATTGCTTATACCTGGAAACCCTTTTCTTAATATATGGTTATGCCACTTAACTTTTATCTAAAAATCTGTTGGAAATTAGATTCATCTTCTATCAAGCGGAAATGTCCTTGAAAATTAGACATGTTCTTTACCTATCTTATTTTGGATCATGTTGAAAACATTTAAGGTGAATGTAACTTCATTAGGGGAATATTTTAATTTGATTTGAGTTGTCAACATTTTCATTCCCTGATAATTTTTACGAGTTTCCTAAGTCCTTACAGTCCCTAGGTGATGTAAGCACCTACATGATATTTGCAACATTGTATGATATACTTGAAATTATTCAAAGGCATAGATTTAAAACAGATGCTACTTAAAGCTGTGAATTCCTTGATGATATGATATGGACTTCCTGATGATGATAATATGGACGAGATTAACTCCTTGAAGAATTGAACAAAAGGAGTTGACATATTCTCTAGAGATAAGTACCTTCTTGAATATTTTGATGTTATTCTCTTGTATTGGTATACTTTGCTTGGATGGATTCGTTTTTATTATTATTTATGCTCCTATGACAAACAATGGGTAATGATGTTTATATTCTTACGATCTTCTGGATATTCATTTTAATGTTTAGTCATCCTCCTTTATAATTACCAGGGGACTCACTCCTCTGTACCTGTCAACAACGAAGATATTTCTCTTTGACTTCTCGACATAGGAGATGTATTTGAGTTTGTATGAATTATTCTATGAGACCTTTCTTCAAGTTGTATGAAAACTTCTGTAGGTGTTTTCTTAATAGTTTTTACTTCAGAAAATATATACAGTGGACAAATAACATTCAAAAGAGACCTCTAAAGAGTCACATATAATATCTTCCCTACTCAAAATTACCCCAAGTGACTGTGTACCTGTTAATTGGTTTCTGAACTAATCAAATTCTTTTTACATTTAACCTTTATTTCTTGCTCCTTATTTATGATCGCATTTTACCTACTAATTCATCCTTGAAATCCCTTATCTTATTATCCTTTATAGAAAGCATCTTTTGAGATTATCAAATTCTTGATATTAATGCTCAGACGTGACAAAGTCTCTGCTAACTTCTCTGATGGATCCCCCCTGTAGTCGTTGCTTCAGCAGTGATTGCTGCACATATATGCTCACTCTTCTCTTTTACTTAACTTTTGATCATGTTTATTTTGGTCGATAATCAGGGATAGCAATTGTTGTTTCTCTTTCTGTACTGTCTCTGGTGTTTGAACATGCGCTAGAGCTGATATTTTGAGTTTTCTCCTGAGCACTTGAATATCTGTAACTCTTGATCTAATCAAGGCTTGTATTGATGAGGAATCATGTGGATTTGCACCCAATTTGATTACAACCTGCTCCAAATTATCTATTCTCGTCTGTTTTGTTTTCGTGGAAATTCCTTCTTATTTCAGCTGGCTGGTCCTTTGGTTAACATATTTTCTAATTTTAAAGCATTAGTAGTTGTTTTAGCTAAGCTTTTGCGTAACATTCAGACCTAATTTAGCAAATAGATAAGTGATGAATACAACCTGAGCAAAGGTTCCATGAGCATAAATTCAACCCATAGGGCCAAGGTATTGAAAGAGTACTACTATTTAAACATAGAGCAATGTTCGGTGTATTATGGTTAAAGGAAATGTTCAGTTCAAAATATGTTCCCCAAACGTGTTGCATACCATACTTGAGCTAGGTATTTCAATCAATTTATATATAAAAGAACACAACAAGTAACAGTATTGTTAAAAGAAGGAATTGAGATTTGTCTTCGCTAATGACTATCCATATGATGCATTTTGTTACCAAGTAAGACAATAACCCAGTTAGTTGTTACTGGAGCAAACACATTCAGATCAATGAAAGTTTGGAACATAACGATATGTGTCCGTAAGATCAAAAATAAGTGTCAGTTAGCAAATTTAAAGTCATGAGTTTTATGCACAAACAATACACGAAAGAATGATTATATTATGAATATGAAAGCTAATGACATGAATAGATTATGGCAAGGTATGTTATACTTTAGATAACATGTATGAAATATACATAAGCTATGTGTTTTTGAAAATATTAATGCACATGTTATAAATGCATGGACAAGTGTTTATGATTGCAGATAAAATCTCATTACCGAAATGACCACGTGATGACAGAAACTTCAGAACAATTAAGGCTCAAAGAGATTCCATGATAGGGTATTAACCCTGATTCTACTGGGAGAGGTGGAGGTGTTGCCCACCGTTTATCCTCCGAACCCTGGAGTCATGGGAGGACTGTGCGAGTCACGCTCCCCTAGACGTGTGATGATGACTGCCAGATGCCTACTAGGGATCAGGTCGGTATAGCCAACGCTGTCACCCTTGGAGTTTATGAATGGTAAGGTCAGTATAACTGACGCCATGGCATACTCCAGTAGAGGACGGATAGGATGGGAGCGGAAGAGATTAGGAAGGATAGGATGATGTAGTGATAGCCTGGGGGGGGCCTGATGAAGTAAAACATGATCATTAAGTTATAAACCTAAAAGTATTCAAAATGCCAATTTTATAGTGTTCTCTCATTAAGTAAAAATTTAACTTCAATACTCAATCCGAGCAAGAATGTACTAATCACTATTATAAGTATTGAACTCTAACTTCGGGACGAAGTTTTCTGAAGGAGGGATGTATGTAATGACCCATCATTAATCTAGAGAGCTCGAGAATATTAGCATGCATACGATGCATGCATATGATAGCTACATATGCATGTATCGCATGCACTGCACTAGTAGCTATATTCTAAGTTACCTAAAATAATAAATATCCTGACACTCCTCCGTATAGAAAAATCGCATTCACCCATTAGCACATATTACTTAAATTAATGAGTGCTTACCAATGTTATTAAGTTTAAAAGTGTAAAGTAAAAGGGTTATAAAGAAAATAAATGAAAAGAATTATGTAAATTCTTAAAAATCCGGTTATATAATTATCTATTTTGAGCAATTTTTAAATAAAGTATGAATGGATTATTAAAGAGATAAATTAAATCAAATAAAGCCCTATGTATGAACTTAGGACTTTTAATTTAAAAATATAAAAATCTTAATCAAAGTAAAGTGACTCATATCAAAATATCCTGAAGGAGAGATACGAAACGGCACATTGAGCAGGTGTCGTTGAGAAGGGAAGCGGTGGACTCATAGATGGAGAGAGAACCACCGCTTATAATGGGTACATAAGAAGAGGCCGAGGGGGAAGAAAGGGAGTCCGGGGGTGTTCTTGGCCTTGGCGGCTATTTGCTGAGAGTGGGAAGAACTGATTCAGGTGCTGTTGGAGGAGGAAGGAGAAATTTATACATACTGGTTATGATTCGGAACTATTGAGCCTTGATTGTTTTGGAAGTTTCTGGGCACGGGGGAACGGTATGCATCGGTCGAGAAGCATACTGGATCGAGTATCTAGGTATATTCGGTTTGGCTGGGTGGTTTTGGTTATTTGGTAATGAGAGCGCTGGAGCAGTCCTGAAGCACCCTCACCGCAACAGCCGTAGCAGGCCAGGTAAGTACTTCATCAATTCAATAATACCATTTCAAACAGTTCAGTAATTTTTACAGTTTCAAACAGTTCAGTAATTTTTACAGTTTCACAGTTCAGTGATCGTTACAGGTTTACAGTTTAGTTAATGACTCTTTAATTTAGCACAGTCATTACAATTGTCAACCACCTCATATTACATATGAGGTCATATTATGTTGATTTCATCTTTATCAATATGTAGAAGAGTTAAAGGCACATTATCTACATGCCTTCATGCTTCATTCTAATGGAAGAGATCCTTGTTCTTTGATCATGCTCATGAGATAGAGCATTCAATGATGACAAGACTTTATCTATTAAATATATACATACATTTTCCTTCTTTTGGTCATCTAGACTTCCTTTTAGCAGCTTCCTTTTCTTGCTTGAAGATGAAAGTACTTCAACCAACTCAACATGCTGCACATCTTTATCATCATACCTTACCAGTGGATCCCACACAAGGTGGAATGTGGACTATCGGCGAGGCACTTGCTTCTTCTAAGTAGAGGTGAACCTTCTTACAAATATTCTAGTGGAGGAACTTGATGATACCCATTATGCAAATGCTCCTTTCTAATAGTTATGATGTATGATGACCTCTTTTATCTTACTAGATGACTTTGTCCAACCATATATACTACTATTTCGGTTGTCTTTTCATGCTTTCAATGAAGATACCATGAGCTACGTCCTTTCTTTCATGATGACTGCTTTATATAGACTTCAACTTCAGCTAGGATGGTGATGTAAGCCCTCCCTCTCCAATCGGAGACACCCTCTAGACCTTGGAACATCTGCCAAGTGTATGGTGCAAATGTGGAGCCGATTGAGCATGGTGAACCAGGTGCATCATCCTCATCCAAAAGGTGGAACACGAGCAGCCAATGATCAGTGCTGGGGATCCATGAAGTAATATCTACTATAGTGGAGGCCCATGGCCCTCAACGCTCACCCTACAAGTGCCAATGTGGCCCTTTGGAGGGCTAGGATCCTGTATAGGGAGACCAAGTCCCAAATGAAGACCCACCTGAAATCTTGCATAAGATCCAATGTGTCCTCTTGCTCTCCAATACAACAAGTCATGAGAACCTGAATTAATAAAGCTTAGAAGTCATAGAATCAATGGGGCACTTCATGGTGGCATGCACTTCCATAATGGGCTTTGGCATGTTCAAGTGTCTCCAAGTTCAGTAGGGGGTTAACCAAGGACCCTATTAGATGGTTTCATCTTCTAAAGGGGGTGACATGTCCATTATACATCCTTTAAGTGGTAGGTGGAAAATGATATAATAATGGAATGAAGTGGGGACCATGGGAATCATCCAGACCACCTGTCAAGGCTCATGGGTAGCTATAATAAGGGAAACCCACACTTGGGTATGTGAGTGTAGGAGGGAGAAAATCGTGGTACATGAGTTACCTCGGCCTTTGTTTTTCCACCCTTTTTCTTATGCCTTTTGCCCTTTATTGATTTTTTCTCATAACTGCTTGGGGCTCCAAGGGATGAGAGCATGATGTGTAACATGTAGCAGTGGATACCCCCTTAAGGTGGGGCGGTTCATCGTCCACCAAGGGTTGGGACAATCACGGGTTCCTTAATGATAGAGGGGGTTCATTTAGGGCCCATAGGAACTAGGGTGATGGCCAGAGATCAGGGGTAGAGCTCATGTTTGGGTTTTGCCCATGCGCTAAATTTGTATATCCCGTCCATCTTTTGCATTTTGTGGTACATTTCCTATTGAGAGTGGCCAAATTATGCTTTTTTTCTTTTCTTTTTAGCTGCATCAACCTTCGGGGTATCATTTTGAGGCCCGACCCAAGGTGTCAACAAGGGGAGGGGGATGCTAACCCTATGTGGACCCAGTGGACTTGGATGGGAAAGTAAATGAATGGGGCTTGTTACCGCTCAAACTAGTAAGGGTCCTAGGAGTGGTGTCCGATAGGGAAACTACTAAGTCAGGGGCAACAATGGAGCAATAGCCCACTATCACCTCAGCTAAGGCTCCCTGCTCTTTACGGACTTTCACCGATGGGAGGAGACCTGATATAATGAGGATCACGAAGATGAATGGATCAATGATAGGGTGAAAGGTGATCCTAGAAGCCTATTCACAAGAGAGGCTCAAATGTATGGCTTACTTGCTTGGAAAGCAAGATGAAAGGCTCTCTAAGAAGGGCTTAGGGGAATTCCAAGGGCTAGGGTTTGAGTATATGACTTGTCAAGGAGATTCCTAGCCCCTAAAATCCTTGTGGAAACTTGGATTCCAAGTGGTCTTTGTGGATTGATCTTTAAAATGTTATGGGACCACACGGGGCCAAGTGGACCCAAAATTAGGTCAAGGGGATGGAATTGATCAACCAAGGGTGTGCTTGACCTAATTGAGGGGGAGAAAGGGATTAAAGGAGAAATTTTCTTTGAATTTGATGCAATAATCCCAATGAGGTCACCAGCCAAGGGAAACCTAGGGCAAGAAACAGTCCTCGAGCTAGGGCTTGCAATATCTCGAGATCCCACTGTCGAATTTGCTTCAAATTTGGAGGGCCTCTAGAGAAAACTCCAGCGCATTTGTGGACCAAAAATCGAAGTATTTGGATGTCTAGACTGTGAGATAAATGATGCCCTAGGTGACCTGTGTAGGTTAGGCCTAGAAACAAATGGAGAGGATGAGAAAAATATGCTTTAAGGTGATCACCTTTGGAAGGCTAGTGCCTATTCCTTTGGGAGAAATGGAGTCAAGAATATTCCAATGATTAGGATGGTTTCATTCAGTCAAGGAGGCCTCTAGAACAATTTGGCATGATGATTGGAGCATGAGGAAAATTGCTTTAAGGTCTTTATACTTCAATGTGAAATATGTGATGACTTATCAAGGTAAATTTCAATGAAGTATCTCTAGGAACATTCACTTATTCAAACATGGTCCATAACATGATGCAATGCTAATAAAAGACAAATTTATACCTTTTCACCAAAGAAAAGCAACGAAATTTTGGCCTAGTATAACGAAAATCCCAACATCATTTATGTGACATAGAAAAGAATGACAAAATAGCATTAAAAGAGCACTTGCATGTGATAAAAAATATATCTAATCATCATCATATGCCAGTGTTGTCGCGCGGATTGGCACGACAACGCTCAGACCGGGGGCTATCACTCTGATCCCCGGTCTCTCCGTTTAAGCCTATCTCCCGCGGCTAAGGGGGGTAGTCCCTGTGAGATGATGAGACCAACTGTAGACCAGTTGGTTGGGAGACACGAGACACGATAAAAAAGCACTCGATGGATTTGATTAATTTAGCAGACCAGTGCCTTAAGAGATTGTTGTAAAAACGATTACTTGTTAAATGATATAGAAACATGAACCATGAACAACAATCATATATCATCAGCTAAATCACAATGCTCTTAGAATGACCAAAACGATATCCAGCAACCGAAAAAATGAATGCTTTAAACCACCACGAATCATAAACCATTAACCAGATATCAATATTCGCATCTCGACTTGAAAATTTTAGATCTCAGCATGAAAGATAATAATTCCCGAAAATGACTGGATCTGACAAAGAAAATTTTCCGCAAAAAATTTTTAAATTTTTTTTTTTTTTTTTTTATATAAAATTAAAACTAAAATTAAACTTTAAATAAAATAAATCCTAAAACCTAAATCTAAAATCTAATTATAATCTAGTCTAAACAATGATTATTATTATTATTATTATTATTATTATTTTTTTTTATATATATATTTTTATTATTAAAATATTAAAGCTAAAAAAATCTAAACTAAGCAAAATTTAAAATCTAAAGCTAAGACCCTAAAAATCCTTTATTTATAAATTTGAAACAAAACCCTAAAAAAAAAAAATTGAAAAGCCCTAAAATGGAATTTTTTATTTTTTTTTATTTTTCATATTTTGAAAACAAAACTTTGTAATAAAATCCAAAATGAAAATCTAATTAAAGAACATAACAATTTTAATACATAATCAAAAAAAACTTTACTATTAAATAAGAAAAGCCCTAACAAAAAATCGAACCTATTTAAAACACAAAAAATGAAAATCGAAAACTATAAGTAAATGCTAGACTAAAAACCTACGTATCACGTAATATCAAAATGTCAAAGTCTAAAATGGTAAAAAAAACAGAAGAAACGCAGCAATCCTAGACGGATATTCACGCTGAGAATGAAATATACACAGATTTGGCAGAGGAATTACCTGGCGGATAGCTTACCATACGCAAGAGCAAATTCGATTTCCTTCTCGACGATGGATGATAACAATTGCAGCTTCCAGTGTTCAGACGGCGGGGTGATTTACCTGAGCGTGAGCATGCCGAAAACGTGAGTGGAGCGATTAGATTAAAACCGCTTCGAATCTTACCTGGTGCGTGACGGAGAGAGGTGTTTAATCCTGAAAGAGTTTCGGTCAATGTTTATAATGCCCGCGCGGGATGCTGAGCAATTGTGACTGAACTGAGCGTCGTTTTCAAAGGGACATGCTGCGACGGCTTAGATGAACATCATGCCAAAAATGCGTGCTTTCACCTCACGCTGATCTTGGCGCTTGATAAGAAAATTTCAACGCACGTTTCAGAACTCGTCAATCACTTGGCCCATAAAAAAAAAATTAGCATGTGTATCAAATGTCTGTGGGACGTTCGACAGGCCTGCGGGCCGATCTAGGGTATGCAGTCACGCCCTTCTCGATCGCTTGATAGACTGCGGTCAGGAGATCAGTCGACAGTGATTAAAAAATATGCGTGGGTATTTTCCTTTTGATGGCCAACATGCGTGTTTTCACACGCTGTATCGTTTAGAAACTTCTGCTCTCTGTGTGTGGGCATACACAGCTTTAATAACCAGAGCCTGAAACCCTTTTCTTCACCGACCAGCAAGCAATATTTTACTGCGTTTTTATTTTGAATGTAAATAGAGCCGAATTTTGATCCTTGTTTACTGAATGAATGAAAATGCAAGTACAATGGTGGGAAGAGAAACAGTTGAAAGATGGCCACGATTGTAAGCACAGGATTGCTGTAATCTGGGCAGCCGCAAACTCTTGAAAATCTGATCTTGATGAAAACCCTGTACACGAAAACAAAACCCTAATGAAAACTGTATAAAGCAAAAACTTGAAACCCTAGATCAGAAAAATTTGAAACACCTAGATCAGCTAATTTAATGTACAGATTTGGCCCCTTAACAGCCAGATTTCAGCAATAGGCACAGAAATATTTTAAAGAAATAAAGATTCTCAGATTTTCACTGTGAAGAACTTCAGAAAATCTCTCATGCAAATTTAAAAAAAATAAACCGAATGATAGACCCAGGATCAAATCCAACTGGGCTCAACACAAAATGCTTGCGGGAGTTGGCTGGTTCAGCCGAGAACTTCCCCGAACGCCCACAAAATTTCCTTCAATGATGTTTTCTGCACAGCTCAAAACAACTGTCAATAAAGAGGGCAAAAATGCTGCTAGATCTCAGGAAGTAATGGAGATACCTGCCATTACTTCAGAAACCCTAACAGCACCCAAACCCCAGCAAGTGAACAAGATACCTGTGCTCACAATACTCTACAAAAAGCTATTATTAACGGCTGAAAATAACATATGCAGAAAATGAAACAATCTCACAGCATTTTAAGAGAGTAACACCAGCAAGATATGGACCCCAAAGTCTTCTTTTTTTAACCAGAAACAGACTTACAAGAGAGCTTCCTCAGTATCAGACCCACAGATCGAATTTTTCTGAAATGACCACCTAAGACCCTATATAAAGGAAATGATCCCAACGGCTAGTTCGAATGATCCATGTAGAAATGATCTCGACCGTTGATGAGGATCAAGACATCTCTTGATCTCATCCGTCGATTTATTCACTTAAAATATTATTATTTTATTAGTTAGGGTTTTTGCTTTATTTTTTTAATTTTTTATTATTTTTTTATTTATTTCATTTTTTAAATTTTTAAATTTTTAAATTTTTTATTATTTTTTATTTATTTCATTTTTAAAATTTTAAAATTTCTTAATTTTTATTTATTTTATTATTTTATTTCATTTTTTAAATGGATCATCGAACTAAGCCTTCGGAAACATCACCTAGGACCTAGGACTTAGGACTCACGAGGGGATTTAAAACATTTTCAACCCTCAAGACACATTTCATGATGACTTTTTACAATTTACATCTCAAGGGGACAAACCCACTTAATACAGAACCTCACAAAACACCCAGTTCTGCGACACAACTATAATCTAGCAGATCAACACACTAGGATTCTCCTAAAGTTCTAATGAGAAAATCCATCCCGGCTTTGGGGTCAGGTTTGAAGGAAAACTCTGCCGATCCATGGATCGGTGAGACGAAAAACCTTCCGGGACGTAGATTACCACTAGAAAGTTAGGTCCACCTAGGCAATACACATACACGACTCATGTCTGCTAAGATTATTTACAATTCATACATGCAGACTGGGTTTACAATCAAAATGATCAAGCTGCTGATGACTGCAGGATGGCACGGAAACGCTGATCAGGTGCTGCCCCTTTTTGCAAAGAAAAGGGGGGTGTACTGCATGGGTAGTTGACCAGTAGTGGTCAACATCTGGCTCTACTTGGGGACACGTTGCTGCACTGTAGGAATGTGAGAATCCAGAATCTGCACCCATACAACACACAGATAAAAATAAGTAGCGTCCATTCCAAAATCATCATATACATTAAGCACAGGAAAGAAAAAAGCTCTTCATTTATTAACTATCTAAAGCAGAAATGAAAATGCGAAAAAACAAAGAGTAGGGTTAGAAATACGATACAAAAGATGCCCCATGGCATCAGATGTGTTCAATAAAGTGCATACTAAGCATTTGCCTGCTTTCAGGCAAATCTGTCGGCTGCTTGTCGGATGTGCCATGTCCAATTTTGCATATGGTAGGACTCTTTCCTATCCGAAAATCAAGCTTCTCACGGCCGTCTGATGCATCAAATCTTCTTCTTATTTTCTTTCTCTTACGTTTTTTCTTCCTGGCAGGTTGAATTACTGATGACCTGGAACTTTCTGTTTCAAAACTATCATATGAAGTATGCGTGATATGTCTTTCTTTAGCCCGCATCTGATCTTTATCATTCTTAAGTCTATTCGGATCACCTTCAATTAACCATCTTTCAATCGAATCAATAACCTCCTCATAATAAGATGGAGCCTGTTGCAGCACATGAGAAGGCTCCAGATCTAGTGATGTCACCTGGTTTCTTTCATCTTCCAATTGTTGAAACCTTTGAACCTGTATTCTAATGGCATCCATCTGTCTAGAGTGTTCAACCTTTATATCACCGATTTGTCTGACATGGTGTTTTTCCATGTCTTTTATCATTTTATTGTTCTTTTCCTTTATGTCCATCAAGTAATGCTGCATGAAATTTATTTCTTCTTTATGATTCGCTTGCATGTCAGCCAACTGATTATTATGATTGAACGTCATGATAGTCATTTCCTCATCCATAGTTAATAACTTGTTTTGCATAGAGTCAATTTCCTTATCATGATCAGCTTTCATGGTCACCATATTTTCCTCTAAGACTGACATCTTGCTATGCATGTTTCCAATTTCTGTTTCATATTTAGTTTTCATGGCCTCAATTTCTTTAGCATGCTGATTTTGCGTGACCTCAATCTCCCTATTACGTTTTTCCAGGTGGGTGCATAAAGTTTTCACATCATTGACATAATTAGTTTGATTGATTTCCATATTTCTTACCAGCATCATTAGATCTCGTAAAATTTGTTTTTGCTCTTCCCTTTCATTGTCATTTGTCCCTGATTTTTCACTATCATGAACTTGATCTGCAATATTTCCGGTGGATGACACATTCTGACATGATGAATCGTCTTGGGATCTTTCAGCTGGACCGCTTATCAAATTACTTTCATTCTGTTGCACAATTTTAGAGGCAGAAGGCAAGCTGTTTGGATAACCATATCTATTTTTAAAAGCATCGACAATGTCTTCTAAAGAAGTGAAAGATTCCTTTGGAAAATTGTTAAACCAATTCAAAGCATCATCTTCTAAAGAAAGGACAAATAGGCGCATTTTGATATCTTCATGATTAAACTGAGGGGATCTACAGTATATGATCATGATGCGAGTAAACAAGACTAGATGCCTTCTAACAGCGATTGGATCACCACCCGAGAAAATAGGTAACTTAGGAATGGCATCTTCCGGAAAATCATGGAGACGTTCAGTAAAACGACATGGCTTAAATGAATAATCCATGATGAATGATAAGGGATTAGATGAATGATAGAACTAGATCTCTGCTCAAGAAAATCAAGAGATGAAAGAAGTGGAGTCGCCACTTGAACAATAAATCTGATTCTAAGATCCAAGAAGTAATCAACAAACAGATATGCAGGAGGCTTCTTGTCTGGGAAAAATGAGAAAATGGAGTCGCCACCCAAACAAGAAACAAACCCAAGAGATGTTGCTGATATGGGATGAAAAGATGCCAAAAATATTGAATTTGCCAGCTCAACTGAGAGATGAGAGATGAGAAGGTGAATGTCGATGAAACTCCAGGAACAGAAAAACTCTGTCCCCGACAACGGCGCCAAAAAATGTTGGCGTTGCCGGGCCAGATGAAAAGATAAGAAATGAGAAAAATGATTGTCGTTGAAACGCCGAGAAAACAATTTCCCCGGCAACGGCGCCAAAAAATGTTGGCGTTGCCGGCTCAAACGAATGATAGACAGATGAACGATGAATGATGAAAAGATGTTGAAACACCAAGGACAGAAAAACTCTATCCCCGGCAACGGCGCCAAAAAATGTTGTCGCGCGGATTGGCACGACAACGCTCAGACCGGGGGCTGTCACTCTGATCCCCGGTCTCTCCGCTTAAGCCTGTCTCCCGCGGCTAAGGGGGGTAGTCCCTGTGAGATGATGAGACCAACTGTAGACCAGTTGGTTGGGAGACACGAGACACGATAAAAAAGCACTCGATGAATTTGATTAATTTAGCAGACCAGTGCCTTAAGAGATTGTTGTAAAAACGATTACTTGTTAAATGATATAGAAACATGAACCATGAACAACAATCATATATCATCAGCTAAATCACAATTCTCTTAGAATGACCAAAACGATATCCAGCAACCGAAAAAATGAATGCTTTAAACCACCACGAATCATAAATCATTAACCAGATATCAATATTCGCATCTCGACTTGAAAATTTTAGATCTCAGCATGAAAGATAATAATTCCCGAAAATGACTGGATCTGACAAAGAAAATTTCCCGCAAAATTTTTTTTAAATTTTTTTTTTTTTTTATATAAAATTAAAACTAAAATTAAACTTTAAATAAAATAAATCCTAAAACCTAAATCTAATTATAATCTAGTCTAAACAATGATTATTATTATTATTTTTTTTATTTTTTATTTTTTATTTTTTTTTATTATTAAAATATTAAAGCTAAAAATCTAAACTAAGCAAAATTTAAAATCTAACATCTAAAGCTAAGACCCTAAAAATCCTTTATTTATAAATTTTAAACAAAACCTAAAAAAATTGAAAAGCCCTAAAAATGGATCTTTTTATTTTTTATTTTTCATATTTTGAAAACAAAACTTTGTAATAAAATCCAAAATGAAAATCTAATTAAAGAACATAACAATTTTAATACATAATCAAAAAAAAAAAAACTTTACTATTAAATAAGAAAAGCCCTAACAAAAAAAATCGAACCTATTTAAAACACAAAAAATGAAAATCGAAAACTATAACTAAATGCTAGACTAAAAACCTACGTATCACGTAATATCAGAATGTCAAAGTCTAAAATGGTAAAAAAAAAGAAGAAACGCAGCAATCCAAGACGGATAATCACGCTGAGAATGAAATATACACAGATTTGGCAGAGGAATTACCTGGCGGATAACTTACCATACGCAAGAGCAGATTCGATTTCCTTCTCGACGGTGGATGATAACAATTGCAGCTTCCAGTGTTCAGACGGCGGGGTGATTTACCTGAGCGTGAGCATGCCGAAAACGTGAGTGGAGCGATTAGATTAAAACCGCTTCGAATCTTACCTGGTGCTTGACGGAGAGAGGTGTTTAATCCTGAAAGAGTTTCGGTCAATGTTTCTAATGCCCGCGCGGGATGCTGAGCAATTGTGACTGAACTGAGCGTCGTTTTCAAAGGGACCTGCTGCGACGGCTTAGATGAACATCATGCCAAAAATGCGTGCTTTCACCTCACGCTGATCCTGGCGCTTGATAAGAAAATTTCAACGCACGTTTCAGAACTCGTCAATCACTTGGCCCATAAAAAAAAAATTAGCATGTGTATCAAATGTCTGTGGGACGTTCGACAGGCCTGCGGGCCGATCCAGGGTATGCAGTCACGCCCTTCTCGATCGCTTGATAGACTGCGGTCAGGAGATCAGTCGACAGTGATTAAAAAATATGCGTGGGTATTTTCCTTTTGATGGCCAACATGCGTGTTTTCACATGCTGTATCGTTTAGAAACTTCTGCTCTCTGTGTGTGGGCATACACAGCTTTAATAACCAGAGCCTGAAACCCTTTTCTTCACCGGCCAGCAAGCAATATTTTACTGCGTTTTTATTTTGAATGTAAATAGAGCCGAATTTTGATCCTTGTTTACTGAATGAATGAAAATGCAAGTACAATGGTGGGAAGAGAAACAGTTGAAAGATGGCCACGAGTGTAAGCACAGGATTGCTGTAATCTGGGCAGCCGCGAACTCCTGAAAATCTGATCTTGATGAAAACCCTGTACACGAAAACAAAACCCTAATGAAAACTGTATAAAGCAAAAACTTGAAATCCTAGATCAGAAAAATTTGAAACATCTAGATCAGCTAATTTAATGTACAGATTTGGCCCCTTAACAGCCAGATTTCAGCAATAGGCACATAAATATTTTAAAGAAATAAAGATTCTCAGATTTTCACTGTGAAGAACTTCAGAAAATCTCTCATGCAAATTTAAAAAAAAAAATAAACCGAATGATAGACCCAGGATCAAATCCAACTGGGCTCAACACAAAATGCTTGCGGGAGTTGGCTGGTTCAGCCGAGAACTTCCCCGAACGCCCACAAAATTTCCTTCAATGATGTTTTCTGCACAGCTCAAAACAACTGTCAATAAAGAGGGCAAAAATGCTGCTAGATCTCAGGAAGTAATGGAGATACCTGCCATTACTTCAGAAACCCTAACAGCACCCAAACCCCAGCAAGTGAACAAGATACCTATGCTCACAATACTCTACAAAAGGCTATTATTAACGGCTGAAAATAACATATGCAGAAAATGAAACAATCTCACAGCATTTTAAGAGAGTAACACCAGCAAGATATGGACCCCAAAGTCTTCTTTTATTAACCAGAAACAGACTTACAAGAGAGCTTCCTCAGTATCAGACCCACAGATCGAATTTTTCTGAAATGACCACCTAAGACCCTATATAAAGGAAATGATCCCAACGGCTAGTTCGAATGATCCATGTAGAAATGATCTCGACCGTTGATGAGGATCAAGACATCTCTTGATCTCATCCGTCGATTTATTCACTTAAAATATTATTATTTTATTAGTTAGGGTTTTTGCTTTATTTTTTTAATTTTTTATTATATTTTTATTTATTTCATTTTTTAAATTTTTAAATTTTTTATTATTTTTTATTTATTTCATTTTTAAAATTTTTAAATTTCTTAATTTTTATTTATTTTATTATTTTATTTCATTTTTTAAATGGATCATCGAACTAAGCCTTCGGAATCATCACCTAGGACCTAGGACTTAGGACTCACGAGGGGATTTAAAACATTTTCAACCCTCAAGACACATTTCATGATGACTTTTTACAATTTACATCTCAAGGGGACAAACCCACTTAATACAGAACCTCACAAAACACCCAGTTCTGCGACACAACTATAATCTAGCAGATCAACACACTAGGATTCTCCTAAAGTTCTAATGACAAAATCCATCCCGGCTTTGGGGTCAGGTTTGAAGGAAAACTCTGCCGATCCATGGATCGGTGAGACGAAAAACCTTCCGGGACATAGATTACCACTAGAAAGTTAGGTCCACCCAGGCAATACACATACACGACTCATGTCTGCTAAGATTATTTACAATTCATACATGCAGACTGGGTTTACAATCAAAATGATCAAGCTGCTGATGACTGCAGGATGGCACGGAAACGCTGATCAGGTGCTGCCCCTTTTTGCAAAGAAAAGGGGGGTGTACTGCATGGGTAGTTGACCAGTAGTGGTCAACAGCCAGTATAGAAGCTCCAAGGCAAAAATGAAGATATCCAAACATCAAAATTCATCCATCCATCCAATTTCGTCCTCCAAAAAGAATAGCGAAAATATCTTAAGAGAGAATGATCAGTCCAAGTGATGATGAGAGAATGAGTCAACTCATCATCGATTTATACACTCCCTAATGAATTTGATTTAGCTAATCAGGCCTAATTTAGCCCCTAGAATAAAATAATGTGCATAATAACAAACAACTTTTGGTGACAAGCTCACCAAATAGCTCAATAATACATGAGTAAGCCTCTCAAGAGGGTCGAATGATTAACTGAATGAGTCGTTGGGCCTCTGAGGAGGCCTAATGAAGTCCAAAAGGGTGCCATAATGTAGAAATTGTCTCCCAACATAGTGGAGAAGGGGTTGGCCCCTTGTTTTCCAAGCAAAAACCCGTGGTGCTTCCAAGTGTGTGTGGGGGCACAGGGTCATTCTAATGGGTCTCCAAATGGATTGGAAGTGCCTATAGACCATCTGTAAGGGCTGAAATGATGACATAAGCCCTGCTTCTGGAGCAGGGAACAATCCTCTGGACCCTGAAACATCTGCCAAGTGTATGGTGCATTTGTGGAGCCAATTGGGCATGGTGAAACAGGTGCATCATCCTTGTCCAAAACGTGGAATAGGAGCAATCAACGAATGCTGTTGGGGATCCATGAAGTAATATCGGTTATGGTCGAGGCCTATGGCTCTCAACGTTCACCCTACAAGTGCCAATATGGCCCTCTGGAGGGCTAGGTACCCGTATAGGGAGACCAAGCCCCAAATGGCAATCCACCTGCAATCCTACATAAGATCCAATGCGTCCCCTTGCCCTCGCAGACAACAAATCATTAGAATAATCAAGTAAAATAGTTTACAAGTCATGGAACCAGTGGGGCACTTCATGGTGGCATGCCCTTCCATAATGGGCTTTGGCATGTATAAGTGTCTCCAAGATCAATAGTGTTGATTTTGGGTAGCATCGGATGTGCTCTAGCCTTGAAATTTGGCGGAGAGGTTAAGGCACATGAGATCTCCAAGACCCAAAAATTGTTTGGAGAAATTCCACCCGGATCAGGAATTATTAAAATAATTAATATTTTTAATGGGTTCCTAAGTCTAAACTTAGGAAAATTAAATTATTAATGGATATTAATACAGATAAGGGTTAGAAGATTCTAAGAGACGAGGATCAAGTCTGTTTTAATCTTAGTCGTTGATTAGAGACTTAATCTCAACTGTTGATTCATCATCAGCAAAAGTATAAGGAAGACTTGAGGATCATTTGGAGACACACCAACGGATACTTAGTATCCCAAGGAAAATCGATTCTCAAAGAGAAGGAGATCGATTTCAGAGGGAGAGTTGTAGGGTGGAGGAAGAGGAGAGCATCAACAACAGTGAATGACTGAAGAGGTGGTGATGCAGGGACTTTGGGAGACAGCGCAGAGGGAGACGCAGTCTAGGGGAGACACAACCCTCACACAGGCTGACGCAGAGGTACGCAAAGCCACTTAGAGCCACGTAGAGTGACGCAAAAGTGACGCAGAAGTGGGAGAAGGGGCTCCAAGGTATCAAAAAGTTTCCAAGGGAAAGTCTCAGGTGTTTTGTCTAAGGTTCTCTGTAAAATCATTCCTTGTAAAAGCGATTGTTGCTGAAGATTAATAAAACCCTCATTTGTTGCACCGGTTTTCCCACATTGGGTTTTTTCGGGGACAATTGTCCAAAAACAATTGTGTTGATGTGATTGGTTCTTGTGTATGTATTTTCTCTGTATAATTATGTGATAACTGTAGTAGAATTTATTTTAATATTTGCTGAAGGGATTTTGTAAATAACTTATTGTGAAGAATAAGTAGGTGAAATAAATCAGTTGTTGCAGTAGAATTTTGGGTTAGAAATTTTCACATGGTATCAGAGCAGAGATTCGGCAATAGGAGAGAAGAATCAGCTATGGGTCAAGAGCATGATGCAGAGGCATCAACTCAAAGGGACTCACACAGATTTCCAGAAGAAAGCACAAGGGACATGGATCACAATTATTCTATGTTAGCTTCCAGATTGGAAGAAGAAGTCGCTTGCTTAGCAAGCTCTGCCTCCTCTGAGGTTTGGTATATGGATAGTGGAGCTTCCTAGCATATGTCAGGATTTCGATAATGTTTTTTGGATTATCAGGAAGAAAGGATGAATTTTCAGATCACCATGGGAAATAAGGCAAAGTGTACCCCCATAGGAAGAGGTATTGTAGTCGTTCAAATCGAAGCAGGAGAGCGGCTTCGAGCAACTAATGTGCAACTGGGTACTGTTTTAACATTGGATCAAGAATGACCTCCTGGTGTAGTAGAAAACAGAAATTCGTGGCTCTGAGCTCAGCTAAAGCAGAATATATGGCAGCTAGCACAACTTCGTGCGAATCCATATGGCTTAGAAAATTGCTTGTGAATCTATTCAGGAGAAGGATGGAAGCGACTAGGATTTTGTGTGATAATCAGAGCTGCATCAAGCTCTCTGAAAATCCAGTATTTCATGATCGATCGAAGCACATTGATATCAGGTGTCACTTTGTCATGGACTGTGTCCAACGAGGGGTTGTACACTTGAGGTACACTCCTATAGGAGAACAGGTGGAAGACATCCTTACCAATGCTCTAGGAAGAACAAAGTTTGTTTATTTCAGGGAGAAGATGGGGATGGTGAAGAATCCATTTCAGTAGCAGAAATGGATAGGTATCGAGAGTTGCAGTGCAATAGTTGTAGGAATTCTGCAAATTCTTTACAAATCTCCCTCTGAAACCGTTGTAGAAAATCTGACTGTAGATTAACCTGATAATGCAATATAACTAAAGCAAAATACTTTAATCTACTTCTACAATCAAACTTGCGGAAGCTTAATAGATTTGAGCAATATCAATCAATACACATGAAACACAGAAGAATACTTTGGAGAAAGCTTCAGCTAAAATCCCCGCTATCTGTATTATCATACAAGGTGGAAATACATAAGAATTACACCAAGCCTTAGCTCTTACAGCTAGTCAACTCTCAGTACAATCCCCCTGGATGCTCATAGGCAATCAAAGCTTTTCACAAGCCTTCTCCTTTGCCCTCCAAGCTCTTATTTCCTTGCGCAGTTTTCCCTCGGTGATCCAGCAATTACTCAGTGTAACACTGATCTCACACACTGCTCCAACACACTGTCAGAACTGCATAATCCTCAAGGAACCTTATTCCTTCTGCATGGATGAGTTTCCTTTATAGGGAAACTCATGCAACTGATAGTACAATGTCCATGTCTTTAATCTCAACTGGGTCTTTGTCTGAACTGACATGCATGAGTTATTTATGAGAGAATCTTTAGTTATCTAGAGTACACTAGGTTGATGCATGCATGCATTAACTTACTGAACTCACAATTAGTTCCCCAAACTGTTTGGAAGTAATTTAACTAGACTTAACTCAGTTAACTGAGCTAACTAATTACAACTCAAATACAACTCATCCTTATCTTCTTAATTAAGGGATAATCTCCTTAATTCAAGGGATAACTCTTGCATGACATCAAAAAGACTTCTAACTTGAATATCTCCAACTAATTAATCCATAATGAGTTAATTAATTATTTCCAAGTAGCTGGTGAGACTAAATTCGATTTTAATTCACAATTTTAATTCAAGGACAAATTAAAATTGGAATATTCTAGATTCTATTTTTATCATTTCTTGTTGCTATTTTCAACACTCCCTCTCAACAAGAAAGGAATTCGATCCTGAACCTTTGGAATGTTCTGCATGCAACACTTCTCTTGAGTGTTGTAGCTCCAGCGACTCCAAAAACAAAAAAACATCCAACCTGAATCAGTGTGATGCATCTGTCATCAAAGTCTCTCACTGCTATTGCCTCTGTCAATTGAAAACTTTGCGCTTCTACTGACTCTGCCTTTCTACACTATTGTCAATCCTTCTTTGCGCTCTTTAGTATCTGACTGCTCTAGCCTCTGTCACTTTGATCTTTGACTGCATCAATCCCACTAATTCCTCCCGCTACTATGTAGTTTGGGCTCTCGTAGCAAGGTACGATCCATGAGATAAAACCTCTCAATGGACCTTGCCCAATTTCAGTTCTTGGGACTATCACTTCACATCGCCCCACCTCACACCTGGAGGTATGGTTGCATGTGATCCCTCTGCCCACTTCTCCAATTGTGACTGCTCCACAATTGTCTGGGACTTCTTCTGAGACTGCATGTTGATAGGTAATTTACTCTCCCTCTTAAACACCAAGTCTAACATTTGCCTTGCTCCTCAAGGCTTTGCATGCATCTTGAACCTCAAGAGCATACAGGTTCTTAACTCATGAACCGACCTGTTTCACCTGTCTCGTGGTGATGTGTCTAAGGAACGCCTTTCCTTTACTGAAGACAATATTGTAGCCTTTGTCCTCCAACATCGCGATCGATACCAAGTTCTTCTTCAGTCCAGGCACATACTTCACATCTGTTAAGGTGATAAGAGCTCCATACTCCCTCTGAAAAGCAACCGTGCCCACTCCTGAAACTCTAAACCTTTCGTCGTCCATCTCTATGAGTATCTTGAGGTCTTTCTCCTCCATGGTACTGAATAAACTTTTATCGCCGATCATGTGGAATGAGGTTCCACTGTCAAGAAACCAACCACAACCCATCATTGATGACACCATGCATGCGATGAGGGTGAAGTCCATCTCGAACTGAGAGGCTAATGCCTCACCTTCCGAGTATCCCTTCTTGGACTTCTTCGATGGGCAATTAGTCGCATAATGACCCATCTCGTGACAATTAAAGCATCTCACTTTAGATTTGTCACCCTTCTTCCCTCCATGAGAAGAATTCGATTTGGGATGAGAATCCTTCTCCTTCCCTTTCCTTGCCTTACTCGCGAAGGCCAGATTTTCTTCATCATACCCATCTTGTGACAATTACATCTCACTTTAGATTTGTCAGCCTTCTTCCCTCCATGAGAAGAATTCGATTTGGGATGAGAATCCTTCTCCTTCCCTTTCCTTGCCTTACTCGCTAAGGCCAGATTTTCTTCATCATCCTTGGATGAAGAACCATCTCGTGTGCTCCTCCTGCATGAGATCCGACCACAGTCGTTCCCAATCCGGCAGTTTCTCCCTTCCATTCATAGAGTCCTGGTAGCTATGCCAGCTCTTTGGAAGACCAAGGAGAGCAAGGCTCACCATATCATCATCGGCAGTAGTTATTCCCACACTTCCAAGCTCATCTCTACAGGTGGTGAGCTTGTTCAGATATGTGGAAATAGTATCACTGTTCTCCATCTTGATTCTTCGAAGCTTGTCCTTGAGCGCCAATTTCCTCTGGTCGCTACTGTTCTGGTAGAGGTCCTTCAATGTCTTCCACATTGAATATGGAGTGTCCTTCCCATGGAGACTCAAGACAATATGGTATCGAACTCCCTCAAGAATGATCTGTCTCGCCCTCGCCACACACTTCTTCCATTCAGCCAACTCTTGTGCATTAGTTGAAGCTGGCTTTGGGATTTCTCGATCAATGAAATCCTTCAAGCCGTTGTCTTCTAATACAGCCTCCATGCGATCTTTCCATGCTATGTAATTCGAGCTGCCATCCAAGGCATACTCGAGTCTTAAGCCATAAAACGCCATTGACCAACCTGAAGTATGAGATGAATTCGATTTGCACCTGCAACCCTGAACTTCAAACTTCGAATTCTCTTCTCAATATACTGTTCACAGCTCCGATAAACTTGGCTCCGATACCATGTAGAAATTCTGCAAATTCTCTACAAATCTCGCTTTGATACCATGTAGAATTTTCTGCAAATTCTCTACAAATCTACCTCTGAGATCTATGTAGAAAATCTGACTATAGATTAACTCGATAATGCAATATACCAAAGAAAAATACTATAATCTACTTCTACTATCAAAATTGCGGAAGCTTAATCGATTTGAGAAAGATCAAACAGAACACATATAACAGAGAAGAAGAATCAATACACATGAAACACAAAAGAATACTCTGGGTAAAGCCTCAGCTAAAAACCCCGCTATCTGTATTATCATACAAGGTGGAAATACATAAGAATTACACCAAGCCTTAGTTCTCAGTACAATCCTCCTGGATGCTCACAGGCAATCAAAGCTTCTCACAAGCCTTCTCCTCTGCCCTCTAAGCTCCTATTTCCTTGCGCAGTTTTCCCTGGGTGATCCAGCAGTTACCCAGTGTAACACTGATCTCACACACTGCTCCAACAGATTGTCAAAACTGCGCAACCCTCAAGGAACCTTATTCCTTATGCGTGGATGAGTTCCCTTTATAGGAAAACTCATGCAACTGATAATACAATGTCCCTGTCTTTAATCTCAATTGGGTCTTTGTCTGAATTGACATGCATGAGTTATTTATGAGAGAATCTTCAGTTATCTAGAGTATACTAGTTTGATGCATGCATGCATTAACTGACTGAACTCACAATTAGTTCCTCAAATTGTTTGGAAGTAATTTAACTAGACTTAACTCAGTTAACTGAGCTAACTAATTACAACTCAAATACAACTCATCCTTATCTCCTTAATTAAGGGATAATCTCCTTAATTCAAGGGATAATTCTTGCATGACTTCAGAAAGACTTCTAACTTGAATTTTTCCAACTAATTAATCCATAATGAATTAATTAATTATTTCTAAGTAGCTGGTGAGACTAAATTCGATTTTAATTCACAATTTTAATTCAAGGACAAATTAAAATTGGAATATTCTGGATTCTATTTTTATCATTTCTTGTTGCTATTTTCAACAGCAGTTAGCAGTGGCAGTGCTATGGGCAGCATGATGCAACATTTTGAGAGGGAGTTGCATTACAGATGTAGCAGTGGCAGTGGCAGTGTCATGGGCAGCAATACAGGAAGCAACAATGCAGTGGATGTGAGGCAGCAGGCCAAGCATGAACACATAGGACCGATGCGGAAGATCAGTGTGATGCTTCTATGGTAAAGCATTGTTATAGCACATCACTCGCTAAGAGGGAGTGTTGATTTTGGGTAGCATTGGATGTGATCTAGCCTTGAAATTTGGTGGAGAGGCTAAGGCACATGAGATCTCCAAGACCCGAAAATCGTTTGTAGAAATTACACCTGGATGAGGAGTTATTAAAACAATTAATATTTTTAATGGGTTCCAAGTCTAAACTTAGGAAAATTAAAATATTAATGGGTATTAATAAAGATAAGGGTGAGAAGCTTCTAAGAGATGAGGATCAAGTCTGTTTTAGTCTTTAGCCGTCGATTAGAGACTTAATCTCGGTCGTTGATTCATCAATAGGAAAAGTATAAGAAAAGACTTGAGGATCATTTGGAGACACACCAACGGATACTCAGTATCCCAAGGAAAATTGATTCTCTAAGAGGAGATCGATTTCAGAGGGAGAGTTGCAGGGTGGAGGAAGAGGAGGGCATCAGTAGTAGTCAGTGATTGAGGAGGGGATGACACAGGGACTTTGAGAGAGCGATGAGAGAGATGCAGCCCTCACACAGAGGGACACATCCCTCACACAGGGTGACACAGAGGGATGCAGAGCCACTTAGAGCCACACTGAGTGATGCAGAAGTGGGAGAAGGGTCTCCAAGGTGTTAGAAAGTTTCCAAGGGAAAGTCTCAGGTGTTGTCTCTCAGGTTCTTTGTAAAATCCTGTGTTGCACGGGTACCCGCACCCGGGGGTGGGGTTCTCGAACCCGTCCCGGGTTCCCGCACCCAAGTACTGGATTCGGGTACGGGTTCTTCCCAGACGAACCCAGAAGAACCGGGTTCTTCAAAAAAAAAATTTGGGTTCTTTTACTTTAACGGGTTCTTGGGTTCTTGGGTTCTTTGAGTTCTTCGGGTTCTTCGTGTGCTTGGGTTCTTGGGTTCTTCGGGTTCTTCGAGTTGGGTTCTTTGGATTCTTCGGGTTCTTTGGGTTCTTCATGAAAAACTCTATTAAAAATTTAATTTTCAAATAATTTTTTTTTTATTGAAATCTAAAAAATGATATGCCATAAACGAATGATATGCCATAGAATATAGAATATATGCCATAAACGAATGATATCATTTTTGGAGTCATTGATGGTCATTGGTCTGGATTGTCATTCAGAGATGGTTGTAAGGTCTTCTGAATGTTTCTCAAGGAAATTTTCTGCCATCATTTCCAAAGATTACAGTTTCCAAAGACTGTCTTTGTTCACATGCCTTAGCATTGCTCTGTGGGCTTGACGTGCTGCTCAAGGGTAATGAATCATTGTAAAAATTTATCAATAGTGATAAGTTTTTCAAAACTTATGAGTGACACAGTATTCTGAAATCATATATGATTATGATATCTCAATATTATAAAAGGAACATTATGGGTGTACAATCCCAGAAGCAGAATATCATATCATATTGGCTGTAGCTTTGTGGAAATATTTAATAAGGTGATGACCATAGTTGGAAAAAAAAGGGTAGCTGTTTGCACATTCATGAGTCCCTTGCTACCGCAGGAGACTCTTATGATCAGTGTCTCCATTAGTCTTATGCTACAAATTTATAAAAACAATTTCAAAACTTATGCCCAAGGTTTGTTAGAGTCTCAATGTAAATTATGAATCTCCTGTATTTGTGGATCTTCAATGCCTTTAATATTATATGGCATCGAAACCGGAACTGGAAAAGAGACCTCTTACTTTGTAATTTGAGCCTGCAGATTCTTGTAAATCAATTTGGAATGAATTAATGAAACATTCATTCCCGAGCCAAATAAGTTAATAACCATCAAATTATAAACTGTAAATTCACACATACAGGTTCAGACATTTTCGGTCAAATAGAAAGTAGGATTGAGACCAACCATAAGCTGTAATCAGCTGATTCTATTAAATGGCGAAGGGCTATTTTGGAAAATGGCTAAATTAAGTATCAAAATCTGCCAATTTCTCACAGCATTCTGATAACATCATGTTAAGATTAAAACTAGGAAAATATGCCTAAAAGAATAAGCGTGTTTTGTGGAAGGGTAAGGCTACCACTGTTTTAACTTTTTGGGATTGCTTTACCACAGAGCACACCATGCATGGGGCAGGTGGATGATTAGACATCAAGAAAAGTCTAGACCACTATCAGGTTGAGAAGAATCTCCTATGAAAAAATTGTGTTTTTATATGGGAGAGACTAAACATGCTTAAATGATTATCATTAAAGTTTTCTTGTTTAAAGTTGAAAAAATATACAAATTCAAATTTAATATATATTATTAATTATAAATTTATAATTTATAAAATATAATTATTAAAATTTAATATTATTATATTACCCGACGAACCCACGCACCCTGTTTCCAAAAATGCCATCCACGTCCCCGTCCCTGTCCCCGCACCCACGTTTCCTGGCAACATAGGTAAAATCATTCCTTGTAAAAGTGATTGTTGTTGAAGATTAATAAAACCCTCACCTGCGACATCGATTTTCCCACATTGGGTTTTTCTGGGGACAATTGTCCAAAAAGAACTGTGTTGATGTGATTGGTTCTTGTGTATGTATTTTCTCTGTATAATTATGTGATAACTGCAGTAGAATTTATTTTAGTAATTGCTGAAGGGATTTTGTAAATAACTTATTGTGAAGAATAGGTAGGTGAAATAAATCAATTGCTGCTGTAGAATTTCGAGTGAGAAATTTTCACAAATAGGGGGTTAACCAAGGACCCTATTAGGTGGTTTCAACCTCTAAAGGAGGTGGCATGTCCATGGTACATCCTTTAAGAGGTAGGTGGCAAGTGATATAATAATGGAATGGAGTGGGGATCAAGGGAATCATCCAAACCACATGTCAAGGTGCATGGGTAGCTATAATAAGGGAAGCCCACACCTGGGTTTATGAGTG
Source organism: Pinus tabuliformis (assembly GCA_031772625.1). Lineage (NCBI taxonomy): Eukaryota > Viridiplantae > Streptophyta > Pinopsida > Pinales > Pinaceae > Pinus > Pinus tabuliformis. Next base: position 1,199,735,210 of record CM062805.1, on the reverse strand, counting down.
TAAGAGGGAGAAAATCGTGGTACATGAGTTACTCTGACCTTTGTTTTTCCACCCTTATTCGTATGCCTTTTTCCTTTTATTGTTTTTTTCTTCATAATTGCTCAGGGCTTAAGGGAATGAGAGCATGTGTCTAAAGTATGGTGGAGGATACCCTTTTTAAGGTGGGGCAGTTCATCGCCGACCAGGGGTTGGGATAATCATGGGTTCTTGAATGATAGAGGAGGCTCATCTAGGGCCTATAGGAACTAGGGTGATGGCCATGGAAGGGGGTAGAGCTCATGTATTAGATTTTGCCCACGTGCTAAATGTGTTTGTCTTGGCCATATTTTGCATTTTGTGGTACAATTTGCTGTTGAATGTGGCCAATTATGCTTTTTCTTTTCTTTTGTTTTGCGTCACCTCTAGGCATCGTTCCAGGCCCGACCCAAGGTGTGGACAAGGGAAGGAGGAGGCTAACCCTATGTGGACCCAGTGGACACGTGTGGACCTGAATGGGAAAATAGATGAATGGGGGTAGAATGAGTGGAAAGGGAGTGATGTAGGTGGTATCGGAAGCGGGACCATGCAACCAAAATCGAGATTTCCTGTGTAGTGCCAACCCAAAAGCCACATGGTCAGTAAAGGAGACCTCACGGGACTAGGATGCAAGGGTAACCATGAAATCGGGCAATGGAGACAAGAATATAAGCCTAACCCACTCTTTTCACCAAATCACCCCACTAATCTATGTCCCAAAGTGCCCATGACAAGTAAGGAAAATTACTCAACTATACCAATGAAAAGCCATACCACTTGTTATGGCTCTGATACCACTTGTTATATAACTGATCTGAAAAATATATGAGATACCCAGAAATAATAAGATAGAAATAGATAGAATTGCTTCTTTATTGATCAAACCCTTAAGGTAGGGCAACACCATACATTCACTCCTTAAGGAAGGAGAACACTGCACAAGCCATATGCTTGTTCATACAATAGTCCTTGACATCCCCCAATGGGGAGTCTCTAGCCTCTATATAGGCCTCATACATACAATACCATGGGTCATTACCATGGTTCCCTCAATACCATCTATCTAATACCACGGGCTTATTACATTATTGCTAACTACTTGTGGTCCCTTATATGATACGGGTTAACCACCTTATTTATTACTATGGCCCATCCCATTATTACATTATTCCCTTGGGTACCTCCCTTTGTACCCCATATTATTCCCCTTAGGTATACTACATTTGGGGTCGGAAGGCCCACCTTTAAACATACATTCATGACAAGTGGTTGAGGGACCACATGACCGGCTCAGATGGCAGAGAAAATGGCACATCGAGCTATCTGGTGGCTGAGGACCATCTAGGAGAAAATTTTTCTTCCATACACACTACCCACAAGTGGTGGGTAGTAGGGCTAAAATGAGTGGAACGAAAGTGATGTAGGTGGTATCGGGAAGCGGGACCACACAACCAAAATCGAGATTTCCCATGTAGTGCCAACCCAAAAGCCAAATCGTCAGTATAGGAGATCCCACGAGACTAGGATACAAGGGTAAACACGAAATCGGGAAGTGGAGACAAGAATACAAGCCTAACCCACTCTTTTCACTGAATCCCCCTAGCAATTTGTACCCAAAAGTGCCCATGACAAGAAAGGAAAATTACTTAACTATACTAATGAAAAGCCATACCTTTGGGGTCAGGAGGTCCACTTTCATACATACATTCAAAACAGATGGGCAAGGGACCACATCGCTGGCTCAGGTGGCGTAGAAAATGGCACATTGAGCTATCTGGGTGTTGCAAGGGGTTGCTGGCTACCGACTGAAGACCATCTAGGAAAAAATGTTTCTCCTATATGAACTACCCACAGGTGGTGGGTAACAAGCACAATAGAATAACACAATTAGAATTTCAACAGATCATTATTAGCATTCATATAGCATTTAACAATATGATTTTGTAGTTTAGACATTATACCATCAAAACATGCAAAAAGCAGTATAATATAACCATGAAACCATAAGACAAGAGATACATAAATTAGGTTCATGGCTAGGGCAAAACCCACAAGGGGAAAAGCCAAAAAATTCTTTCTTTATGCGAGAGAGAGAGTTCCAAATTTCATCAATACATCCAAAAATAATGATTGCAAGATAATAGCCAAATCAATAACCAAAATCATGGTCAAGTGGTATGTCAAAATCCAAGTTCCTGAAATTTCGGCCCTCCTATAATTTCGCTTGATTAGAGATGCATGAGACCAAGTGGGTGTGTCCAAATGAGGAGAAATGATCTCCTTTATATAGCCTTCAAGTAGGGGTCGAATGGATGTCTCTTAGGGGCCCAACCAACCTAATAAATTTGGAGGCAAATTTAAAAATTCAAATTTCCATTTATTTTTCAAGATGAAAACACTGACCATGGCTACCATATTTTTTCTACAAGATGAAGGGTGTCAATCCAAATGACCACGAACCCGAAGAATGGAGATGGAAAAGAGGGAAGGATGGAAAGTTGAAAGTATGGATTACCTTGGACACGCTAGTTCAATTAGTGCTTCCCTAGTAGTACCCTTCCTAAAATCCTAAGGCCTCGGGGGAGGTTCCACTAGATTAGAGTCAAAGAGTAATCTCCCAGGTGAAGTGAGGGAGTGAAAATACAGTCAAGATCAGTCAATTATCCAGTTTGCTCGATCCATATTATTATGCCCATAACATTAAGTGAAAGCACATGATTGCAAAAATGGTTAAAGTACCTCCCGATGGGTTACCCACCTTCCTTCAAGAAGGAAATGTCGATGGGAGAGAAATCTGACTAGAACAAGAAATGGAGGATCTTGGCATAATGTTATGTTTTGACTATGTAGGGCGGCTGGCTGGCTGGCTGTCCAAAGAGAAGAATTTCTGCCTACAGGTTACCCAATTTTTGGTGGGTAACAAGGACAACCCACATCTAATATTTAATTCATGTTTGAAAAGCAGTTGACTTATCTTATGAAGGGAGGATCCATAGCTTCATGGAGTAGGCAGCTATGTGTTGCGTATGATCCAATAATCCGAAGCAAGTCACCATTAAAATAATATTTATTTTTGCTTAACATGTGTGCCATGCCTTTTGCACATCGTAATATAAAACATATGTTTTGAACTTCATATAGATGAAGGGAGAGCTCAGAATTTTGGCTTGTCAGCTTTGATAACTCGATAGCATAGGGAGCACTGACAGCCCAAGAAAGCGGATTGTAAGTTAATCATGCCCATGAATACGCTGATAAACGTTCATAAGACAGTTGTATGTCTGTTCTAATGTATTGATGTCTGCTTGGTATTGGCCAAGGTTTGGTTGTTGTTCTGAGGTAATGTTTTGGAATTTGATTCTGTAGTTTTGCAGTATATTGTTGTTGGGATTTTTCCCTAGGTTACTTTTGTTGTAAGAATTTATGGTTGGATGCAAGGGATTCAAACATGTGCTTGTATTGATGTCAACTCCAGAATCTATTAGCTGAAATATATTGTTGCTATTACATATGAAATGTGTTTGTGAGTTCTATCAAGGGAATAAGCTTCTGTGGAATTGCTTGCAGTTCAATAAAAACTCTTTTAAAAAAATCTGATTGTGCAACGGATGACATATTTGTGTTATTGCTTCCATTATTTTCATTGTGCACTATGAGAGGAAGCCTGTAGCTGCATCATATTGTTTGTAGCAATTACAGTTTTCTATGTAATCTATAATGAACTTCAATTTCGCTGTAGTGGGCAGTATCTATCTCAGAGCAGCATTTCATAAAATACCTATCTTTGTGGTTTATGTTGAGAATCAGATGGCAACAACTAGAAAAGTTAGACAATTTATGAAGATTTACTGCTATTTTTGATCAAATGCATCCTATGGCTCGACTTTATAGTTATGCATTAATTCGCAGGCTAATGTTTCTAAATTATATATATATCATGGTAAAGGAAATAATGAGTCATCAAATTATCTTTAAGCTAATATGAGTGTTGCACAGAACAAGCTACGTTGTACCATATTCTCGTAGACCTAAATCAACAATTTATTTGGTGTTGTCGCATTTCAATCGTGAATTTGATGCTGCAGGACTGCAATTGTCGTAGGCACAGCAATCCCTTTGGTTATGTTCCTTGTCTGGGATGCCGTTATTCTTGGTACTATTTCACATTTCAATGTGAATGGAGTCCATATGGTAGATCCATTATTACAATTACAATCTTCTAGTGGAATGGTTGGAGTAAGTTCTTTCCCTAAATATTGCAAGATTTAAAGCCTTTTCAGATTCATGCCAAGCTAAAGCAGTTTTTTACTCCATTTTCTTCTTCTGTTATCTTTCATTTACACAGCCAATCGTGGAAACGTTCTCTTTCCTTGCAATAGGAACCTCATACATTGGATTTGTTTTAGGCCTTGCCGACTTTGTTTCTGATTGTAAGATATCTAACACCTCTTCATTGCTTTCATATAAGAACATGAATACTGTATGGCTTTATTATTATATACTCCTTCACTGTTTCATAATTTCTTCTGCCACGTGCATTCATTATTGTTGTGCAGAGTCTCACGTACACAGACTCTCTGATCCGTTTATTTTTTCCAAAGTTAAAGCATGTCTTGAAATTAAACATGTGAAACATGCACAAGTATATTTTGTGCACATTATAAATTTAGTTTGTACTTCTCTTCCTTTCTCGATGTAATGGGGTTAACATGCTTTCATTTTGCAGTCAAAATAAAACTAAATTGTTGCATCTTACAAGAATTTTGTTTTCTAGTGTTGAAACTACCATCAGGACGGAGGCAGCAGCCACTTCCTTACTTGTTGACCATTATTCCTCCTCTAGTTTTGGCATTGTTGAACCCAGATATCTTCTTCAAGGCTTTAGATTTTGCAGGAACTTATGGAGGTATGCATCATTTTCTGATGAAAAATGTCTTTGCATTCTATATTATTTAGTCTATTTTTGTTGATTCTGCATGTGTGGTCAAATTGATTTCTGTGGTTTCTGGCCAGTTCTGTTGTTGTTTGGAATTTTGCCAGCTGCGATGTCATGGTCAGAGAGGTATACAGAAAGATGCTTACCTCCTATAGTTCCATCCATTCTTCCTGGGGGCAGAGTCACTCTTTGTATTGTGATGGGTGCGGCTGGTTTTGTGATTGCTTCGGAGTTTCTTGAAAACTTTCTACCATAATAAGCTTCTGAGGATAGTTCTATTAGTTAGATGACAAAATCATAGAATCTATTCTTATGGATTGTGGTTGAGCACGGGTATTTGAAGAGAAAGACTTACATTTCATTGTTGGACTGGAATTTTTGAATCAGTAACCCAGTAACTACAATGTTAATATTTAATTGGTTATAGGTATTTTGACTCTTCCCCATTTTCTACTCTTTAGTTAGTTCTAGCAATGCAACGTTTTGAATAACACGCTTTTAACTGTCAATTTTTCCCATTTCTAAAGAAGTATTATGCAAGAGCAATTGTATGTTGGATAACAAATGGAGAAAAGCCCAACATTCTATTCAATCTAACACAATATAATATATCCCAACCCCAATTCCCATTTTCAGTCTAGATCCATGTATGTGATCCTGCCAGTGGAATTTGACCTATAGTAGCAGGTTCTCCCTTGTCTTTCTTAGTTTGAAGTATAGATCCATGTATGTGATTCTGCCATTGGAATTCGAACTCTAGTAGCAGGTTCTCCCTTGTCTTAGCTTGCATGAGCTACGTGAATATTGCATTGCTAAAGAGCATGTAAGAGCATGAGGAGAACATCCAAGAAAACTCCTGCAAGATCTCAAAATGAAAATGAGGTGTGTGTATATATATATATATATATGTGTGTGTGTGTGTGTGTGTGTGTGTGTGTGGAGGCTGGTAGGTGAGTGTTAAACGTGCATGTGCATGGTTCAGTGAGGTGTTTTTATTCCTCTAGGCATCTTTGAGAAAATGATACGTTAAGTGAGAGCGACCTGTCGTCTTTCTTTCTACTAACGCAATTTTGATTTCCCTTTCTGAAATATCATGCCTTGTACTTGGTTGATAAACCCACGTCAAGTCACATATACATATCCACAATGGAGCCTTGGTCTTGAGCTCCGTTACTGTTAAATGCTTCATGACATAAGAATAGTAAATAACCTTAATTTGATTGGCAATTGTGTCATCATGATGGGGTAGCATAGATGTTGTACTTGGATTGCTTCAGTGGATTTTCATCTTAGTTCTGTATGAATATTTGATTTTATTGTGTTGAGGCCTAATTGATCAGTCGATAGAAGACTTGCATCATTATGGGATGGCTCTTCTGATATTTTATTTTGGTCACAGCTAATGTCGCGCCTTATGTAGGCATATGATATACACAATGATAACTTTCTTTCAGATCATTTTGTTGAATGTGTTCAATATATTGAAGAATGTAATGAGAATAGGACTTCATAATTCTATTTGAGTCATGATGTAATGTATTTGTCCAAAAAAAGAAAAGAAAAATTATTATAAAAGAAAAAAATATTTTTATGAGCATGGGTCTCATGCTCTATGTATTTTGTTTCTAGGTCAAGGCTTCATTGAAGGCTTCTAGGATTGATTCATAAGCTATTGTCCATGTCATCATGTAATAGACCCTTATTGGGCTTATTGTATCAAATAAGAAAAATATTTTTGTCAAAACTATGTCTAGTATCTCCTCCACCAAGTTGGCCTGCCCTTCTACTCATGTTGGCCTCAAAAAGGAGTTTCAAACTACTATATATACCCATGCATTTGACCTATTGAGAGGGAGATACATACATGACATTCGATTTGCAACTAGAAGCAAAAATGAAGTGTGAAATACAAGGAGAGCCTATTCTATGGCAAGAAGTAAAGGAAGCCAAGCGAAGGAGTTTAGAAGGTCTGAAATTTGTTATTCTTTGTCACACGTGCGAATTTACTGAAGTGTTACAGGGTCGAAAAAGTGCAAGATTGAGTTAGGAGACCAAAAATTGTAGAAGAAGGAAGAGGGGCCAAAACCCTAGTTGACATGATGTTTTTCCTTGACTTGATATTTGAAAGTTTGACTTCTTCATGGGAGGCTGGCTTGGTGGATGGAGGAAAGTCTTTGTCTTGGTAAAAAATGTTTAGGTTGTCTCATTTGATTTGATTCTAAAGAAGAAAAGAATAATTTTCGTGTTTTTCCCTGGATGAGTCCCTACATCTTGTGTCCCATTTGGTGTTTGTGATCTTCATTGTTTGGCATTTGCCTTGATGATAAGAACATAATATTTGGAAAGAAAAACTAATATAGGAAAGTGTCAAAGAAAGAGAAATCAAATTAATAGAAACCATAATAAGTTGCCCTAAGGATTTCTCAGCATGGTATCAATGCTAAGGTCAAGAAGCATTGGTAGCTGGAAGATCACTGTTGTTTAGATGCTAAAGGACTAATTATGCACATGAAGTAGCCGAGCTCGAGAAGTTTAGGATGAAAGGTTAAAGAAGACTATTTTTAGGTCTATTTGTCTCTATTTCAAGATCAAATAAGAGTAGAAGCTAGCCACAGGCTTAAAAAACAAAAATATGCATGGTATAGAGTAAAAAACTTTCTCAAAGACAAGGCTGAGTTCCTTGTATGGAAGATCAAAGTTCTGGAATTTCTTACAACAAAGGTCTGAAATGTGAGGTTTTGTGCATAATCTATGAGGATGACGAGATCACAAAATTGGAGTGTCTTAGAGGCATTCTTAAGCTCATTGGAAGCCCTGATTAGAAGCTATAGTCACCATAAGGACTACAGTCATCACTGAAGTGAGACCTGTGTACTTTTAGAGAAGGATATAGCTCCAAAAATCAACGAATGAAGTATTTGAGGTCTATATATATATATATATATATATATATATATATACGGAGGTCGAGACCCATAAGTAGCATAAAAAGTTGACCTAGGAAGAATAGAAGAATCACAATATTTTGTAAAGTATATTGGGCCATTTGAGAGCTATTTTAGTGGTTTTGGGAGCCCTATCCAAAGGGTTACAACACTAATTACTTCAAGTCCAAAACATTGCACTTTTTTGGAGGAGTATAGAAAAACGGAAAAGGGACCAAATCTATTGCAAACCTATCGTTAAACCTCTTTGAGGGCTTGTAATAGCACCTACAGGATTAACCTAACCGAAATTCAAAAATCGAAGCAACATTATTATTCAAGTTGTGGAACGTTAAAATGGATCAAGGAAGGAAGCAGTCTACAACAATAAGAACCTGTTCTGATTGTCTTGCACCAACTTGTGGAAGAAGCCTTGAAGATATTATCAAAGTCAAGTAAGTATTATTTTTGTTCTTTGTGTCTCAAATCATCCAACAATATGTTTTTAGTTTGCAAGGAGAGCAATAAACTCAATGGAACATCAATCTTTCATGAAAAAAAAAGGTATGTAACCTTGAGGTATGTATAGCATGTTCATTTGTTAAGAATCTGATGTTTTAGGGTTTAGTTGCTTGTATGATTCTAGGGTTTGCACATTCTCATTGTGTCAAATATGGTTAATATCTAGGGATTGTAAACCCTAGGTAGTTCCCTCTTAGAAACCTTATCTCATAATGTTTAGGGTTTATAAATAGTCTAAGATATATGGCAAACCTTTGCAAGGATGGATTTGAATGATGTCTAGGTTTTGACATAATGCCCCTGAGCTAGTTAGGGTTTATACTCAAAGACCCTCATAATTCATTCTCTAAAATTAATGGAAACCCTAGATAATCATCTCGCTATTGTACTTGTATTTCGGTTGTGCCTATTAATGAATATTGCAGGTATATTCTAAAAAGGAAAGGTTGTGGCTAGATTCGGAGGGAGCCCCTTCAATAAGGAAACATTAAAAGGTTTGTAAAAGAAGCAATTCAAGGTATGTTTAAGACCACATGGTTTGTAGTTAGTCTTGTTCATATTAAAAGGTACGAACATTTTGAAATTTGCTTTGTATTACTAACTCTCTAATGTTTAGGGTTTTGAACCATTAAAGATTCTAATTGTTAGGGTGATTCATCTCCAGATTAAATCAACCCTCGTCATACTCCCTATCTTTTATTTACTTTGGTAAAACCCTAACTTTTAGGGTTCACTGCAAAACCCTAGCCTTTTGATGTTTAGGGTTTGTTGATGTTAGGATGAAAACCATAACTTTTTAGGGTTTATGACAAATCCCTTGTAATAGTTAATGTAAAATCCTAGGAATGAAACCTTAGGAATGAAACCCTAGGTGTATATGCTTCCGTTTGATTGAAACCCTAGCTTGGTTGAGCTGTTGTATATGTAACATTAAAGTTTTGATGTTTATGTCTAGGGTTTACGACAAAACCCTAGTAGAGATTGATATAAGTTTCTAGGGCATGATAATGAAACCCTAGATGTAATAATGTTTTCTCTATGATTGAAATCCTAACTTGATTTAGTTGTTGATATCTAAGGATTTAGTCTTGATGTTGGAATCTAGGATTTGTGACAAAAACCCTAGAAAAATGATTATGAAAGTCTAGAGTATGAAAGGTGTAACCCTTGTTGATTGTGAACCTAACTAGGTTTAGGCTTTGGATATCTAAAGTATGATTTCTTATTTTTGATAACCCTAGATGTTTCCACTATGATGACATGCTAACCCTATATCGATAAAATTGACTTCATGCTCTTCTTGGTTGTACTTGTTGTTGAAGATTTGTAAGAACATAGTTTTCAAGATATTGAAGATGTTTTCCTACCTCATATTTGATGATGACTTGATGTTGATGTTGAGCATGATGGAGAGAGGAAGCTGTAATATATGACCTTGTTGCTATGTAAAGATAGAAGGAATGGTGTTTAGTAAGGTTGAAGTTCTCCAATGATATGTTTATGTAAGATAAAAAGCTAGTGTGGTTGAGATGTCGATGAATTTTTTCCCTAGAAGAAAAGAAGCTTGCATAAAAGAAAATGTATAACTCCCCAATTAAGAGGGAGGACATATTGTGACAACTATAATAAAGACCTTGAAGAAAGTTTAAGATCAGAGAAAAGGTAAAGCATTAATGATGGTTACTCGTGATTGATGAAGTTGTGAACAAGACTTGGATGTTTTAGAAGAAGTGTTGTAGTCCGAGTTCGGTGTTGCTGGAAAAGTTGAAGAAAGAAGCTTTTGTGGAGATGTGTTTGGATTATGTGATAAAAGGAACATCATAATAGTTGAAGACCCTGGAGTTTTGTGTTAGCACACAAGAACATATACATTGAAAGTTTGATACTGCTTGGGGTCGTGAAACTACAATACGCATCAATAAATGAATAAGTAGCTGATGTGTTGACAAAATGTCTTCCCAACAAAGAAGCTAGTTTATTTAGGAGCATGCTCGAATTGGTGGATATCTTTGTTTTGGTTGAGAGGGAGAGATGAAGCACCATAAAACTACTTGTATGATGGTACTTGGGAGGACATCATGGCCTGGTTAATATTGAGATCTCAGTTGATGTCTAGATCCCAGAGGGAGGGTATCGGTTGGAGCTCCAATTTAGTGTTGATACCTGGATCCTTGTAAGGGTTGGTGTTAGGGCATGGAGGCCTAGATGGTATCTATATCCTATTGGATTGATACTAGGGTTGTAGCCTGATGGTACCTATAGTGGAAAATGCCTAGATGACACCTTAGTCCCTGTTGGGAGGATACCTTGGCAGTGAGGGTATCCCAAGCATTGTGTATGTTGTTCTACTCTTCTTAAGAACATTTCAAATTGAGGTCAACCTTGTACCGGTTGAAAAATTATGAATACCTCCCTAGTTAAGAGGGAGTGTTGAAGAATGTAACTAGTATCGATCTTCATAATTGAATTTGGGTCATGATTAATGTATTTGTTAAAAAAAAACAAAGGAAAATTATTATAAAAGAAAAAATTATTATTATGAGCATGCATTTCATGCTCTATGTATTTTGTTTATGGGTCAAGCCTCCATTGAAGGCTTCTAGGATTGAGTCATAAGTTATTATCCATGTCATCATGTAATAGACCCTTCATGGGCTTATTGTATCAAATAAGAAAACTACTTTTGTCAATACTATGTCTAGTCTCTCCTTCACCAAGTCGGCCTGCCCTTCTACTCATGTCAACCTAAAAAAGGAGTTTCAAACTACTATATATACCCATGCATTCGACGTATTGAGAGGGAGATACATACATGGCATTCGATCTGTAACTAGAAGCAAAAACGAAGTGTGAAATACAAGGAGAGTCTGTTATCACTCAAACTAGCAAGGGTCCTAGGAGGGGATCCTATAGAGCAACTACTAGGTCAAGGGGCCACAACGGAGCAATAGCCCACTGTCACCTCAACTAAGGTTCCTTGCTCTTTATGAACTTTCACCGATGGGAGGAGACCCGGTATAACGAAATCACAAGAACGTATATGTTAATGAAAGGATGCAGGGTGATTCCCAAGGCCTATTCACAAGAAAGACTCAATTATATAGCTTTCTTGCTTGAAAAGCAAGGTGATAGGCTCTTCAGGAAGGGCTAAGAGGATTCTTGAAGCTAGGGTTTAGGAAGACATCTTTCCAAGAGGATTCTTATACCCGAAAACCCTTATGGAGAATTGGCCTTTATGTGATCTTTGTGAAATTAGAGTTGTAAAGTTGTGGGACCACACACGACTAAGTGGACCCAAAATTAGGTCAAAGGTATGAGGTTGATCAACTAAAGAGGGGCTTGACATAATTATGGAAGAGGAGGATCAAAGGACATATTTTCTTTTGAGGATTGAATACAATGACCCAAATTAGGACACTAGCCAAGGGAAACCTAGGGAAATAAATGGTCTTTAAGCTAGGGGTTGCTATATCTCGGAATCCTCCCATCAGAATTGTTTCAAATATGGAGGTCCTCTAGAGATAACTGCAGCGCAATAGTGGACCAAAACTTGAGGTGTTTGGATGGCTACAATAAAATTTGTTGGATGCCCTAGGTGACCTATTAGGGCTAGGCCTAGAAAGAGAAGGAGAAGGTGAGAAAGATATTGTTTTAAGTGACCACCAATGGTTGGATCAATGCCTTGCCTTTGGGAGAGATGGAGTCAAGGTGAATTTGTGATTTGGAGAGACTATACCCAATCAAGGAGACCTCTAGACAACTTCACATGGCAATTAAAGCATGAGAGTAGCTGCCAGAAGATTTTATATTTTGATATGCAAAAATGGGTGACTTGTCAAGGTGTTTTCAACAAAGATAACTTCCAGGAACATTCACCCATTCATGCATGACACATGTATTCTATGCAACACTTCAAAGATTAAATTTTCCACCATTTCACAGAGTAGCGGTAAATTTCAGACCTATATAACAAAAATCCCAGCAACATTCATATGAAAAAGTAAATAACAAGATTAAACATGAAAAAGATCACTTACATGTACAATGATTATATCCAATCATCAAATTATGCTAATAATGAAGCTCCAAGACCAAGAAGATAGAATCCAAACATCAAAATTCATCCATGAAACCAAACTCGTCCTCCAAAAGGGAACGTGCATTCTCAAGTAGCTACTAATTCCAAATCCAAGTGGCGATGAGAGAAATGAATCACCTCTCATCTATTTATACCATCTCTAATGAGTTCGATTTACCTAATTGGCCTAATTAAGCCCCAGATAAAAAAATAATGTGCAATACTAACATCCCTTGGTGACAAGTCCACCAAGATAGCTGAATAACATAAAAATAATCATCTTCAGAGGGCATAATGATCACTAAAATGATTCGTTGAGCCTTTGAGGAGGCCTAATGAAGCCCAAAGTGTGTTGGGGTGAGAAAATGGACTCCAAACATAGTGGACAAGGGGTTGCCCCCTTGTTTTCCAAGCAAGTCACTGTGGTGCTCCCAAGTGGGTGTGGGGCTACAAGGACATGCTCATGGGTCTCCAAGTGGATAAAAAATGTTTGTAAACCATCCGTAAGGGCTATGATGATGACATAAGCCCTCCCTTTGTCTCCTGCAGTGAGACACATCCTCATCTCAACCCTAGAACATCTGCCAAGTGTATGGTTAAAATGTGGAGCCGGCTGGGCATGGTGAACTAGGTGAATTATCTTCATCCAAAAGGTGGAACACGAGCAATCAATGAGTGGCATTGGGGATCCATGAAGTAATCTTTGCTATGGTGGAGGGCCATGGCTCTCAACGTTCACCTAACAAGTGCCATTGTGGCCCTTTGAAGGGCTAGGACCCTGTATAGGGAGACCAAGCCCCAAATGGAGACCCACCTGCAATCCTGCATAAGATCCAATGCATCCCCTTGCCCTCCAATACAACAAGTCATCAGAATAAGAAAGTAAAATAGCTTACAAGTCATGGAATCAATGGGACACTTCATGGTGGCATGCCCTTCCATAGTGGGATTTGGCATGTACAAGTGTCTCCAAGCTCATTAAGTGGGGTTAATCAAGGGCCTTATTAGGTGGTTTCAACCTTTAAAGGGGGTGACATGTCCATGGTACATCCATCAACTGGTAGGTGGTAAATGATATAATGATGGAACAAAGTGGGGGTTAGGGGAATGCTTCAAGCCACATGCCATGGTAAAAGGGTAGCTATAATAAGGGAAGCCCACACCTGGGTATATGAGTGTAGGAAGGAGCAAATCGTGGTTCATGAGTTACCCTGAATTTTGTTTTTCCACCCTTATTCATATACCCTTTCCCTTTGATTGATTTTTCTTCATCACTGCTCAGGGCTCCAGGTGATGAGAACATGATGTGTAGGATATAACAGTAGGTACCTTGTTTTAAGGTGGGGTATTTCATTGCCTGCCAGGGGTTGGGACAATCATGGTTTCCTTAATGTGGAGGGGGACTCATCTAGGGCCCATAGGAACCAGGGTGATGGCCATAACTAAGGGGTAACGCTCATGTTTGGCTTTTGTCCACGTGATAAATTTGTATGTCCCAGCCATCTTTTGCATTTTGTGGTACATTTCCTATTGAGAGCGGCCAAATTATGCTTTTTCTTTTGTTTTTAGCTACATCAACTCCCAGGGCATCGTTCCAGGCCTGGCCCAATGTGTGGACAAGGGGAGGAGGAGGCTAACCCTATGTGGACCCAGTGGACACATGTGGAATGAGATGGGAAAAATGATGAATGGGGTTAGAATGAGTGGAAGGGAGTGATGTATATGGTGTCGAGAAGCAGGACCATGCAACCAAAATCGAGATTTCCCATGTAGTGCCAACCCTAAAGCTAATGGTCAGTAAAGGAGATCCCACGGGACTAGGATACAAGGATAATCACCAAATTAGATGGAGGAGACAAGGGTACAAATCTAGCCCACTCTTTCCGCCGAATCCACCCACCAATCCATGCCCAAAAGTGTCAATGATAAGTAAGGAAACTTACTCAACTATACCAATGAAAAGCCATACTTTTGTGGCCGGGAGGCCCACCTTCAAACATATGATCATAACAGATGGGTGAGGGACCAGATGGATGGCTCAGGTGGTGGAGACAATGGCACATCAAGCTATTTGGTGGCTGCAAGGGGCTGTTGGCTACCAACTAATGACCATCAAATAAAAAAATTTCTCCTATGTATACTACCCACAGGTAGTGGGTAACATTTGGCTCCAACTGGGACATGATCTTTCGGAATGGTGCACAAGGCTACTCAAATGAGAGGTCATGAGAACACCAACAATCTCTTGGTATCACAGACCCATTTGCACATATCAAAGACCAAGCACACGGGGCATTATGTTTTTGTTGTGTCTTATGATCACCCATGCTTAGTATTAGGCCATAAAATCAACAAGAAAGCAAAATCATTTTCCATTTAATTTTAATCTAAATGCAAGTAATCTATCATGATAATATCATATGATGTTTATCCTAATTAGAAAATCAACATGCAATGCATCCTAACCAAACATGCATATTACATTATGCAAGTGCTAAGTATAATCATAGATCCAATGCAACCAACATGTCAATTTATCAGTACAAGAATACATGCTTCTATGATTACTTTTGCAATGGTTCCAAAACACAAATGAGAAGAATAATATGAGGGGCTACGAGGGTGGGAGGTGGGAAAACAAGAGACCCATATGCCATAGAAAGGAACACTGGAAGAAGGGAAAGACACCAACCAAGAGGATTGAATTTGGTCCTCCAACTAGAAGATGTAAATGCCAATGATCAAGTATATCAATCTTTGATGGAGAACTATCTCGGGTTTATCATCTTCAGAAGGAGTGAATGACTTGGACAGATTTAGAATGATATTATTTTGGTTATTGGGAAAACAAGAAGTGGAATCATCATCATATTTCGGGAAAAACCATGATTCCTGGTTTTTCATAAGGTAAACCAGTTCTTCATCAAAACTAGGGAAATGAACCTCATCAAAAATATATATTTCTGGGATAGGGACATAATAAGGGGAGGAATGCTCAAACATGAAGAAAAATCCTTTATTTGTGGCATGGCTAAAGGAAGCATCTTCCTCAATCTTTTTTGCATTAGAGTCATCATAATTACCCATAATTTTGGAAGACTCTTCTTTGATTGAGTCATCTTGGAACATGAAGAAGAGACCCCTCCAATCACTAGGAAGTGCCCCATAAGGGCCAAGATTGTCATTTGGAAGGAAAGAGCATTTTCTTCTTCCTTGGGCTCATTCTTATGGATTTGAGATGCTATGGGTCTTCACTTTTATAATCATACCTAATTCCCAAATCAAGATTTCTCAAAATGTCTTTACTTTCTTGGTTATCTTGATTTTCCTCAAAATCATCCTCCTTACTAGGCAATTGAGACTTATCTTCCTTCCTTTTCTCTTGGAGAACAAAAACTAAGGTATTTGTTACAAGAGGTTGGTATAATGCTTCTAAGAGGAGAGCATCAGTAGGGTTCTTGTTATTTTCACATTTTATTTTATAGAGCTTCTCCTCTTTTTCGTATAAATGGAAGAATACTTAGCATTATATTCCCTTACTATCCGCCTGCATGACCTACTATATTCGTCCATTCTTTCTTGCAACACCTGGAGGCCCTTGAGGTCCAAATCTTCTTCATCATCCTTTGAGGACATGATTTCCAACTCATGAGTCTCTTTTTCAGCACAATCCTCAAGGTATGCATTAATCCCACAATATTGATGACTTGGAGAAGGATCATGATACTCTTCCTCAAGTTTATAACCATATTTAATGTCCTCCTCCCCAAAGGGCTACGTCTATCATTTGGCATATCTCTTCATTAGTGTGAAAATCTGGCCCTTCATGCAAGAGGAAGTACACAACCAACATTGAGAGAGAAGAAAGGCTTTTAGGCTCACATGACTCAAGACAATCAATATTTCGGGCAATGGATAGGACAAATAATTCCATTTGGTCACAAGGTTGTGTTATATTTTGCTTTGAAACATACCTTATAACCTTACAACGTGACTGGCTATGGAATATGGATCCCCATCGAACATTGGCATATTCTTCATGCACTCCGATGTGGGATACTGTGGGATCCCTATCATATCTATGGAGGGATTATTTGTGGTCAACATGTTACTGGGCTTCTAATGACATGGGAGTCGTTAGGGTGAATGAAATTCCTTGACAAATGCTTGCTTCGCCCTACAAGCATTGACCTTAAATTTTAATGAAGAACTAGGGCCTCATTCTTCCAATGGAGTTGCCAAGAATTATATATCAATATTGTTGTATAGGGAACAACACACACGTCTCGTTTCCTCGACAACATCGCCAAAAATGTTATTGCTAAAACTAACAAGGGTCCTAGGAGGGGATTCTATATAGCAACTACTAGGTCAAGGGGCAACAACAGAGCGATAACCCACTGCCACCTCAGCTAAAGCTCCTTGCTATTTACAAACTTTCACCAATGGAAGGAGACCTGATATAAGGGAATCACAAGAACAAATATGTTAATGAAAGGATGAAGGGTGATTCCCAAGGCCTATTCATAAGAGAGACTCAATTATATGGCTTTCTTGCTTGAAAAGCAAGGTGATAGACTCTCTAGGAAGGGCTAAGAGGATTCTTGAGGCTAGGGTTTGGGAATATATCTTGCCAAGAGGGTTCCTATACCCAAAAATCCTTATGGAGAATTGGCCTTTATGTGATCTTTGTGAAATTAGAGTTGTAAAGTTGCGGGACCACACACGACCAAGTGGACCCAAAATTAGGTCAAGGATATGAAGTTGATCAACCAAGCAGGTGGTTGACCTAATTGGGGTAGAGAAGAGGATCAAAGGACACATTTTCTTTTGAGGATTGAATACAATGATCCAAATGAGGACACTAGCCAAGGGAAACCTAGGGCAAGAAATGGTCTCTGAGCTAGGGCTTGCTATATCTCAGGATCCCACTGTCGAAATTGCTTCAAATTTGGAGGGCCTCTAGAGATAACCCCAACGTAGTAGTGGACCAAAAATTGAGGTGTTTGGATGGCTACAATAAATTTTGTTGGATGCCCTAGGTGACCTATTAGGGCTAGGCCTAGAAAGAGAAGGAGAAGGTGAAAAAGATATTCTTTTAAGTGACCACCAATGGTTGGATTAATGCCTTGCCTTTGGGAGCGATGGAGTTAAGGTGAATTTGTGATTTGGAGAGACTATAACCATTTAAGGAGATCTCTAGACAACTTCACATGGCAATTAGAGCATGAGAGTAGCTACCATAATATTTTATACTTTGATATGAAAAAATGGATGACTTTTCAAGGTGTTTTCAACAAATATAACCTCTAGGAACATTCAACCATTCATACATGACACATGCAATGTATGCAACACTTCAAAGACCAAAATTTCCACAATTTCGCATAGAGTAGCAGAAAATTTCAGACCTATATAGTGAAAATCCCAACAACATTCATGTGATGAATTAAATACCAAGAACAAACATGAAAAAGATCACTTACATGTACAATGAGTATATCCAATCATCAAATTATGCAAATGATGAAGCTCCAAGACTAAGAATATAGAATCCAAACATCAAAATTCATCCATGAAATGAAACTCATCCCCCAAAAGGGAATGCAAAATTCTCAAGTAGCTACTAATGTCAAATCCAAGTGGCGATGAGAGAAATGAATCACCTCTCATCTATTTATACCATCTCTAATGAGTTTGATTTTCCTAATTGGCCTAATTAAGCCCTAAATAATAAATTAATGTGCAATACTAACATCCCTTGGTGATAAGCCAACAAAGACACCTTAATAACATAAAAATAAGCCTATCAAGAGGGAAAAATGATCAATAAAATGAGTCGTTGGGCCTTTGAAGAGGCCTAATGAAGCCCAAAGAGTGTCATGGTGAGAAACTAGAGTACAAACATAATGGACAAGGGGATGGCCCATTGTTTTCCCAAGCAAGTCATTATGGTGCTCCCAAGTGGGTGTGGGGGCACAAGGACATGCTCATGGGTCTCCAAGTGGATCGAAAATGTTTGTAAACCATTTGTAAGGGCTAGGATGATGTCATAAGCCCTCCCTTTGTCTCTTGCAATGAGACACATATTCGATCCTTAACATAATGTTATTGGCGTTTCTCATTCTCAACATTCTTGGTATCCTTTGATGCATTACGCGTAACTGATAATCCCAATGATCCTGCATCCTTTCTCCCACTTAGGTCCATAGGCCGTTTGCATTGTGAATCAATGGGCTTGTATCTTTCTACATTTTCACTCTCCTTTGAAAAATTGGAATTATTGAATTTTTCTTTAGCCACTACATCATCATCTGGTGCAGTCTTGAGTGTCATTTCATATCTTGAATTTTTGTCTTCCATATTAGAGCTTTTGGCAATGGATATGTCACTTTCATTAGTTGGTCTTGATGCTTTGTCATTTAGTTTACCTACTTTATTTAAAGAGTCAGCATACCTCGTAGAACCCTGCATAACATCTGGAACCTTTGTTCCTGAATTAGAATCAAAAGGCCTTTGATATGAATGTTGTCCATTAAGATGTTGATCAAATCTTTCAGCGTCATCCAAATCTTTAGCAAAAGCAGTATGAGCCCTTGTAGAACCCTGTCCCTAGAAGGTATCTTCATCATGGGCAGAGCTTCCCACCGGAGTTGCAATTCAAAAGCCCTTTCAGAGTTAGCATTTGTAAACCTTGCATTGTTCATCACTTTTGCAACTTGTCGTGTCTCAAGATCTTTTCTATTATAGGTAATTTCAGGTCTAGCAGGAGATTCAAAGAGGGATTGAGATAAGGTGACATCACGATTTCTTCTCATATCTGAATCCAACTCATACTTCTTTTCTGATCGAATTTTGTTATCCCGTCTTGAGCTATACTTTTACGATGTTATGGAGAAATGGTTATTTTCCCTTCAGGTGATTTGATTACTCCCTCACAATGTATCAAATCAATATCTACAACCATGTTAGTGCCATTATCCTTCCAATGTAATGTTGGGAAATTTTACTGATCTCTTCTCCCTCAACTATATCATCACAAACATGAATATCTTCTGAGCTCCTTGGTGACTGTGGGGGTTGCCCACTATTGTTTTGTTCAATCATCACCTTCTGCTTATAGTTTTCACCAAACTTGTCTCTGTCAGTATGGGAGGGGGTTAGTTTAGAATCACTGAGATCCTTCATGGTCTCAGCTTCATTGTCAGACTTATCATCATCACACATAATGTCTACATCAGACTCTTCACTATTGCTATTATCTTCTTTATTATCGATTTCTTTTTGACATGCTTTAACTTCTGCAAATGATTTTTCTAAATGTTGAAACGCTTCTTGAATTTTACCAAACTGGTCAACGCATTTAGGACGTGAACTTATTGACACATTGTGCGGTGAACAACGTTCAAAGACCCGCATGATTATATTGTGCACCATGGCTCTAATACCACTGAAGCATAAAAACTGATAGTTTGTTGGCTTTAATGTAAAAATATACAAGAGGTATTTGTAATAATAATTTATTATATATAAAAAATGTATAAGTGATGTTCAAATGTTACAATGAGGACCCGCATATATACCTAAGCATGTGTCCTTTCGTGACTAGGCATGTCTTTTAGACATGCCTTTTCACTTAACCTAATGACTATTTAACATAACCAATATTTGATTATTTAATATTTACATGTATTTTATTTATTTACTTGTTATGAATTATATTCATAACATTGAGAGTGGCCAAATTACGCTTTTCTTTTCATTTTTGGTGCATCAACCTCTGGGGCATCTTTCCAGGCCCAATCCAAGGTGTGGACAAGGGGAGGGGGAGGCTAACCCTAGGTGGACCCAGTTGACACATGTGGACCTGGATGGGAAAAATGATGAATGGGGTTAGAATGAGTAGAAGAGAGTGATGTATATGGTGTCAGGAAGCAAAACCACACAACCAAAATCGAGATTTCCCATGTAGTGTCAACCTTAAAGCTAATGGCCATTAAAGGAGATCCCATGGGACTAGGATACAAGGCTAACTACCAAATCAGGAAGAGGAGACAAGGGTACAAACCTAACCCACTCTTTCCACCAAATCCCCCCACCATTCCATGCCCAAAAGTGTCCATGATAAGTAAGGAAAATTACTCAACTATATCAATGAAAAGCCATACTTTCATGGTCGGGAGGTCCACCTGTTAGAAAATTATATATTACAGAGCAATGGAACACATAAAAAATTGCAGAAATATAAACACAGAAAACACATAAAGCAAGAGAGACACAGATATACGTGGTTCACCCAGTTTGGGCTACATCCACGGAGAAACAGCTAGTCCTTCTTTTATTATATTATCCAACAAACTGAAGAGATGCAACCTACAGTAGATCCACTGTATCACCCTCTTTGCTCTCAATCTCCTCTCTCTTCCTCACTCAGAATACAGATATATATAGACGCAATACAATTCCCTCATATATAGTGAGGGGTTTCCTTCTAGGGCAAAAAACCCTAAATTAAACATAACTGCTACTGTCAGATCATCCGCCTAATGATGGCCTAGACTGACTAGAAATTACTAGACTTTTACAAGGCAATTTTACATCTATTTTTAGCTTCGGGGGCACTGTCCCTGAACCCCTGCTGGGAGACCGTTGGCCCCCGGACCCCCTAGTCGGGGGGGATTAGCCCCCCCGGACCCCCACGGGGGGGACAAGTCCCCCCGCACCCCCCCGCGTGGAGGGGTGTATATTCTTCCTGGGGTATACATCCGGCTGAAACCTTTGAATACAGAAGATAATCAGGCTCCACACCAACACCACCTTCAAACATATGATCATAAAATATGGGCGAGGGACCACATGGTTGGCTAAAGTGGCAGAGACAATGGCACTGTCAGGCCAGGTGTAATTCCAGTTTGGCAGAAAACTGATTCGATTTATTTCATTAGGTAGCTATTGTTATATACAAAGAATGTGACTGCTCAGTTCATCTTCTGATGACTGTTCACATTCCAAATTCACCCAATCGCAGAGGATTAGGTGTCAACATTCCCTCCCTTAATCTGAAGGGATGTTGGTGAGTCCAAGCATCGTTATGAATCTTTCAAGCTTTTCTCTTCCAAGCGCTTTGGTGAAGATGTCTGCAATTTGCTCATCTGTGGAACAATGACGAAGATGGATTGTTTTGGCCTCAACATGATGTCGGATCCGATGATATTTAGTAATGATGTGCTTTGTACGATCATGGAACTTTGGGTTCTTGGCCAACTTTATTGCAGAGGTGTTGTCAATCATGAGTGGAGTTGATTGTACTTGTTTTACCTGCAAATCTTCAAGAATTTTCCTGAGCCACACAATTTCTTTCGTTGCTTCAGCTGCTGCCACGTATTCTGCTTCTGTTGTGGAATCTGCTGGAACTGATTGTTTGCGTGATCTCTAGGAGACAGCTCCTGATCCAAGACTCATAGCATATCCCGAAGTAGATACCCCAGTTTCTTTGTCTCCATCGAAGTCTGAATCAGAGTATCCAATCAAGCTGAAGTCGTCCACCTGTGTATACTTGATTCCAAGGTCTTGAGTTCCCTTCAAGTACCTTAGAACCCTTTTTGCAGCAGACCAATGTCCCTCACAAGGCTTTTGCATAAACCTGGAGAGGATTCCAACAACAAATGAAATGTCTGGTCTAGTAGTAGTGAGGTAGATGAGACTTCCTACAAGCTGTCTATACTTTGTTGCATCCTCAAATTCCTTTCCTTCAATAGATGTGAGCTTTAAGTTTTGTTCCATTGGAGTAGAAAGAGAATTGCACTTTGTCATGCCAAATCTGTTTAACAAATCTCCAATGTATTTCTTTTGAGAAATAAATATGGATTTTGGATGTTGGGTTACTTCAATGCCAACATAGTAATGAACATAGCCCAAATCAGTGATTTCAAAACTTTTCCCCAATTCCTTCTTTATGGATGCAATGTAGCTTTCATTGTTCCATGTCATTAAAAGATCATCTACATATACCACAAGATATACAACTGTTTTGCCAACTTTCTTGACAAATAAAGTTGCATCATCAAGATCAAAATGATTGAAGTTGAGTTTCAGAAGATGCTCAGTTAGTTTTTCATACCAGGCTCGCGGTGCTTGTTTGAGGCCATACAAGGACTTCACAAGTTTGCATACTTTATGTTCATGTCCTTTCACAGCAAATCCTTCAGGTTGGGACATAAAAACATTCTCTTTTAGATTTCCATTCAAGAAGGAAGTTTTTACATCCATTTGATGGACTTTCCAACCGTTCTAAGCTGCTAGTGCAAAGAGTGTTCGGATGGTGGCCCATTTTGCTGTGGGGGCAAAAGTTTCCTCATAATCGACCCCTTCCTTCTGTGCAAAACCTTTTGCCACAAGCCTAGCTTTGTGCTTGTCAAGTGAGCCGTCAGCTTTGTACTTGTTCTTGTAGACCCACTTGCAGCCAATTGGTTTGGTTCCAAATGGAGGATCAACCAGCGTCCAAGTATCGTTCTTTATGAGAGCATCATACTCCTTTTGCATCACTTCTTTCCATTTATCATGAGAAGAAGCTTCTTTGAAGGAAGTTGGTTCAAAATCTGTAGACAAGTTCAATTCACAATCATAAGAAACATCCATATCAATAGGTGAATTAGAGTCATCTACATCACCTCCATTTTGTCGGTTTGAATTTCTGGTTCCTGTTTTTCCAATTTCATCAGGATGAACACTTTCAAGTGTCTTTGTCAGCCACTTTGGGGGACCTTTCTGAGATGGTCCAGGCTGCTCTGTTGATTGAGTTGGGACTGAATCAAGATTGAGTCTCCCAATTCTATCAATTACATCACTTAAAGCATCATCCGTTGTTGGCGTTTCATTTGGGGGAGAGTGTTCTTCAGAAGAAGATTCCACATGTTGATCTAGAATAGGAATCCCCCTTTCAAGATGTGGAATCTGATTATCAAATTCTTGAAATGATTTTGTTTTTGCGAATCTATCCAAGTGATCAAGTTGCTGCTCAACAACATTGTCAGATTTGGATGATTCAAGAAAAATTACATCTCTAGAAACAACAAACTTTTTATTTACTTCATCATAGAGGCGGTATGCTTTGGAGGTGTTTGAATACCCCAGGAAGATACACTTACGACTTCTAGCACCAAGTTTGTTTCTATGTACCTTTGGTATCAAAGCATAACAGGTGGAACCAAAGACCCTGAGATGTTTTACCGAAGGAACATGTCCATACCACAATTCAT
This sequence comes from Pinus tabuliformis, assembly GCA_031772625.1. Classification (NCBI taxonomy): domain Eukaryota; kingdom Viridiplantae; phylum Streptophyta; class Pinopsida; order Pinales; family Pinaceae; genus Pinus; species Pinus tabuliformis. The sequence goes on along the minus strand of CM062805.1, from coordinate 1,199,711,477 downwards.
AAGGAGTCTTGTTTCTTATAGCATTAGATGGACATCTATTCTTTATATATGCAGCACATAGAACAGCATCAGCCCAAAACATTATCTTTACATTTTTGAAGAAAAGCATAGATCGTACCATATTCAAGATTGTTCTATTCATTCTTTCAGCTACACCATTCTGTTGGGGATTATAAGGCGCAGTTGTTTGATGTTTGATCCCATGTTGGCGAAGATAGTTTTCAAATTCATTTGATGTATATTCTTTTCCATTATCAATGCGAATAGACCCAACATGCGATTGTGCATCATTTTCAATCCATTTATGAAAATTCTTGAATGTTTGAAAGGCATCAGATTTGTTCTTCAATAAATAAACCCAACAAATTTTGGTGTAATCATCAATAAATGTCATGATATATTTATTTCCATTTGCAGAAGGAATAGGCATTAGACCACATAAATCTGAATGAATGAGTTCAAGCTTCCTATTTGCTCTTGAATGTGAATCATGAAAAGACTGTTTGCTATGCTTTCCTAGAATGCAAGCATCACATTGCTTATGTTTCCTAGGAATTGTAGGCAAACCGACAACACCATTTTTCTTCAATAAGCGGAGACTGTCATAGTTTAAATGTCCAAAACTAGCATGCCATAATAAACTTGATGGAAGTGTACCTTTTTCATGATGAGAAATATATGAGAAATGTTGTGCATGAGCAGAGGTTCCTTGCAATTTGAGAAGCCTTTCTTCTTCTATTCCCCTCATGACAAGTGAGTGGTCAGATGCTTTTCTTACCTCAAGCTTGCCATCAAACATATGAATGGAGTGACCTTTCTGGCGGATGTGGACCAAGGACAACAAGTTTCTTTTGAGCTATGGGAGATATAGAACATGATCCAGAAGAAAGTCTGGAAGACCATGCAGTTTAAGCCTGATTGTGCCAAGCCCTGATGGCTTGATTTTTTACTGATCTGCAAAGTACACTGCTCCATCAACATTGTCAGTGAAATCTTCAAAAAAAATATTTTCTATGAGTCATGTGACAAGTTGCTCCTGAATCAAGCAACCAATCATTTTTCGAAGAAGCAAGTGAAGCATTAAACAAATCTTCATTTACTCCAATGTTACATTGTGTCTCAATATAGTGAACGGATTCAGGTGCTTTACCTTTGTCTGTATCATTAGTTTTACCTTTCTGCTGATTTCTTTTCTGCTCAATTTTGTCCCATGGTAGCTTGCATGTAGAAGCATCATGTGATCCATTTATTTTGCAGCGAATGCAGTGTAAGTCTGCCTTTTCTCCTTGAGAATGTCTGCCCCCCCTGCCTCTGAAATATCTTCTTCTTCCTCTTCGTCCACCTCTTCCTCTTGTAGAATCTTGAGCAGGATGCTTTTCTTTATGAGCAAGGCACACAGTCTCTTCAGAAGATTCAGGGGCTGTCTTCTTTCTAAAGGCTTTCTCTCTTTCAACAAACTTTTTCATAAAAGAGTCAAAGGTTATATCTTTAAGATTTCCATTTGCTTGCAAAGACTCAAGATAATTGGAGTAAGTAGGATAGAGTGCCTTGAGAAAAGCAATAAGAGTGATATCCAACTCAACCTTAGTGGAATTGATATCATGCATTATATACTTTACTTCAGATGCAAGAGCAAGAGGATCATTATTTTTTAGTTCAAGAGTGAAGAGTTTAATCATGAGCTGAACAACTTCAAGTGCAGAATGTGAGTCATAGAGTTCTTTCAGCTTTTGTAAGGCTTCAAAGGCAGTTGAATATGACGAAATATGGCAACTCACCTCTTCATTTACAGATGCTGTGATTAATGCATAGGCTTTGTTGTTCTTGTTTTCCCAAATGACGAGCTCTTTGTCTAAGGTAGGCTGTACTGGGTCTTTGTCTCCTTCTCCGACACACACTCCTTTCCACAACTCATTGAAGATGAGGGTGTGTTTTATCATTCGGGACCATTCAGGATAGTTCTCCTTGCCAGTGAGAACTATTCCTACCATGGAGATGATTGAATGCATTCTGTAAAAAAAATACTTCTGCTGATTGAAAAATACTTCTGCTGTTAATGTATAAAACTGTACTTTTCGTGGAAAAAAATGGAACTCTGGTGTAAAAATTGTAAACAAAGATTGCACTCTCATAGGACAAAGGTATTACCGATTCCTATATGGTGGAGATGATACCACATAATGTACCAAATAATACAATGTTTTAAGAAAAAACACATATCGCTGCCTTCAACAAAACACATGTGGCTGCGTTAAAAATACACATGTGGCTGCGTTAAAAATATACATGGCTGCGTTCACTTAGCGATCGACACGTTAAAACAACTGCGTGAATTGCACGAGGATCCAGTTCCTATTTATAAAGCTGACCCACGAGCCCGTAGCCGCGTTCACCCATGGCGACGACAATTTGACAGGAGCAGCACACAACCCTTTCCTTCTCAAACGGACTCCATATCTTTCACGCAGTGGACGGATTCCATATCTTTCACACAGTGGATGAGCTTTTCAACATAGAGAAGGAATCACTGAACAGCCGTAAACAACCCTTTCCTTCTCAAATTAATATTATAGAAAATTTCAGAGATTCACTCAGCCAAAATTAGTGTCCACGGAGCCAAAACCCACAGTTCATATCAACAGCAGCGTTAAATCCTCCAAAACGTTCAACACACAGCCGCAATTTTCAATTTAATCGTGGAGTATTCAAACAATTTTAATATTACTGTATTATTCAGACCTCGAGCAAGGCAAAAGGAAAAGAATCAATTCGGAATGTGATACCAAACTTTGGAATAGAACGGGTATCTATTCGCCAGAGAGCGCTTCCGCTTCGCCACAACTAGCACCACGCTTTTGCTTTGCCACAGAAGGTATTTGCGTACTACAGTGTATGCATTCTGCAGACAACATGAGACCATCAACAATAGTTTGTGGACGTACTTTCGCGTGAAAGTGAGGTGGGAGTCGTTGGTTCTACTCGAAGGAACCTACAGCGAGCGGGAGATGCTGGGAATCCGCACTGACATAGTATGCAACAGGCGCAGTTACCAGGTCAGAGACATTTATGTCAGAGACGTTTATGAATCAGTGAGAGAGCTGAACAGTCAGAGACGTTTATGAATCAGTGAGAGAGCTGAACAGTCAGACAGGACAGAGTAATCAGGTGAATGCAATTCATGCAATGGAGGCGCAGGTGCAATAACGCTCCTCTTTTTTGTTTCTGAATCAGTCAGGCAGTGGGGCAGCTAATTTATGAAGAACTTGCTCAGCTATTTGGAGAGCAGGGAGTTACAAGGGACACAAAAGCTAAAAAGAGCTGGCTCTGATACCATGTCAAGCTAGGTGTAACTCCAGTTTGGCAGAAAACTGATTCGATTTATTTCATTAGGTAGCTATTTTTATATACAAAGAATGTGACTGCTCAGTTCATCTTCTGATGACTGTTCACATTCCAAATTCACCCAATCGTAGAGGATTAGGTGTCAACATTACATTGAGCTATCTAGTGGTTGTAAGGGGCTATTGGCCGCTGGTTGAGGACCATCTAGGAGAAAAATTTTCTCTTATGCATAGTACCCACATGTAGTGGGTAACAGATCATATTCTATGGCATGAAGGAAAGGAAGCCAAGCGAAGGAGTTTAGAAGGTATCAAATTTATTATTCTCTACCACACATGTGAATTTACTTAAGTGTTACAGGGCCGAAAATGTGCATGGCTGAGTTAGGAGACTGAATATTGCAAAAGAAGGAAGAGAGGGTTGAAACCCTTGTTGACATGATGTTTTTCCTTGACTTGATATTTGAATGTTTGAGTCTTCATGGGAGGCTAGCTTAGTGGATGGAGGAAAGTCTTCGTCTTGTTCAAAAAGGTCTAGGTTGTCTCATTTGATTTGATTCTAAAGAAGAGAAGAAGAATTTATGGGTTTTTCCTTGGCTGAGTGCCTATATCTTGGGTCCTCTTTGGTGTTTGTAATCTTCATTGTTTGGTATTTGTCTTGATAATAAGAACATAATAATTGGAAAGAAGAACTAATAACAAATATCCCAGGAAAGTGTCAAAGAAAGAGAAATCAAATTAATAGAAACCTTAATAAGCTACCCTAAGGATTTCTCAATGCCTCTTGTTGATTGGATATGAGTATTGATTGGGAGTGGGTGCCCAGATGTATGTATTGGAGTATCAATTTATATTTATGCAATTTTTTAAGCTAAGAAGTGCTTAGTTTCTTTTTAATCTCTTGGTGTGATTTTTCCGTTTGAGAAAATGATGGACGTAAACATATTGAATTTCACATAGTTTGATGGCATAAAATCCTTTTTTGTGATCTCTAAGGCTTAAATGCATTTTTTTTAAATGTGTTTTTTTATGAACAAGTTGATTCAAATTGCAAACCTAAAGCATAGACATATTAGTGGAAAAGCTTGCGTTATTGGGAGGAAGAACAAAGTAAATGGAATTTAAACGACATGTTACACTTGGATTTATTGAAGATTGAACGAAAGAAGGCAAATTCTTTAAATTTTGAGTTGAAATGATTTGGCACAAGTTTTAACGATGTTATTGTTGATCTAGATTGTCATTGATGTCAATATGGAAATATTCTGGATAGTAAATAATGATGTAAAGCCAATCAGAGTAGATCCGTGAAGCAACAGGAGTAGGAAGAGTTCATCGGAAGCCATCAACGAAGATTTATATAAAGAAGAGCTATCAGAGCAAATGAGCTAATCAGAAGAAGAGCTATCGGAGCAGTGTATCGAAACTCATAGGAGTAAAGAGAAACCACATGAGCGACGAGCCAAGACAATGCAGATCTATTGCATATGCCAAGAGTAAGAGCCATATTGGAGGAAGTAATAAACCATGGGAACCTTTTCAACAGTATATAATATCGACAAAAATCTTATCGGTGGATCTATTATATTAAGTTATGTAAACATTGTTCAAACCCCCGATTGCGATATAATATGCAGACTTGATAACTCCATAGAATATACCTTTATGTAGTATCGCATCCAAGTATCAGGGAAGTTACGCAAATCATAAGGGTTGTCACCATCGGACCGACGATTGCGATAAGACTTGCGAACTTGACCGCCAATTGCGATTAGCTATGGACCCGACAGATCTATTGATGATGGTTTAATATTATATTGCGTTCGTTTCATCGACAATATGTTACATCGGTGATGTTAAGAGTTGTGATTGCAGGATTTCGGATAATTGTGATTACGATTAAAAACGTGGCATGTAGGACCTCCATGTGGGCCTTGTGAATATTAAAAAGGGCCTCTCCGATATATTGCGTAGTAAGAGACCTCTGAAAGTTGCGATTGCGATTGAGGTAGTGACGTGGCATGTGGGACCTCCCTGTGCGTATAGCCTCTCTTATATGGTTTCCGCGAATAATTAAGTTTGTGGATGAAAGACTCTTCGATATATTTTAATATACAAGTCGGCCTCCCTCCAATAAACGTGTCTTTCCGGTCATTGGTGAAACCCATATAAATATAAGTTAAGACGCGTCATTTCTGAACATCGATCTTGTGCATATATTATAGAACGAAGCAACAGTTCATAACTCATGAACATGAAGAAACAATAGAAAACAAGCTAGAGGTCGAGTGAGCGAAGAAGAAGCTGAAGGTCCAGTAGAAGACGAAGGTCAAAGCATTCTATTGATTGGGTTAATCATTAAAAAATTCGGACTTATAATGAATCCGTAGAAGCACAACCCGTGATATGTTAAAGAGACCGCATAAGACATGGTTGTTTTATAATTGTGCGTACAGCCTGAAGCCGTGATAGTCATTCTTCTGAAGCAGTTACTCATTACCGTAACTGTTAGAACAGAGGATTGAAACAAAAAGTTGTGTGTGCAGAGCTTAATATAATTCATTAAAGATACATTGAAGTCGTGAAAAGACTATTGAAGACCGTGATGTGTTAGTTATCGTGATGTGACTTGAAGATTTTTCTTGGGTGTAATGAAGAGCAACAGTGACACCTTCTATGAGACAAGGTTGTCATTGATTATATAGCATGGAGACTACAATGAAACTATAGATTGACATAATTCAGTGAAGAAGATTTTGGGAGCAGAGAATTACTATCAAACATATCTAGACAAAATATAGCAATGGGTTGGAGCTCAGAGGGTTGGTGCCCTAAAGGTTGGAGCCTCGAACAAACAAGGTAGGTGCCTTGAAAGATAGGGTCGGAGCCCTTGGGGTTGGTGCCTCAGAATTGGAAGGATTGGTGTCCTTGGAGTTGGTGCTCCTAAATCCAAGGTTGGTGCCTTGACAAGATAGGGTCAGAGCCCTTGGGGTTGGTGCCTCAGAATTGGAAGGATTGGTGTCCTTGGAGTTGGTGCTCCTAAATCCAAGGTTGGTGCCTTGACAAGACAGGGTTGGTGCCCTAGAGGTTGGAGCCTCACAAAAGACCAAGTTGGTGCTTGGCAACGGGTTGGAGCCCTATATATATTGTACCTGATTTATTGTAAAGATTATATTAATAAAAATATTTATTCCTATTGTTCATTTTTTTTGTTCTAAATATAATTTATTTAATTGGTAAAAGTAACAATTGAAAAGAAATAACAATGTAAACTTTGAAACGGGAACTATGAACTCAAAATGGGAACTCTAGCAAAAAACCCACAAAAAACATGAAAAACAATGCTAAAAATAAAAAGTGTTGAGCATTGAATAACACTTTTTTTTCTAGGGTAAATTTTCAACATGTTTTAAAAATGGCGGTGAAAACCAATTTTTTGTGCAAAAATGTGCAAAAAACACCCTCAAAACGAAAAGCGTTGATGCTGGAATTTTTTTTTTTGCAAGGGTAAATTTTCAACATTTTGAAATAATGGCGTAAAAGATTTTATCATGACTCCCAAAAACATTAAAATTTCAAAAAAAAAAAATTAAAACAATGAAAAAAACACAACAAAAAAAAGTTAAAAAAATAACAAAACGTAAATAAAAATATATATTAAAAACAAAACATAAAATTAAAAAAGAAAGAAAAAAAAATCAATCATAAGAATCTTAAAAAAAACACAAAAAACACAACAAAAAAAAGGTTAAAAAAAATAACAAAACGTAAATAAAAATATATATTAAAAACAAAACACAAAATTAAAAAAAAAAAATCAATCATAAGAATTAAAAAAAAAAACAAAATTAACCTATAAAAGATAAAAATTAAAAGTTTAAAAGAATGAAATAAAATATAAACAAATAAATAATAAGAAAAACATATTTTCAAAAAAAGTAAAAAAAAAAAATTATCTTGTGAACTATAAAAAATTTGGAATATTTAAAAAAAAAAAAAAAACTATAAAATTAAGTAATAAAAATAGAAAAATTAAAAAAAATGCATTTGTACTAAAAAAAAACATCAATAAAAACAAAAAATTAAAAAATTAAAATTAAAAACAAACAAGATCTTTAAAAAAATTGAAAATTAACAAAAAAAAAAAAAACAAAACAAAACAAAACAAAAAAGAAATTAAAAAACTATTAAAATTAAGATTAAAAACATTTAAAAAAAACCTAAAAAAAGCTAAAAAACAAAAATATACAAAAAGAAAACACCAAAAAAATTTAAAATTTAAATAAAACCATATATTTTGTATTAAAAAAAAAGCATTTAAAATTATATATATATATATATATATATATAAAAGAAGGAAACGTTTACAAATATTTAAATTTTATTTTATTTTATTTATTTAAAAAAAATTATACACATTTTTTATTTTATGTTTTTTATAAAATAAACATTTAATTTTTTTTATTAAATATAAATTTTTAATTAAAAAAAAAAAAAAAAAAAACCTTTCGCCCCACCCTCTGCCGCCCGTGGGGGCGCGACCCTGGGCGGCTGAGGGCGAGGCGGAAACCCTCTACCGCCTGTGGGGGCGCGGCCCTGGGTGGCAGAGGGCAAGGTAGAATTTTATTTTTATTTAAAAAAAATTAAATGTTTATTTAAAAAAATGCGTATATATATATATATATATATATATATATATATATATATATATGTTTAAAATAAAAGCTTTATATTTAAAAGAAAATTAAATGTTCATATTTAAAAAAAATGGGCATAATTTTTTTGAAGAAGAATCACAAAGCCATATAACCATATGCACAACAAATTAACGCACAAAAATTAAACTGGCAAAAAAGGCAGAGAGCCATCATGTAGTCTCTCATGCTCATGTAATTCTCATTATTCAAATAATTTAATAATACGTTTAAATACATGAATAAGTGGTCTTAAGATAGTGTGCCTATCTTACACTCACTTGGTTGAGAGAATTTCTCAACTTACTAATTTAGGAGAGCTAATTGGAGAGAATCTCTCAACCAACTAAGCCTAAATTGACTCCTAGCCATGAGGAACTAACTCAATCTAGAAAGGTAGGATTAAATCCAACTTTCTTGATTTTAATTAATCTAATTATTTGGACTTAGGATTGTTTTAAATGTGAGAGTGAGGCTAACATTCCCCCCCTCAATGATAAGTCCAAATTAACAACCAGGAACCATCTTCCAAGTTCTCATGCTGAAATTGTTGATTCTCAAAAAACATTTGTCTAAAAAGCCACCAAAGTTGGATGCTGAAAAAAATCAAATCTGAAGAGAACATGAATCGACCGCATGTCTGATTCATCTCTAAATGTCACTTGACAACTCCATCACGTGCCAAGCTGCAAAAGGATCCAACTATCCTTTGCTTGAAATTAACATCTTGTGTCCACTGACAAAATGTGATGAACGCCCACTAGCATATCTGCTGATGATGATCGCTCATTGGCTGAAAAGCAACTCACCCACTGATGAAAATGCCCACTGGCTGTTTTGCTGATGTTGTCGAGACTTTCAGTCTGACAACCACTGTCAATTTCATTGAAATTTTCCCCCCTTTGTCAGCTGAAAGGAGAGGCAATCTTCTCCAAATTATATCTGAACTCCCCCCTGTAGGTGGAGGAGTATTTCATTGGTGTACTCCCCCGTTCAACTGCACGAGAGTACCATCTTCATTTGACTGTTGGCTGCAATATGTGTGAGTGAATCCGATTGTAAAACTTGTACAATCTTCTGGCTGTGGATGACCATTCCCATGGATCAATCCATGAATAATCGATCTTTAATCTGGTAGGTTGGTCTTGTTTGCAACATTTCTCTGATGAATGATTCTGCTTGCCACAATGGTGACAAGGATGGAGATCAAAACACTGATCTTCCAGATGACTGGTTCTTTGACAATGAGAACATGTCGGTTTGTCTGCAACTTGAGTTTGTGTGCATTTCTGTTTGTCTGCAACTTCAGTTTGTGTGCATTGACATTGGTTTGCAAGTTGCTGAGAACTTGCTAAGGTGATTTGTTCAAGTAAGCCGGCACTGACGAATTGAATGGGATTCTAATAATCAGGGATATGTAAGTTGTCGTTATCTTTGACATATCCTAAGCCGCGTCAATTTTGATTACTTTGAATTTCTTCCCATGGCTTGATGATGGGTTTGGAAGAAATTTGAACTGGAACAACTTCAACACTTGAAGCTGGTTGGATGAATGAAGTTGAATGATCAGTTGTCTCTGGATTGGTCAAAGACTTGGAAGCAACACACTTCTCTTGCAACTCATTTCTTTGTAGTTGCGGCTCTAGTTGAAGGAATTCAATCATTTCATGTGCATGTTGAATATGCACTTGAATGTCAACAAGAGTTGTTTTGCTGATTTGCACCATGTCTTCAACAGTTGAGAGGATCAAATTGTTAAGAATCTTTAATAACTGAATGCTTTTCGCCATGTGAACTTGTTGGAACTCACGCTCGCTTGCTTTTAATACTTGTTGGATTTGTAGAACTCGCTCGCTTGATGTTTGATTGATTGTTGCACGCTCGCTTGAACTTGTTTTAACAATTGATTGTTTGAACTCACACTTGCTTGCTTTCATGCTCGCTTGATGCTTGTAAGATTTGCACTTGCTTGAACTCACACTCTTGATTGATCAAAAGAAGGGTGTCAAATACTATCGAAAATGCACCCAAGAGAAATGCTTACAATGATTTGAATGACTCAGTTAAAAAACAATGGATTCACTTGGTTTAATTGATTCCCTATCAATTCAAAGCTTGGGTGTCGGTTTCAACCGAGAATGCACCCTTACAATTCAGTGAAAAAATGTTTATCTGCAAGTGATACAAAAAGTGTTGATGATGTTGATGTCATTGGGCTTGAAGTGCTTGATTTGTAGCGTCCTTAACTTGATGGCGTGAATTAGTTGTTGTGAAATGTTGTTGCAGAATATTACTTTTATCAAGTCGACGATGTGACGCTTTGTGCTTATGAACTTAATTGATTATGGGAGCTTTGATTTGAGGAGCTTGATCGATGACTTGTATATGTAAACTTTCTTATGTGTTTGTAGTTGTTTTGTTTAAGCATAATAAAGAGAGTGTTTTACAAATTCGACTCAAATCATGCAAGCACATTCACGACACAGAGTGTACCTATGATCCCCTTATTCAATTTCAGGCGGATCTAGGATACGATCACCACAAAAAGAGATGTTTTTATTAACCTTCAATATACATCATCATGACAATGTCTTTAGTGAGGCGTCTCAAGCACAGACTGAGAACTCCTTGGTGTCAAATTGTCTTCAAAAAACTGCCTGTAGTGACTCAATCACTCTCAAAGTAAAAGATTACTTTGGATTACAAGAATGTCTTTCACCTAAAAAAATTCACTTATCGCTCCAAATTTACAAAAGATGCACCTTATGACTCCACAAAATCACTTATTACTCCATTACAAAAAAAATCACTTTACTTCAAAAACAATTTTATGAAATCACTTCAACCATAAATTACCTCTATCTTTCTATGCCCATAATCTGGGCATTTTCCTTGAGGCTCTTGGTTATCCACCAAGCACCCCAATCTATATTGATGCTGGAGAGATATATGGTGGTGATCATAGAATGGCTGAGCTTGCATCCCGGTTTCCAACATTGATAAGAAAGGACAAATTAGCTCCTGCAGAGCTAACTCCTTTCATGTCGCATGCAACCCAAATTGTTGCTATTTCTCTTCTCAGTCATTTCTCCTCTCCGATTGAAAGAATTTGACCGAGGTTAGGGGTTCGATTTGTCGTGCGTTGAATCAGAAATCGACTGAAGAATTAAAAGCTTTTCTTGAAATTCAGAGCACTTTTTGCCATATTTGCCTCCAAACACATTATTTTATGATCCCTATAAAAACATGCAACAATAACAAAAAAAAATACTCACGCAGGTCCACACAGCATCATCAAACACATAGCTAGGCTCCAAGTCTCTTCATGCAATTCGACATAGCAAACTGCAATGGCCACACCATGATTGTATACAAAGGAAGATGCTCCACCATATGCAAATGTCAATTATTGTGGTCTCACACTGGTTTGGCAGTAAGCTACTCTTTAATCCAGTCAAATGGTTGAATCATTCAGACAACGACAGTGCCAACAACAACTCCCCACATAGCAGCAAATCCACACAACATATTTCCCAGCCACACATAATTTACACAACGATTTGTAACGTAATTCTTGGTTTATCATTTGGCATTAGAAGCAACCTTGGGAGGCCGAATTATTGCACAAAAGGAGGGCCTGAATTCCCTGTCATAACCTCGCTCCAGAATCGGCAAAGGATTGAGCTGCTTGGGTTGCTGTAACACATCATTGTTCCAGAAACAAACTGGGTTGTGCATGAAGGGTGGAGTTGAACAATCAAATCCCCAACCATCATTTTGCCAGGACACACTAATGCCAGTCTCAAACAAGGGATCGAATTGCAGATCACTGTGGCAGACTTGTGGATCGAATTGTCCTATCTCTGTATATAAGGAGGGCCGAGTTATTGGTAGCTACAACACTATAAATTTCGGAGGAGGCCGAATGGTTTGGTTGATAGGAAGGGACTACATTTCAAGGAGACAATTGATTGCCATGTTCAGATCTGTAGCTTCTCTTTAGAGACATATCTTTAGAGACATACCTATAGCAGTATATTTTGTTTTCAATAGCATTTTCAGATTAGCACAATCGAGCTTTGTCTTCTGGTGTTAAAACCTAGGTGTATTCTCTGCAAATAATATTATAATACTTGGCAATTGTTCTTAATAAAAAACCTGAACTTCATGATTCAACTCTCAATTCGAAAGCTTGAACCAAAAATGGCATGCATCTAGAACCTCTCTACGCTCTGCTCCTCCACTCACAATGTTGCAATGTTGAAAGTGGATGATCCAAAATCTTTTGCTCAATTGGCCTTGGGAGAGGCATTTGGGATTATGCCCCCAAAAGAAAAGCCTGATGTGGATATTGCTACATGCATACGTATATATGATGATGGTCCAAATCGCAGTTTGCTTTACATTGAAACAACTGATCGACCATGAGATCTTCGAGCTAAACCTGCCTATATGATACGACCAAACTAAACAATAAACCTTCTCAGAACCCTTGTCTAAGCTCGATATCTCCAACCCAATAGCTCTGATACCACATGAAGAAGAATCACAAAGCCATATAATCATATGCACAACAAATTAACACACAAAAATTAAACTGGCGGAAAAGGTAGAGAGCCATCATGTGGTCTCTCATGCTCATGTAATTCTCATTATTCAAATAATTTAATAATACATTTAAATACATGAGTAAGTGGTTTTAAGATACTGCATCTATCTTACACTCACTTGGTTGAGATAATTTCTCAACTTACACACTAATTTAGGAGAGCTAGTTGGAGAGAATCTCTCAACCAACTAAGCCTAAACTGACTCCTAACTATGAGGAACTAACTCAATCTTGAAAAGTAGGACTAAATCCAACTTTTTTGATTTTAATTAATTTAATCATTTCGACTTAAAATTGTTTTAATTGTGAGAGTGAGGCTAACATTTTTTTTTAAATAAAAAATATTTATTTAAAAAAAAATAAATGTTTTTTTTTTCTTTTCTTTTTTAAATCATATATATATATATATAAATTTTAAATGTATTTTTTTTTGGTTAATTTGAATATATATATATATATATATATATATATATATATATATATATATATATATATATATTTTTTTTTAATTTGAGTATATTTTTGTTTTTTTAGTCTTTTTTTTAAATGTTTTTAATCTTAATTTTAGTAGTTTTTAATTTTTTTTTTGTTAATTTTCTATTTTTATTTATTTATTTATTTTTAATATAGTTTGTTTTTAATTTTTTTTAGTTTTTGTTAATGTTTTTTTAAATTTTTCTATTTTTACTTGCTTAATTTTATAGTTTTTTTTAAATTTTGTTTTGTTTTTTTTTTTTGTTTTTTTTTTTCCAAATCCTTTCATGGCTTACGAAATAATTTTTATTTTTATTTTTTATGTTTTTATTTTTTGTCTTTTTATATGTATTTTTATATTTGTTTTTTTAAGTAATTAACATTTAAAAAAAGAAAAATAAAACAACTTGAAAATTCGTTAAGTAATCATGATTTAAAATTTTTTTGGACATAATATAGTTTAAAGTGTAAAAAAATGTAACATTTAAAAAAAAAATCCACACTTAATACATTAAAAGATTTAAAGTGTAAAAAAATAAGCCCTCTAAAAAAGGGGTTGATGCTGCATCAACACGTTTCAAAATCAGCATGAAAATCACTAACATTTAAAAACAAATATTTATATTTGATACATAAGAAAATTTAAAGTGTTAAAAATATGCTCCGAAAAAAAAGAAGTGTATTCTGCAACACTTTCCAAAATCGAGTCACTTTTTTGCTACCTCTATGAAACGGGTAATCGTATCAGTTATTTAAAGGGTAAAAAATATGCTCCAAAAAAAAAAGTGTATTACGTATCACCACTTTTCAAAATCGGGTCATTTTTTTGCTACCTCTATGAAAGGATAGTCATATCAATTCCCATTTCGAAGTTTACATTATTAAATATTGATTCACCCCCCCTCTCAGTATTTCCAACAGTGATAAATTGCACATCCTTTCATGCAAAAAGGTTTTAGATACTTGTGAATCATTCTAAGAATGAAAGTGGTGTCTTTATATGAAAGGAGAGTCCAAAGGTTTTTGATGTACTTTTGGAATATTTGAATACCATCACTCAAACATCAAAGATTTGGATGTTAATTGTTTTGGATGCTTGCTTTATGCCTATGAATGAAAATTGAAAGTTGTGTGATTAAGGGTAATGACCTGTCATTTGAATTAAGTGAGGATTAAATATTAAACCAGTTGTTATTTCCACAGTTAGAACTACCTATGTATTATTGACGTTGGATCAACTGAGCTAACCTTAGCCCTAGCCCTAGTACTTCCTTCGAGGTTTAGTGTATTTGTTGCTTTGATTGTTTTTCTTTTAGAAGTTTCAAGAACCCTTCTAACCCGTTCCTTGCTGCATTTTCTTTGTTTTAGAAGCCTGGGAGAATTTTGGGTATTCTACAACTCAACCTTCATTTGCGTTTGGTTGGAATACTTCTTATAAGTCAACCTACTTTGTTGTTTGTGTAATTGAAGTAAAGGAGGAGGGGGTGTGGCCAAGGTAGAGTTGTGGTAGGGATATTGAATGTCATTGTAATTTAAAATTGATGCAAATTTAATGCAATTTCTAATTGAAAATCGGTATTTGTGTGATCTGTTACCCATCAAAATTGGTAACCCTATAAGAGAATGCTTTTTTTCTTATCTTGGATAGCTAGCCGACCAACAACCCTACACATTTCTTATTGATTATGATATGCCACATTCCCCATCCATCTGCACTGGTCATGCGCCTCTCACCATCCCACATTCCTCTTCGATGAAGGTGGATTACCACTCAATAGGTACTTTGACCATTTTGCAATCAAGTTCTTTTAATTAAAAGTTTTGGGGATTTTAATATGAATAAAGGGGTGTTTTGGATGATTAACTGATCTTGACTGTAAACTTTTTTTCTGACTTTACCAGGGGGGTTAGTCTTTATCCCTAGTTTAGTGGGACCTCCTTTAAGGCCTTAGGGTCATAGGAGGGAAACTACTTGGGAAACTTGGATTGAATTAGTGTGTCCCTTACCCTTTACATACTTAACCTCTTCCATTTCACATCATTCCTTTTGATGTCGACTAGATCATTCAACCTCTACACATGGTGGACAATTCACAATCTCAATCTCAAATCTGCGCATTCCTAGGTGTCAAATATTTTAAAAGTAATCATGGCTGTGGATCAAATTATTGCTCGCATTCTGCACCATCAATGCTTGCCCTTCTCTTTAATTCATTAGGGAGTTCCAAAAGTCAATAGTCATGACTGTGAGTTGGTTCCAAACCTTTACACAACGCCAGTGCTTTGGGAACTTACTGTAACCCCCCATACGAGTCCAAACAAAATATGCAATCGTGAACACAAACCCCAAATTCATATAGCCCCTAGCACCTAAGTTTAATTTGAATCAAGTCATATGATCAAGGGCTCAGGGCCACGCGCTTAGACCAAAAAGTGTTAAGGCCTTTCGACCCTTCTAATTGGCACTTTTACGTTAAAATGAAAAGTGTTTAAACTCTGCAACCTAAACATTTAGCGCCTATCACTACATGTGACTATTTTGGTCTGTTAACCCGTGTGTATATGCTACTTTGTCAAGGTGAGCCTTCATCTGCTCTGGGTACAAACTTACCAAGTTTTTCATCAGTTCTTTTGATGTAACATTTGCTTCCAAAAACTTTGAAGTATTTTACAGTAGGAGTCTTACCATACCAGAGTTCATGTGGAGTTTGAGTGCTGTTTACCCGAACATTTTCTTTGTTGAGAATAGTGATGGCAGCGAATGCAGCTTCACCCTAGAAGGTTGTAGGAGTTCCAGACTCATCTAGCATAGCACGAGCCCTTTGTTGAACAGTTCTGTTCATCCTTTCTACCATTCCATTTTACTGAGGAGTCCTTGCGGTGGAGAATTGCCTTTTTATTCCATGTTCTTCACAAAAGTCGAAGAATTCATCCGAGGTAAATTCCCCTCCTCGATCAGATCTGAGGCATTTGATTTTGCGATCTGATTCATTTTCAACCAAAGCTTTGAAGGCTTTGAATTTTTCAAATGCTTCATCTTTAGGCTTTAGAAGTCATATCCAACACATTTTGGAAAAATCGTCAATGAACAATATAAAGTATTCTTCTCCACGAGGTGACTTTTTCCTTGATGGTCCACATAAATCAGTATGAACAAGTTCAAGAGGCTTACTAGCTGATCCTTCCTTTTCAGGGAAATGTTCTCTGGTTTGCTTACCAAATTGACATGATTTTCATGTTGTATTTTCTGGAATGCTGATATCAGGAAGATCATGAACAACCTGGAATCTGCATGCTTTTCTTATTTGAGAGAAGCTTAGATGCCCCAATCTTCTGTGCCATAGCCAGTGTTCATCATTTTTTATAGATAACACTGTTTTTGTCCTCCCTTGAGTATGTATAGGTTGTTTGGAGTTCTTGTCCCTTTAATCACGATTTCTCCTGTATCAAGCTCATGAACAACACATCCATTTGATCGAAATACTACTTCATTTCCTTGATCACACATTTGACTCACACTCAACAGATTGTGTTTTAAGCCATCAACATACATAACATTCCCAGCTTTAACTTTTTCTTTCAAGAAAACAGAGCCTTTACCTTTTATGACAGTAGGAGTGTCGTTTCCAAATGAGACATTCTTTTCCTTTTCTAAGGCATTATATGAGTGTAATTTTTCTCTGTCACCTGTCATGTGTTTTGAGCATCCATTGTCGATGTACCACTGGTTTTCTTGTCCTTCTACATACAGGGATATACCACATCTTTCAGTTTGCAATTCTTTCTTTCTCCATATTTTGGGATTTAATGGAGTTTGCTCCTTTTGATCTATTTGCCAAAATTTACTCCTGCATTCAGATTCTTCATGGCCAAAGTTGTTACAGATTGAGCATTCCATTTCATTTTCAAGAAGAGAAAAGCTATTATAGGAACTTTTCTTGATCCCTGTCACATTTCTTTGATTTCATGCTTCTCTAGTCATGATAGTTTTGTAAGCAACACAATGAGTAGCTTTGTGTCCAAAATTATGACATGAGAAACATTGACCATTAAAGAAGTTCCTGCTATTATTGAATCTACTGACCTGATGATTGTAGTTGAAGTTCCTTCTACTAACCTGTTGATTGTTATTCCTTGAAGCAAATTGAGTGTGGTTTACCTGAGGTTGATTGTGGCCTCTGTTCATTCTTGAAGTAAATTGAGCCTGATTCACCTGGTGATTTACTTTATGCCTTTGCTGATGATTGTCGAACTGTTCGCTGCTCTTTGCTGCATCACGATAGCTTTTAGTGGAGGTTGACGGCTTCTGTGATTGAGATGTTTCTTCAGAGTATCCAAGACCTGTCTTTATCAGAGGAGAGCACTGTACTTTGATAATTTCATTTAAGGTATCTGATCCTTTAGCAAATCTAAGATTGAGAGCTTTTGTTTTCTCAAGATCCTTTCTTAGACCCACAATTTCACATTCTAGCTTTTCATTGTGTTTTTCTCTTTCAACAAGTTGGAATGTCAAGGTATCTATAATCATACTCTTTTCTTCTAAACAGATTTTGAGTTTAGAGATTTCTTCATAAAGTTCATCTTCATCTAAAGCATCTAAAAAATCATCATCTTCATAAGCCATCAGAAGTCTATAATCATTGTTATTTTCATCTTCATCACTATTTGATAAACCATCGCTATCTTCATGAGTATAGTAGCTCTTTTTACTTACATTTTGTTTTCTATTCCATTTTGCAGATTCCTTACCTTTATCAACCTTATCTTTATGAGGACATTTGGTAGCATAATGACCGACTCTTCCACAAGCAAAACATTTGAAGGGTAGTTTACCTCTGAATCTTTCGGAACCCCGTTGGAGGTTCTTGACAAAGTTTGCTTCTTCTTCTCCTTCTGAAATATGTCCTGATTGATTAAGTTCTTCTTTTCCTGAAGCTTTAAATGCGGCTTCTCTCATATCTGATGGACCTCCTTTTCTCATCTCGAAAGCAGTTAAGATCCCGTGCAGCTGTGTCATAGTAATAGTTTGAAGATCCTGCTTTTCTTCTATGGCAGATACTTTTGATTCAAACTTAGCAAACAAGGATCTTAAAACCTTTTCAACTAAAGTAACTTCTTTTATCTCTTCACCCAAATTATTCATGCAATTAACAATCTCATCTATATGTAAGAAGTAACTAGCTATACTTTCATCATTGTGCATTTTGAGAGTTTCATATTGAATTCTGAGAGTTTGTAGTTTTGCACGTTTTACCTGAGTGTCTCCTTCATAGCTTAGAACAATTTTGTCCCATATTTCTTTGGCGGATTTGAGCTGCATAACTTTGACAAATTCTGATTGTGATAGATTTCCCAATAATGTATTGACAACCTTGGCATTGGTTTCATATTGCTTTTTACCTGCCGTATCTGTAGGAATTGCTAATGGAAATGTATATCCTCCTTCCATGATTTCCCAGACATCTGTTCCAAGAGATTGAAGATAGGTTGTGGTTCTTACCTTCCAATAAACGAAGTTGCTTCCATCAAATATTGGAGGTCTGATGGATCCCTCTCTTTCTTGATTACTCATGATGATGGATCTTCCTTCAAGCGATCAAGCTTCTTCTGAAGGACCTGCTCTGATACCAATTGTTGGAAATAATACTTAGAGGGAGGGGTGAATCAGTATTAGCAAGTCAATACTTTTTCATTTCCATAACCAGATTTATATATGCTACTTCAGTTAGTGGAACACGCATGTATATGCAACTATAATTAAAGAAACTAGCATATATACTACAAACTTAAGATTCAGTTAATTCATCATATGTTGATCTTTAATTAGTGCATCAGAACCATATAAACAGTAACCAGGTGCAGTAAAACATAACAGACAATCACACACATGAACACAAGATATAAGGTGGAAACCCAATATGGGTGAAAACCACCTGTTGCAATCGTCTCTATCTTCTTTTTAATATAAGAAACTTCTTTTTACAATTTTTTTACTAGTGCAAACTTATACCAATACGCAGGCCTCTACCTGCAGAAGGCTACAACCTTCTCTCGTTCTCCAACTTCTCCTGGAAGGGAGCTACAACTCCCTTAGCTCTTCTACTAGCTGATATGTTTACTAGTACGTAGGTGCCGGCCTACAGAAGGCTACAACCTTCTCTTTTCTTCCAGGGACCACGTTTCATAAATTTTTAGACTGGATCCATCATTCAATCATCAAATATATCTGCATCAACCAATCTCCTTTTCACAACTGAACCAATCAACTACTTTGACTACCCTTCAATCTGATCTTTCAGAATGTTGTAACCAGAATACAGTAACCAGAACCCAAGCTAGAACCCAGAATACTGCAACAACAAACATAAGTAGCTAAAACATATTTTACAAGGTATACACTACTTCCCTGTGTCGAACTTGCGTGCATACGCACTTTTCTCAAGGCTAACCTGCGTACAGATCTCCAAATCAAATTTAAGATGTATACGCTATTTTGATATGCAGAACCAGCGTGGACATGCCTCTTTTCTAAAGTGAACATGCGTTAGATCTGTAAATGATGATTTAAAACATTACAATAATTCCAGACTTCAGTTATACCCAGATCATCATATTTACAGACTACAACATGCGCCAGTTATTCAGATAAATGATCAAACCACATAAAGATACTTCACTTCAAGCCTTAAGGTCTTGACCCATCATTAGATCTTATCCTTCATCAAGCGCTAAGGTTCATCCTTGGTTCAGATCTATTTATTCACAATAACCCAATAACATGTACACTAGATCTTGCTCATCATCAGATATTCAATACTTGAGTGCCATGGCCTAATGATCTTCTTCTCCTTATATAGTGTTAGGCCTTTCTCAATACCATGGTCCAAAACCACTTAGGACCAATACCTTGGACCAAATACCTGGGATTAATACTTCGGACCAGATACTTTGGACCAATACCATGGATCAAAATTCCATGGACCAAATACTACGGATCAAAACTTAGATTTCCAACATGTACGCGCCTTTCCTTATGTGAAACTACGTGTGTACGTTATACGCGCCTTTTGGTTTGTTAACCTGCGTGTATATGCTACTTTGTCAAGGTGAACCTGCGTATACTTCTCTTTCTTCATTCTGTGAAGTCTGATCTGTAACTTTGAGCTGTTAACCTACTGAACTGTGATCTGTCATCTAAGTGAGTTACCATCAAGGACAACACCTATGTCAAATCTGAGTCATAATGCCGACATTTTAGACATCATGGTTTGCTCTCGTGGCTTGAGCCATGATGTCAGGAAGAGATCTACAAAGGCCTATTCTTTCAACCACACGTGATTGAACTTAAGAGGATGAGCATGGGGCTCTTCTTCCCTTGTCCGTTCCAAGAATATAACATCATGACAAGAACTGAATCAGTAAAATAGGTCCAACACTGAAGGTTGTAAATATTTTTGTACAGAAAGGAGTTTATGAGAAATTTGTTTAGTCTTTTGGGAATGCCCTCTTCACCGAATCATCCATTCCTCCATGTCGGGCTAATTGGGTAGGGGACAACATCCCTGAGAAAATTGTTTTCAAACAAGGCCTTAAAGCAGCTTGCAAGAGGGTCCAAATTTCATTTGAGGCCCCAAACCTCCCCTGCATCCATCATAAGATTCATGTCACCCACCAAAATGATGGAGTTCAAATGCGATAGTCCTCTTTCATCAACTGATCCCAATAAACTGGGTCGATTTCAATATGGTGTGTATATATTAAAAATTCACATTCGATGTTGTGAGCCTTGTAAATAGATTGACAAAATTATCCCTGCTATTGAATTGGAATCTTTAAAAGAATATATGTTGGGATCCCACATGGCCGCCAATCCTCCTGAGAGCCCAAAAGCGCGCACGTGCATACATCCCATGACAGGCATATTTTCCTGAGAAATTCCCTTTCTTTTGTTTTGTCCACCATTGTTTCTTGTAGCATAACCACCGAAGGCTTCTTTATGGAGATTGTATTATGAAGAGGTTGGTTTTTGTGGATCGATCCCAGTGCCCTAATGTTGATGGACATAATTATCATTGTGGAAGGGCATCAATGGGTATGTTCTCTCTAAGAACCCGTGACATAGAGCCATTAAAGGAAACAAATTACCATTAGACGAGCATGGATCAAATGGAGGATAAAAGACCTCCTCCAAAGTCTCCGAGAAGCTAGTATTGAGGTCTGATGTTATCCCGACACATGAG
Organism: Pinus tabuliformis; assembly: GCA_031772625.1. Classification (NCBI taxonomy): domain Eukaryota; kingdom Viridiplantae; phylum Streptophyta; class Pinopsida; order Pinales; family Pinaceae; genus Pinus; species Pinus tabuliformis. The sequence goes on along the minus strand of CM062805.1, from coordinate 1,199,690,119 downwards.
GAAATTTTCTTATATTTTATCCCTTTCTTCTTCATAGACATCACTTTCTTCTTCAATGCATTTCTATTTCACTCATCTTTGCCTTGGAAGAATGATATCTGAATGGTCAATGGGTCTAATCACAAAGACTCCTCGTGGGTCACCATGCCTAATTCAAAATCCTCCAATAAGGGAGGGGAAAATTTTGGATTAGCCCAATGCTAAGTGGCGCACCCACTAAGGCCATTGGATCAGGTGATTTTGAAACTTCTCTCGCTTTGCTACGATAACAAGAAGGAGGGTTTCTTGATATTGTCCAGACACTGTTACATGCTCTGCGGTCAATGATGTATGGGAACCATTAAGAAATTTCTTGCTAAGTTCACCCTTATCTGGTGCCATTGGAGGAAAAACTTGCAAGCTAGAGGGCTTGGATGGGGTCTTCATTTGTACTATCAACAACGAACGTGCATTGGGTGCATTTCGCTGCACCATTATCCTATGATAATCATGAACACGCCCCGCATCGGCAACAACCCTGTCCATCGAGATACGACCACCCCCGAACATTTTAGGGAATTCCACGAACAATGTCTAGTGTCATGACAAACCAAACACTTGAAGGGGACACCTCTGTTATCACAATTTAGTTTTATGATAATGGGTTTAGAGGTAATTTCTTGGAGCAGTTGTTTTAAAGTTTTTCATAAAAGGTTTCAAGCGCGTTGACAATTAATTTGTCAACGTTGGTTCAAAAAATTTAAAACGAAATTGCTGACAGATTAAAAGGCGAAAAAGTGTTCATTTTCTTAAAAGAAGGCGTTGGAAAAATAATCATTAACGCAACCTCCTACTCAGCGACAAATGGTACTAAAAAGGCAAACGTTCGCACATGGTACTGGGCTGACAATTGATGTGATTTTCTCCCCAATTGCAGTGTCTAAACATTAGAATTTGTTACGAGTGATGGATAAGTGATACTATTTAGGCACGAGGAGAATGATTCTCCATAATTTTGCTAGAAAATTGTTATCACTAGGCTGGAACAGGTTGGGCTATGTCAACCCTCAACCTAGCGTAACTATTTCAAACCAACTTTTGATTGGAAGTTAGCCCTTCCAATTTGAGGGGGCTGTCTCAATATACTTGAAAATTTGTCTATGATAAGCTCAAAAATATAGATGGCTAACTTTGGTTTTCTATGTGATTTTGCAGGTGAAAGAGTGTGAGGACAGCCACCATTGGGCATGGAGTCAATTAAAAAAATCAATTACAAACAACATTGTTTAGTGGAAGCTGAGGCATTTTTTGGGTTTACTAATGTGAATATGAACATTTATAGTAATCACAACAAATTGAAGGAAGTTGGAGCAATATAACATTGAATTCCAAGTAATCAAATAAGCTATGAAAACTGATAACAACATAGAAGCATGATAGGATGGAACTGAGACCAAAAATGAATCTCAGGTTAAAACAAAGTATTGCTGCAAATTGTATTTTTATTAACTGAAAAGTATACAAAAGTGGTGTTCTCACATCATCGATTCCCCCCTTTTTCAAAGTCAAGAAACCACCCATATATAGAGTGAGATCTTCTTTACAAAATATGCTACTTGGGCTAGATTCAATCAACAACTAAGAAATCTAATCCTACTTTATTAATAAAACATTGAGCCTTCATACGGATTTTCTGTTTTAATAGAGTTTGAATACAAATGGGAATCACCTAAATAGAATCTATCTAACAGTTACAATTATTTAGGAATATAATTGTTTGTAGTGTGGCACTGTATTTAGAACATCTGGAACTTTCAAATCTTGCCGCGCTATTTGATGATTAAAACGTGTTGACAATGTATTCACTGTCCTCTGTATCTCTCTGTCCTCTTTTCTCTACATTCCATTTGATGATTGTGTTGCTGGATATACGCCGAAAAACACCCTTGTTGTCCCACCGAGCGAAAGAGAAATGGATATTTTAATGTTTGTTGATCTGGGTCGTTGATCTGGGCCTATTGGTATCTCAATCACAATACTAGGGAGGGATTTTTACCATATTCCATAATGTTTTGTCGATGAGTTGGACCCGAAACTATAACAAACTGTAATATATCAGATATTGCATCCATCGCAATCACAAGTTAGAAGGGGCTTCGACGGAGGAGGGACTTGTGAATTGAGCGATCCCCGATTGCGATATTGTAATAGATGGGGGAGGACTTATCGAAATCGTCGGACGGGACAAACATTTATGTGATATCGCAATCGATGGGGAGGACTTGCAATATTGGCGGAGGAGTGGTGATGGGACTTTGCGATACTGCAATCGGCGGGGGAACTTGCGATATGTGATATCACAATTGCAAAAGGGAAGGGGAGACAGATGATGGTTATATTGATTTATGCGAAATTCTGACACATGGCCTACGGGCCCAATTTATTATAGTGGGAGTGGTGCGGGGTTTATGCGATATCGCAATCACAAGCGGAGGAGGGACATGGGCAGATATGGTTTTGCAAAAGGGAAGGGTCCGATAGTGATATGGTTTGCGGGTCCCAACCCTTTAAAAAGGACTACAACATAATTTATGAATTTTTAAATATGATGTGGCTAGAGTTGAAATATTGAAATGGAAATGGCTAGAGTTTAAAAACAAAGGATGAAATGGGATGAGTGAAAGAAATGGGTTTTAGAGAACTTCTCCAAAAAATTTTAAAATGAACCTATTCTTCCTCCTTTAATCTGCAAATGTAAGCACAACAACCTCTTTCAGAAAAGTGGCAGATAGATGCAAAGAGTAGTGGTGAGAAACCTTATCTAAAATGATTAATCAAACTAAAAATTATTTCTAGGAGTTATCATGGATAACAATGGCTCCAATGGGGATGCTGCACCCCTGTGGTGCAACAAAGAACCAACAGACCAGTTGCTTGACCATTGAGACCAGTTGTCTGACCATTGAGTTGATCCCAATTTGATGACTACATTCAAACCCACTTCACCAAACTAAAAAGCAAACTGCAAAGTGTTTCTTAAAGTTGAAGGAAATTCTTGCCCAACAAGCTTATTTATGTACCAATAACCCTACTCTAACATTTGAAAATCCACCTGCTTAATTCAAGCAATATGAAACCTCCAGTATAACCAGTCAAAGAGTCGATTCAACGCCTGGGCTTCTTGACTATGCTTGAACAAAATCAGTAGTGAATCATCTATTGGCAACTCAGAATAAAAACTAAATCCATCACCTGAGCTTATAAATGAAAGAAAATCCACCTTCATTGATGATTGGAATAGACTTACCAAAGGATCTTGATAATCATGAAAAATCACCTTTTTGATGAGAAACACCATGAGGACTAAATTTATTCATAACTAATGGCTTATTTTGCCCTATGTCTTCAATTCCAAGAACATCATCAAATAAAAAGGCAACAATAGATTTGTCTTCCCTTTCATGTAAATCAACAAAACCATCCATGCATCCTTGAACATCTTCAAACATGACATCCATATTGTGTGTATCAAAACTACTCTTTTGATTATCAAACAAATCAAATATAACCTTTGGTAGTTATGCTTGAGGAATGCCATCTTGAGTCTGAACACTAACAACTCCTATAGAAACAACTTTATGCATATCATCCATGTCATTTTGATGATCCTCAAATAAAATAGGTAAAAACTGTATATTCAACTCTTTATGTAACTCAGGTTTACCTAAAAGTAAACTTTCATGCACTATAACTGGGACAACATCATTATGATTTTCTACGGAAAAAGGTTCTTATCTAGGCAGACAACTTTCATCACATGTTACCTCACTGTTCAAAATTTTCATACATGTATTTTCAACAACCTGATATTGAGGAGTTTCTTCTTGACATAAAATCTCAGAAAATGACTCATACCTTTGATTGCATATAGATTGACAAGGATGAAAATCTTGATGGATTTCATGTAATATGATTTGACTGTCAAATTGTTGATCCATTTCATCATCAACTAAATAAGAGACATCTGCTTGTTGGAAAAATTCTTGATCATCATGACAACTAGCTTGAGAACAAAATTCATAAAGTGCCTCTAACATCTCCTCATCATCCATACATTCTACATCATCATCAATAATTTTGAGATATTGAATGAAACCTTTCCAAAAATTACAACATCCTTGAAATAGTGGTGGTGAAGGATGAGACTTCCCATATTGTCCATAAAATATTCTATGAAAAATTTTAAGAGAACACAAGCTTCCTGATGGAAACCGTTCATACAATACTCTAGATTTGTCTTCTAGAGTAGCCATAAACATATTCATGAGACAATCCTCAGGAAACTCAACACAAAATCTAATATGGAATTTAACCAAATGTAGACCAACATCATATTTATTTTCATCTTTAAATATGGGAAGATGGGTTGACGAATCAACACAAGGCATATGATTTGGAAAACCATAGATATGACACCGATCTATTGGAGCATACTTGACATTTCTTCTTGTAGTAGAACTCATCCTAGAAATTCTTCAAGCTACTGATCTTCAAGCAGTGGAGTCACCATGAAGCTTCAATCTTCTGTATATTTTGAAATTAGAGTCTTCAGGGTAATACCACAACCTTCAGAAAACTCTGATTTCCTGTTACCCTTAGGAATCAGAATGAAGAGACTCAAAGAAAATCCGAGAAAATGAGCTTTTCGGCTCCCGACAGACGCACCAAAATGTTATCACTGGGTTGGAACAAGTTGGGCTATGTCAACCCTCAACCCAACGTAACTATTTCAAACCAACTTTTGATTGGAAGTTAGCCCTTCCAATCTGAGAGGGCTCTCTCAATATACTTAAAAATTTGGCTATGATAAGCTCAAAAATATAAATGGCTAACTTTGATTTTCTATGTGATTTTGTAGGTGAAAGAGTGTGAGGACAACCACCATTGGGCATGGAGTCAATTAAAGAAAATCAATTACAAACAACACTGTTTTGTGGAAGCTGAGGCATTTTTTGGTTTACTAATGTGAATATGGACATTTACAGTAATCACAACAAATTGAAGGAAGTTGGAGCAATATAACATTGAATTCCAAGTAATCAAATAAGCTATGAAAACTGATAACAACATAGAAGCATGATAGGATGGAACTGAAACCAAAAATGAATCTCAGGTTAAAAAAGAGTATTGCTGCAAACTGTATTTTGATTAACTGAAAAATATACAAAAGTGGTGTTCTCACATCATTGATCTTCCCTTTTTCAAAGTTAAGAAACCACCCATATATAGAGTGAGATCTTCTTTACAAAATCTGCCACCTGGGCTAGATTCGATCAACAACTAAGAGATATAATCCTATTTGATTAATAAAACATTGAGCCTTCATAGGGATTTTTTGTTTTACCAAAGTTTGAATACAAATGGGAATCGCCTAAACAAATCTATCTAACAGTTTCAATTATTTAGGAAAATAAAACTGTTTGTAATATGGCACTGTATTTAGAACATCTGGCCCTTTCGAATCCTATCGTGCCGTTTTCTAAGTAATACGTGTTGAAAAAGTCTTTACTATCCTTTGTGTCTCATTGTCCTCTTTTCTCTGCATTCCGTTTGATGATCGTGTTGTTGGATATACCCCGAAAAACACCCTCGGTGTCACACTAAGTGGAAGCAAAATGGATATTTTAATGTTTGTTGATCTGGGTTGTTGGTACCACAATCACAATATAGGGGAGGGATTTTTACCATATTCCATAATGTTTTTCCGACGATCTAGACCTGAAATTGTAACAAATTGCAATATATCAAATATCGCATCCATCACAATTGCAAGTCAGAAGGGGCTTCGGCGGAGGAGGAACTTGTGACTTGAGCGATCCCCGATTGTGATATTGCAATCGGCGGATGAGATAGAACTTTATGTGATATCGCAATCGACGAGGAGGACTTTCGATATCAGTGGAGGAGTGGTGACGAGGCTTTGCGATATCGCAATCGAAGGGGGAACTTGCGATATGCGATATCGCAATCGCAAAAGGGAAGGGGAGACAAACGACTGTTATATTGATTTATGCAAAATTTCGACACGTGGCCTGCGGGCCTAGTTTATTGTAGTGGGAGTGGTGCGAGGTTTATGCGATATCGCAATCGAAAGCGGAGGAGGGATACGAGCGGATATGGTTTCGCAAAAGGGAAAGGGCCGATAACGATATGGTTTGCAAGTCCCAATCCTTTAAAAAGGACCGCGACATAATTTATGAATGTTTAAATGGATGTGGCTAGAGTTGAAATATTGAAATGGAAATGACTAGAGTTTAAAAACAAAGGATGAAATGGGATGAGTGAAAGAAATGGGTTTTAGAGAACTTCTCCATAACAATTTAAAATGAACCTATTCTTCCTCCTTTAATCTCCAAATGTAAGCACAACAACCTCTTTCAAAAAAGCATCAGATAGATGCAAAGAGCAGTGGTGAAAAAGCCTTATCTAAAATGATTAATCAAGCTAAAAATTAATTCTAGGAGTTATCATGGATAACACAATCACTAAATCGAGTTTTTCACGACAAATTCTTAGGTTCATGCATGTCTTTTTTGCTCTAATATTTTTTGTTGTTTTCCAAGATTAGTGTGACCATTTTCTTTGTTCTTTGCAGTTCTTGTTGCAGGTTGTTAGTGGTTATGGGAAAGGGTGGTCAAGTGTCACGGTTTCCATCATGGAGTGGCTTATGCGTTCGCAAAAGTTTTTGATGGGCAGAAGGTTAGCATTGTTGGCATTTCCGTCCTAGTTACAGAGGAAACAATTATAGAGGCTACAGGCCTCCTAGTGGATGGGGGTCATTGGTTCAAGAATCGAACCTTGGTAGGTATCGATATCCCTTTCTTTTTGAATGATGAGCATAAAGACAAGCCCTGGTGTTTAGGAGTGCAAAGATCCTGGCTCAAAGTTGAATGGAACTAGATATTGAGGGTAATTCATTCTTATTTTCCCTGCGAGGGGCAACAGGCTCAATAGGTACCATTTCAAATTTCTCGCTCATATTTTTGGACATGTCAGAATGAATATGCCCTTCTTTTTTATTATGAGCCTGAAGAAGATGTCAATTAGGATAAGGGCTAAACCAAACTCTTCCCCTCAATGTGTATTTCATAAAGGTTTAATTAAGCTCCTGATTGTCAATCATTTTAGGAAAGTTAATTGAACATGGGAACATTTCCTGTTTTGGGGGGGATTCATGGAGTTAGTCTCTCCCAAACCTAAAACCAATAGCACAAAGAAACAACATAAAAAACCTGTCCAAAATTTTGAGATCCCAGAACAAGGAACTTCCTCGGTCCAAAACTAGAAGTAAAGGAAATCCTCCCTGAACAGGCAAACAAAAACCCTTGTTCTAGTCCTTGAGCTAAAGAGGGTTTACACAAGGAAAGGTAAATAGGGTGTGAAGGAAAAAAACCTGTCTCCTACTCGAGAGCAATCTCCAAAGCTGCTAGATGATCCTACTGCTAATGTTCCTGTAGGTAAACATGTGGAAAGTGCATGAAGTGAAACTAGAAAATAAGGGAGGGTAAGCCTAAAACCGAGGAGAGGGAAATTGCAGACGAAGCCACCTTGGCTGAAATGTATGGGTTTAGAAAACTCATACCAAACCTATAAACAAACTCAGGCTTAAGTTCAAGCTAAAACAGAACCTTGCCCTTGCAAATCAAGTAATTGATGTAGATGACATACCATTGAGGGACCTAATGATAAACAGGGAAGAATCTTCTAGGTCAAATAAGCACAAAAGTCACAAGAGAAGAGAGCATGGCCCCAAGGCCAAGAATACCAAGAAAGTGAAGCCAAACAATGTATCTATTTTGTTGGAGGCCGCCAAAAAACTCAAATAAGATTTTGTCGCTGTACTGACTGTTAATCCATCAATGTTTCTTTTTGAAAGAATTTTGTCAGAGCGTTGACAATTAAATTGTCAGACCTATTTTTGTTCTATTTAGGGTGAGTGCTGATAGTTGATTTTGCAATGGTTCACAATTTTTATCCTGATAAATGTGTACCAATTAATTTGTTAGCGATTGGAAAAATTATGTATTGGAGGCAACAATAAGAAGATTTGATCATGATGAAACTTACGCAAGATGGATTCACGCACCGAACTCTTGTTTTGGTGAATTAGGGTTGGATTTCACGACAAGTTTACTATTTTAGATGTGATGACAAAAGAGAGGATTTCAAAAAATTATTGCAGGTTATTAGCAGGTCAGCAAGATTTTCAGCTATGGTTCAACTTCCAGATACATCTTATCGTCCAACTTTATGATTAAACAAACAACACATCAAAGATTTTTTTGTGCAATGTATTTGATCCTAGTTTAGGGCTTTACAAAGATATTTAAGACTTTTTGTAATTAAAGTTTCCTAATGACATGGTTACTGTTTTGTAAATATTCTATAAAGTAGATCATGAAAGAGAACCAAGGGTGCATAAATTTTTGGGAAATAGAAAAAACCTTTTGTGTATTATTGTGAACTTTGGAGATCAATATAATTTGCTATAAGAAATGCTATATGAGCAGTTTCAAATATTCATGTGTGGATGGTTTCTTGTCTATGTCTCTTTTGTGTTTATTTTCTCCCTAGCTACTCATTTGATCGTTAGTCTTCAGTATTTGGATAAAGACTAGATGGATAATAATTTGTGTTGAATGCTCAGATTCATGTTATTCGAATATTTATTTGCTTTTCATTCTAAAGTAATTGCAGAAATCACTTTGTTAGTGCTCTGTGTTTAATGGTTTATCTTCTATAGTTTTCTACCATACCTTAATTGATAATTTGAGAAATAAATCATGATCTATCTTGCCTTTGCTTAGATGTGTTCATGTGACATGTTAATAATTTTGTCAGAGACTACATTCCTAATGGTCCCATTTCCTTACTTCCAAACCAAATTCGCTATTTTCCAAATCTGGTCACTGAGCGTATTAGTGACCTACTATTGTAGTGACCTTGAGTAGTAGAGTCATAGAGAGATCCCTCTCTAGATTGAAGGGCCAACTTTCAATACTAAAGTGGTTTGAAGGTTTCCTCAATTTTTCTCCCCACAACCAAGGTAATTTATGAGTGATAACATCTTGGTGCCATTGCCGGGGAAACAAAGGATTTATTTTTTCCCTAAAAAATTAACACTATTGAGATCTATTTTCTGAGGGCAAACATAAATTAGAAGTTCAAGATTTCTGTTTAATTTTCCCTAGTGACTCCACAATTTGAAGTTCAAGGTGATTCCATTGGGAAGTTCTAGCTCATAAAGGAGTTTACACCAGTAGACATCCTGATCTTGATCCACCGGAGCCTCTTTCAAGCCCAAATAAACTTTTGAAGAAGAAAAGATCAACAAAAGAATTAGGTATTGTTCATTTAGGAAGATCTTTTTCTTTACCTAAAGAGGTTAAGTCCATTGAAGACATCTAATTTGATATAAAATTTGAGCAGAATTTGTTTAGATCAAAGTCAGAATTTGATCTTTTAGACAAATTATTTGATGAAAGAAGATTTAAGTCTTATGTTCCAAAGTTTTCTTCTCAAGAGCCCAGTTTATCACAACAAGATCAAGATATTTTTTGGAGTAGCTTAATTTCTAGGCTCAAATAGCAATTTTAATACATAAGTACTCTTACTCATACTGATCCAATTGAATTTTTGAAAGAAAGAAGATTGGAATACCTTGTTTAGGAACTCTAGTAGGCTTTGTCCAAATCTATCACTTTCTCTTTCCCTACTCCACCATTTTTAGCTCCATCTACTTTTGTTATATTTCATACTACTACTCCTTTGGTTGCTATTACAACAATTTCTGGTCCATTTTCATCTTTTGTTCAAATCCCTAGCATTGTAGTTACTTCAACTTCATTTCAAGTAGCTATGGCCACAAGAATTTCTCCCCTTGTACTTCAAGCACCATTACATGGCCTTCCTTAAAATTATTCTCAACGTATTGTTCTATTTGACGGACTAGGAGCCATTATAGCTCAACAACATTTGGATAGGTTTAATGAATTCCTAGATTTGGAGGAGGTGGATCATGAAGATGTCAAAATGAGGTTGTTTGCACAAATCCTCTCGGGTGAAGTAAAAAAGTGGTTCAGAGGTCTTCCATTAGGAATTATTACAGATTTCCAGTAGTTTGAGAAACCTTTTCTTATGAGATGAGAGGACAAGAAAAATCCTTTACAGATCCTAGCTGAATATGATAATTTGAAAAGAAATCTAGGTGAAACAATGTAGGATTTTTCTGCTAGATTCAATAAGGTATATAATGCAATTCCAGCTAATATTAAACCCCCTCCCAACTGGATCTTCTCAATTATCCTGATGCTTTTGATGCTGAGTTTGCTTTCCAGTTAAGAGAGAGAAATTATGCTACATTCGCAGACATGCAGAATAATGCCATAGGAGTAGAAACAAATTTGATGGTGGAAAAGATGAAGATGAGGTCTGAAAGGAAAAGAGTCAAGGATGAACCCTCTTCTTCCACAGATACTAAGTTTGATGTCATGTTGAAAACAATGGAGAAGTTGGTTGATAAATTAACTCCTCCCAGGGCTGAACCTCAACCACAAATCAAAAATCCCAACTTAAAAAGGCCTCTAGGTCCTCAAGTTCGCCAAAGAGATAAGAAAATCCTAGAAGATCAACAGGAAGTGAGACCTCCTTTCCCATAGATTTTTGTGGGTGAGGAAAATGCAGAGGAATCTGAAGAGAAAATCAATTGTCTGGATGAGGATGAAACCCATGTGTACATAACTAAAGAAGAACATTATAGATCAACTCGGTTATCACAAGAAAGGGACAATGTTTAATTAATGGTAGAATCATAGGTATATCAACAGGGTTATAATAATGCAGTTGCTAATTTTCAAAAGAAATATAATCCCAGAGGCAAAAATGTCATTATTAAGCCTCCTCGAGCAGAACAACCACAAGCAGATCCAAAGAAAGATATACCTAAGAAAGTTGATGAATCCAAGAGAGATGGGAAGGAATTGGATAAGGTCCAATTGTCATTTAGCTTGGAAAATGAAATTAGTAGGATCAAGATCCCAATCCCATTTTCTGAATTATTGAAGAATGTACAATATAAGGAACATACCATTAAAATGATTAAAGGATTCTTTAAACATACAAGATGATTCTCTTACCATTTTGTTTGGTCCTCATGTAACTGAAGTAAATGAAAATGTTCCTCCTTTTTACATCAGTTTTAACATTCATAACATGGTTCTTCATAATGCTATGTTGGACTTGGGAGCATCACATAACTTGATGCCCAAATCTGTTATGGAAAATTTAGGGCTTGATATCACCAAACCTTATAAGGATTTATTCTCTTTTGACTCAAGAAAGGTTAAATGTTTGGGACTAATCAAGGACCTTGTTGTGACACTCACCCAAATCCCTGCCAAGAGTACGATGATGGATGTGGAAGTAGCAAATATTCCAGCTCAGTTTGGAATGTTGTTATCATGGTCATGGGCAACTAAGTTGGGGGGTACTCTTCAAATGGACATGTCTTATGCCTCTATCCATGTTTTTGGTGAATAAAGAAGGTTGTACAAAGAGGTTCAAATGGAATATGTGGTCAGCAGTCAAACCCAACCTGACAATCATCCCATTTATGCAGTTGAAACTGACCTTGGTTCTGCAATTTTATATAATGATTTTCATCTTGAGGAAGAAGAACAACAACACATTGAAGATGAAATTCAGGAAGAAAAAGCACAACAACCAATGATAATGGGATATGGTGTTGAGAAATATACTAGTAGAATTAGGGTTTGATTTCTCTTTCTTGATAATTACTTGTGAATTATATTGGCTTCTTTTACTTCGTTATTATATTATATTTCATCAAGAAAGTACCAAATTATGTGTGTATAAAGATCACAAGAACAAGAGACATAATATGTAGGCACTCTGCCCGGGAAAAACCCAGTCAAACTTCTTCTTTCAGTAGTTAAGACGAGATAATCCAAGACTCTTCAACCTAAACACAGACTTCCTCCAACCACCAAGTCAGCCTTTCCTTCGAGCAACTTTGATCTAGATCTTCGACCCTGTAGCAACAACACTTCAACCCAACAAATCCAGAATTTCAACCTTCCCAACAGTAGAACTTCGACCCAACAAATCCAAAACTTCGACCTTCCTAGTTGTAGAACTTCGACCCAACAAATAGCTTAGTAACTTCGCATAAAAGAGAGAGAGAGAGAGATAGCCCAGAAACTTCGACTTGCAATCCTTCCTTCTTTTTGTTGAACTTCACACTTTTCTGCACTTCCTTCTTGTGTATCAAACTTGTTGAGTTGGTGAGAAAATAGATTGAACTGCACTTGTATATATAGCCTCTTCTGTGGGTTGAATTGTCCTCTTGTAGGCTGACTTCATCAAGTAAGGGCTGACTTGGTGTGGAGGTGACAAATTACATATTTGATTCAATAATAATTCTTTTTACATGATTCAAAAGCCCAACAAGGGTCTCATTAAATGAACAATGACTCTAATGACTCAATATAAAACCTAGAAGTCCTCAATGGGGACTTTGACCTATAAAATGATGACCCAAGCATGAAACCCATGCTTTAATAAGTCATTGTAATAATAATAATATTTTCTTTTTCATTATTTGATAAATACATTTCATAATGACTCAAATATGAAGACTGAACCTAGTTACATTCTTCAACATTCCCTCTTAACTAGGGAGGTATTCATATATGTACAAGTAGATGGAAGATCTCAAAATACAAGAAATACGAAGATCTTAAGCACACACAATGCCATAGACTAGATTCTTGACTAGGGAAATCTATCTGGGTGTTACTATGATGGACTAAATCTTTCAGCCTCTCTAGGTACCAAACTTGCTAATCATCAACCAGGAAACTAGGTGCATAATGCAAGGTCAGATATCTATGATCAACGCCACCCTCCCTACTTTGAGAACTAGACATCAACACAGATGCCAGCCAAATGTCCTCCCAGGCATTTTATATCACACAAGATGCCTCCTCAAATCTCTTCCAAACATTTATCATTAACAATATTAGTGATATCAACCAAACCAATCATGTTTCTTAGATATTCAAACTTCTTATTAGTAAGAGACTTTGTTAACACATCAGTTACATGTTTGTTGGTCAGGACATACTGTAGCTTCGCGATCCCATCTTGTACCAAACTTCTAATGTAGTGGTATTTATTGTTGATATGCTTCATATTTGCATGGAACACAAGATCTTCAGACATATTAATGCTGCTTTGATTATCACAATTTATCATAGTAGGACTTAGAGGTTTCTCAAAGAAATATTACAAAAGTTTCCTCAACCATACGACCTCCTTTCCTACTTCACATGTAGCCACATGCTTAGCTTAAACACTACTCAAAGAAACATGATCTTGGTTTCTACTCATCCATGAAATCATCGCAAATCCCAAACTAAAACATCCACCTGTAGTGCTTCTTCCATTAGTCTCACTGCCACCCCAATCAGAATCTGTAAAACTTGCCAACTTGACTTCCTTGCTATCATAATTTAGGCAGTGATGTATAGTTCCACATAGATATCCTAATATATGCTTGGAAACTATCCAATGATCATGACGAGGCTCCAACTGAAATTGACTAAGAATGTTCACAACAAAACATATATTTGGTCTAGTGTTTACTAGATACATCAAAGAACCCACCAACTTACGATAGGTGGTAGGATCTACGAGACTTGAGTTAGAGCTTCTAAACTTCTTGAGATTGGTGATAATGGAAGTAGTCATGGGCTTGCAATCCATCATATTGAATTTCTACAACAACTTGATTATATACTTTCCTTGCCCTAGATATATCTCCCCAGGTTTCTGCCATACTTCCAAACCTAGGTAATAATGCATCAGTCCCAGATCCTTCATCTCAAACTCGATTGCCAACATCTTCTTGCATTCTTGTATCCTTCACTCTACACCTGTAATAAATATATCATCCACATATAGTAGAATAATGACTGGCTCATTATCCACAACTTTGATATAGAGATTTGGATCAACAATACTTTTGACGAACTCGATTCTTAGAAGGTATGCATCCATTCTTTCATACCATGCCCTAGGATCTTGCTTCAAACCATATAGGTCCTTCTTGAGTCTACACACATGAGTGTCTTTGCCATTTATTTTAAAGCCTTCGGGTTGTTCAATGTATACTTCTTCAACGATGGTTCCATTCAGAAATGTTGTTTTTACATCCATTTTATGGATATTCCATCCCATTGTTGTAGCCGATGAAACCAAAGATCTTATAGTAGTATATATTGTGGTAGGTGCAAAGGTTTCTTCATAGTCTATGCCTTCCTTTTGAGAGAAACCCCTTGCAATGAATCTAGCTTTGTACTTGTCTATGCTTCCATCAACAATGTGCTTGATCTTGTAGATCCATTTAGAAGTGACAACTAATTTTTCACTTGGTCTAGGAACAATTTCCCAAACCCTATTATTCATGATGGATTGATATTCTTCCTGCATAGCCTTTTTCCATCTTGATGAGCAACTTCCTCAAATGTAGCTGGTTCAACTTCTATTAGTTTTGTCATGTATGCAACATATCTAGAATATATTTTTGGTCTTTTGCTTTCTCTAAAAGTTCCTTTCGCAGCTCCATGTCCTTCGACATCTTCAAGAGTAGCTTTTAAACAATTTGGCCTCTTCCTTGTGTTGGGTATGATCACAGGTTTAATAGACTCACTTGGTCCTTCTTCTTCTTCTTCGTGATTTGTAGTAGGATTGTCGTGATGCTCTTCTTCTTCAAATAGTGGTATGTCTTCGTCATTGGAATCAATAGGAATATATCTGGATCTTTTGTAGGCATGATTTTCCTCAAATATAATGTTCCTACTTACTTCAATATGTCTTCCTTCCTTGATGCAGATTCTATATGCCTTTGAAGAAAGACTATAGCCAATGAAAATAACTTTAATACTTGTAGAGTCTAGCTTCTTTCGTTTGTCCTTTGGAACATGGATATAGGCAGGACATCCAAAGATTCAAAGATGGTCCACACATGGATTCCTTCTTGTGAATACTTCTTTGGGTGTCATGTTATCAAGGATTCTATGAGGACTTATATTATATATATATACAATGGTCATTGTTGCTTCTTTCCATAGAAATTTTGGTATATCTTGATAAAAAATCATTGTTCGTATACGTTCTTCAAGTGTTATATTTTTTCCTTTATGCACCTCCATTATGTTCGGGATTGTAGGGAACAATAAACTCCCTCTTAATTATTACCTCTTTTCAATATGAAATTATTTCTTTTGAAGTGTATTCTCCACCATTATCAGATCTCAAAGTCTTTATTCTTCTTTCGGTTAAGGTCTCTACTTCAGACCTAAATTCCTTGAACTTTTCAAATACATCGTCTTTTGATTTGAGTAGATAGAGCCATGTATTTCTAGAGTGATCATAAATGAAGGTTACATAATAAAGATGATCTCCAAGTGATTTTTCAGACATAGGCCCACACACATCTGAATGAATGAGGTCTAATCTTTCTTTAGACCTTGTTTCACTGCTTGTAAATGGCTTCCTTGTATTCTTTCTTCAGGCACATCCCTTGCATATTCCTTCAAGATCTTCTTTGTTATTGGGAATTCCATTTACCAATTGATTGAGAGAGGGAATAACCTTATAATGTAAATGCCCGTATCTTCTATGACATAGTTCAATGGGATTGATTTCCATGTGAACTAGGGCTTGAGGAGATGGTGTTATGTCTCTATATAGACTTCCTTCACGTATTCCAATAACCCTAGCTTTATCGATGCTTGAATCAAGCTAACACTTTTCCATCTACACAAGAAATTCTATCACCTTTATCTTCTAAGAAAGAAATTGAAAATAAATTCTTTTTCAAACCTAGAATGTAGAGTATATTGTTGAGATGTAACTTTTCTCCATTGTCCAACATCAAAGAAGTTGATCCCAGGCCTTTAACAACATATTTTTTGTTGTCCCCCAATTTCACAGCATGAAACGATTGTTCCTTTGATAGAGTGGGAAGTTGTTTGATCTCTCCTATCATGTGTCTTGATGCTCCACTATCAATAATCCATGCATTGTCATCATTGAGCGAACTTGTGAGTGCAGCCAAAAACCCTTTTCTTTTGACCTTATTGAATGAGTTGTGGATTATTCTTTTGATCTAGATTCTTGCAATATTGAATCCCATTTTTAGGTATCTTATCATAGAGGGAAGTATCCCTTTCTTTCAATCCCACAAAGTGATCTCCAATCTTCCTTTACATTTGCTCTAATACCATGTTGAGAAATCAATGCTAGTAGAATTAGGGTTTGATTTCTCTTTCTTGATAATTACTTGTGAATTATGTTGTCTTCTTTTAATTCTTTATTATATTATCTTTCATCAAGTAATTACCAAATTATGTGTGTATAAAGATCACAAGAACAAGAGACACAATATGTAGGCAGTCTGTCAGGGAAAAACCCCTATCTAGGGGAAAACCCAATCAAACTTCGTCCTTCTATATTTAAGACAAAATAATCCAAGACTCTTCAACCTAGACACATACTTCCTCCAACCACCAAGTTAGCCCTTCCTTATAGCAACTTCGATCTAGATCTTCAACCCTGTAGCAACAACACTTTGACCCAACAAATCCAAAATTTCGACCTTCCCAGCAGCAAAACTTCGACCCAAAAAATCCAGAACTTTGACCTTCCCAGTAGTAGAACTTCGACCTTCCCAGCAATAGAACTTTGACCCAACAAATAGACCCGTAACTTCACATAAAAGAGAGAGAGAGAGATAGCCCAAAAACTTCAACTTGAAATCCTTCCTTCTTTTCCTTGAACTTAACACTTTTCTGCACACCTTCTTGTGTATTGAACTTGTTGAGTTGGTGAGAAAATCGATCGAACTGCACTTGTATATATAGCCTCTTTTGTGGGTCGAATTTTCCTCTTATAGGTCGACTTCATCATACAAGGGCCGACTTGGTGTGGCGGCAACAAATTACATATTTGACTCAATAATAATTTTTTTTACATGATTCAAAAATGCCAAGAAGGGTCTCATTAAATGAGAAATGACTCTAATGACTCAATATAAAACCTAGAAGTCCTAAATGGGGACTTGGAATTATAAACTGATGAACCAAACATGAAACCCATGCTTTAATAAGTCATTGTAATAATAATAAATTTTTCTTTTTCATTTTTTGGTAAACACATTTCATAATGACTCAAATATGGAGACCGAACCTAGTTACATTCTTCAACATGTGGAACATGCATTTTGATGGGTCTACTTGCAAGGATGGTTCAGGGGGCAGGTATTTGGATTATTCCACCAGATTGCAATAGTCAGTGACATTCCTTTAAATTGTATTTTGAATACACCAATAACATTGTAGAGTATCAGGCTTTAATTAAATGTAGTAGAGTCTGAGGCTTTGATTATTTGATTATTGGTTATATTCCAATCTTATTCCCAGAGGCTTGGTTCACCTACAAAGGTTGTTTGACAGTGATGATGTTGCCGTTAAGCCTAGAATTTTACCTATTGATAGTGAGATGCAAGATTATAAATTGGGAACAGAAGAATATCCTAAATTTGTTAAAGTTTCTAATTCTTTGAATGTAGAGAAAAAAAAACAATATGCAAGATTGTTGAAAGAATTTTCAGATGTTTTTGCTTGGAGCTATGAGTATTTAAAGGTTTATGATAAAGCTATCATCCAACATACTATTCCAGTCAAAGAGAATGAAAACATTTCAAACAAAAACTTAGAAGGATTAATCCAATGTTGTTGCCATTAATAGAAAAAGAGGTTAAAAGATTGTTCGCTGCCAAGATAATTGTCCCATTGAGGTTTTCTATGTGGATTGCTAATATTGTTCTAGTAAAAAAAAAGAGCGAAGAAATTAGGTTGTTCATGGATTTTCGAAATATGAATGTGGTTTCTTTGAAGGATAATTACCCCCTACCTAAAATGGAGCATATACTGCAGAGTGTAGTCGGAGCTGAGAGAATTTCCATGTTGGATGGTTTTTTAGGGTACAAATAGATTTAAGTGCATCAAAAAGGCTGAGATAAGTCTACTTTTAATACTCCTTGGGGTACTTTTATGTACTCAAAAATGACTTTTGGTCTAATGAATGTTGGAGCTACATTTCAGAGGGAAATGGATATAACATTTGCTGAGGAAAAGGATAAGTTTTTTGTGGTTTATTTGGATGACATAACAGTTTATTCTAAGTCTGAAACTGATCATTTGAAACATCTCAGATAGGTTTTCTCAAAATGTAGAAAATTCAGCATCTCCTTGAATCCAAAAAAGTCAAATTTTTCTATGAAGGAGGGAAAGTTGTTGGGTCACATGGTGTCCAAAGATGGTATTCAAATTGATCCCAACAGAGTGGCAACCATATAGAAAATTGAATTTCCTAGAAGCAAAAAAGAAATACAATCCTTTCTTGGTAAGGTAAACTTCTTGAGAAGATTTATTCCTAATTTTGTTGAAATCTTGAAGATTATTACTAATATGTTGAAAAAAGGCAATGAAATTAAGTGGATAGTTTCAACTAAGGAATCCTTTGATGAGATTAAAAGTGATCTAACTTAGGCCCTTGTCCTAGTTAGCCCAGATTTTTCAAAGGAGTTTCTGGTTTTCTCCTTTTCTTCAGAACATACAATTTCAGGAATTTTGTTGCAGAAGAATGCAAATGGTCATGAACAACCCATATCTTTTTTTAGCAGGGCATTGAGAGACTTTGAGCTGAAATATGACATCATAGAAAAGTAGACCTATGCATTGGTGAAGGCATTAAAAGATTTCAGAGTTTATGTGCTACATTCTCATATTGTTTCTTATGTGCCCAACAACGTGGTAAAAGATATTTTAAGTCAACTAGACAATGATGGCAGAAGGGGGAAGTGGATAGCGAAGTTGCTGGAATATGACTTAGAAATCAAGCCAACCAAGCTGATTAAGGGTCAAGGCCTGGAAAAATTGATGACTGAAACAAATTGTGACACTCTTGGAATAAACCTCATTTTATAACTCTTGAGTGATGAAAAAGACATAACTAGGTTGTCGGTATCTTAACAATTCAAATCTTCTTCATGGTACAATGATGTTATTTATATATTGCAAAATTTACAAGCTCCACCTGGAACTAGTAAGACTCGAGCCATATTTTTAAAACTTAAAGTTGTCAAATTTTGTATTTTGGATGGATATTTATTTTGGAAAGACCCGGAAGGTATATTGTTGAACTTTCTACTTGAAGATGAAGCGAAACAAATGATGAAGGAGTTCCATCAAGGTGTGTGTAGGGGCCATCATTATTGGAAGAACACTGTCAACAAAATTCTAAGAGAAGGCTTTTATTCATCTACAATTTTTTCAGATGTTGGTAAAGAAGTTGTAACTTGTCATAAATGTCAATTCTTTGAAGGAAAAACCAAGTTTCTACCTTTACCATTAAAGCTCGTTTCTGTAGAGGCACAATTTCAATAGTGGGGCCTTGATTTTATTGGAGAAATTCATCCAACCTCCTTAGGGCAACACAAATGGATTTTGATTGGGACAAATTATTTCACAAATTGGATCAAAGCTATACCGACCAGGCAAGCTACTGAATATGTTGTCATTCAATTTTTAGAAAATATCCTTTCTAGATTTGGTAGCCCAAGAAGAATTATAATTGATAACGCACAAGCTTTGAAATCTAAGAGGATGATCAAGTTTTGTGATGATTATAATATAGCCCTTAGCCATTCCACAACCTATTAACCTTAGGGTAATGGATAAGCATAATATTCAAATAATATCTTAGTCAAGATCATCAAAAAATTGTTGGAGGTAACAAGAAAGCTTGGCATGCAAAGTTGAAGTTTGCATTATGGGTAGACATGATCAATACTAAGACATCAATTGGGACCACACCTTTTTAGCTGGTATATGGCACAAAGGTGACTTTTCCTGTTTCACTAGGGATACCAGTCATGAAATTTTTATAGGAACAAGAGGAAGAGCCCAATCATATCCAAAGAAGAATAAATCAACTTATTGAAGTCTAGGAAATGAGAGAGAAGGTGTATATGATCAAGCTCAACTTTTTCAGGAAAGGATGAAGAACATTTTTTACAAACATACAAAGGAGGATAATTTTCAGACTCATGATACAGTTCTAAAATGGGATGCTGGAATTGAAGATAAAGTAAAACATGTTAAATTTGACCATATCTCGAAGGGTCCTTATCAGCTTGTTGTACATGATGGCAAGAATGCCTTCTTTCTACAAGACTTGAAAGAAGAATTTTTGCCTGGACTTCTAGTAAATGGACATTTTCTTAAACACTATCTCTCTTGAAAAATGTCAGACCAGGAGGTAACTCCTCAAATGAATTGCATTTATTCATTAAGATTACTCATGGTTATATACATGAGGGAGTGACTCTTGGGCTTCACCTCTCAATGGCTCTTTATTTTCCATTATTTATTATTTACATTATTTACAAGTGTTCACCCAATCCCAATGATTAGGTGTCAACATTCCCCCCTTAATCTGAAGGGATGTTGGTGAGTCCAAGCATCATTCTGAATCTTTCAAGATTTTCTCTTCCAAGCACTTTAGTGAAGATGTCTGCAATCTGCTCATTAGTGGAACAATGGCATAGATGGATTGTCTTGGCCTCAACATGATGTTGAATCAGATGGTATTTTGTATTGATGTGCTTCATTCGATCATGGAACTTTGGGTTCTTGGCCAACTTTATTGCAAAGGTGTTGTCAATCATGAGTGGAGTTGAATGTACTTTTTTTACCTGCAAATCTTCTATAATTTTCCTGAGCCACACAATTTCTTTTGTTGCCTCAGCTGCTACCACATATTATGCCTCTATTGTGGAATCTGTTGGAACTGATTATTTGCATGATTACCAGGAGACAACTCCTGATCCAAGACTCATAACATAACCTGAAGTAGATACCCTAGTTTTTTTGTCACCATCGAAGTCTGAATCAGAGTATCCAATCGAGCTGAAGTCGCCCACTTGTGTATACTTGAGTCCAAATTCTTGGGTTCCCTTCAAGTACTTTAGAACTCTTTTCGTAGCAGACCAATGTCCCTCACAAGGCTTTTGCATAAATCTGGATAGGATTCCAACAACAAAAGAAATGTCTGCTCTGGTAGTAGTCAAGTAGTTGAGATTTCCTACAAGTTGTCTATACCTTGTTGCATCCTCAAATTCTTTTCCTTCAATGGATGTGAGCTTTAAGTTTTGTTCCATTGGAGTAGTTGAAGGATTGCACTCAGCCATGCCAAACCTGTTCAACAGATCTCCAATGTATTTCTTTTGAGATAGGAATATAGACTTTGGGATGTTGAGTTACTTCAATACCAAGATAGTAGTGAACATAGCCCAAGTCAGTCATTTCAAAACCTTTCCTCAATTCCTTATTTATGGATGCAATGTAACTCTCATTGTTCCCTGTCATCAAAAGATCATCTACATATACCACAAGATATACATCTGTTTTGGAAACTTTCTTGACAAACAAAGTTGCATCATCAAGATCATAATGTTTGAAGTTGAGTTTTAGAAGATGCCTAATTAAGTTTTCATACCAGGCTTGCGGTGCTTGCTTGAGGCCATACAAGTTTTTCACAAGTTTGCATACTTTATGTTCATGTCCCTTCAAAACAAATCCTTCAGGCTGGGACATAAAAACATTCTCTTTCAGTTCTCCATTCAAGAAAGCAGTTTTTACATCCATTTGATGGACTTTCCAACCGTTTTGAGCTGCTAGGGAAAAGAGTGTCTGGATGGTAGCCCGTTTTGTTGTGGGGGCGAAAGTCTCCTCATAATCAACCCCTTCCTTCTATGCAAAACCATTTGCCACAAGCTCAGCTTTGTGCTTGTCAAGTGAGCCATCATCTTTATACTTGTTCTTGTAGACCCACTTGCAGCCAATTGGTTTGGTTCTCAATGGAGGATCAACCAGCTTCCAAGTGTCATTCTTTATCAAGGCATCATACTCCTACTCAAGCGTCGTGTATTTCGTGGCGCATGGATTACATATTATATAGAACGTTCATCAACAATCTATGTTTGAATCTGATGGTATTCTATTCGAAGATAACAATGATTACATGTGCTCTTCTCTAGCTTCTAGGAAAAGGCTCCGCCAAACTCCTTTGACCCAGTGATCAGTGGCCACAAACCAGCCACGCTATAAGAGTGGATCTATGCTTCATGAAAACCACGTTGCGCTAAAGAAAGCCTGTTATTTGTTTCAGCGATTTTCATAGCAGAAGAGTTAACAATATTCAACATCCTTGCATTTAAATTCTAGTATAGCTCAAGGTTAAAAATCCCTTAGATCAGAGATGCAGAAATCGAAAAACCCATCTGTGCTTGTTGTCTTAACGTCAATAATACTTCTCGTTGATGTTATTGTCATGGCACTTGGGGCTCTGGTTTATTCGAGTGAAAGCTATGATGACCCTCGTTGTGGGAAAATGGTATCTAGTTCAATAAGGTCCCAACTTTTTCAAGATACGATAGATCATCTCAACATTTGCTTGAGTAACAATTCAGTCAAGAAAGACATCCCAATTTGGCTCAGCGCAACCTTGACAAATCAAGACACTTGTTTGAATGGTTTCCGTGATTTCAATTTAACAACTATGAGTAGCATAAGCCCTCTATTGTCTTCAAGAGTTCTTAATGTGTCAGAATTATTGAGCAACTCCCTTTCCAAGTACAAGCTTTCTAGCAGCTCTTCTGACAGCTTGAAAAACCATTGTTTGTTTAGTTTTAAACCGAAGGAGGACTTCCATTCTCACTACAGTCACATAGAGAAAGATGGATTTCCTGAATGGTTATCAACAACAGATTGAAGACTATTACAATCATCCAGCCTTGCCAGCCAAGCGAACGTGGTGGTTGCCCAAGATGGTTCTGGTAATTATCAGACCATCACTCAAGCAGTAAACGCCGTGCCTCAGAAGAGTAATAAAAGGTATGTAATCTACGTAAAGACCGGAATTTATAACGAGAATGTCGAAATATCGAAGAAGATGACAAATCTGATGTTAATTGGCGATGGCATGGATCGAACAGTCGTCACCGGAAACAAAAAGGTTCAAGATGGTTCAACTACTTTCAACTCTGCAACCTTCGGTAACCATTTAAATCTATGTCATTGCTATGGATCTTCTTAAAATTTTGATTATATTATAGATATGTGTTTATATACAATTCTCAATAACCATTTAAATCTATGTGATCGCTATGGACCTTCTTAAAATTTTGATTATATTATAGATATATGTTTATGTACAATTCTCAATTTCAGTTTCTGCTGTCCTTGTGATCTTAAACAACTAATTGTTTGTGTGATAGCTGTTTCTGGAAATGGATTTATTGCGAGAGACATGATGTTCCAAAACACTGCGGGAGCTCAGAAACACCAAGCCGTGGCACTTCGAGTATGTGCAGACCTCTCGATGGTGTATCGTTGTAGTATTAAAGGGTATCAAGACACTTTATATGTTTACTCCCTTCGCTAATTTTATAGAGAAGTAGATATCTATGGCACCGTTGATCTTATCTTTGGCAACGCAGCAGTGGTGATCTGGAATAACAATATCTTCGCAAGAAGACCCATGAACCAACAACATAACACAATTATAGCTCAAGGAAGAACATATCCCAATCAAAACACCGGAATTTCCATCCAAAATTGCAAGGTAAGTGCAACTTCTGATCTTCTAGCGGTTAAAGGGTCCATCAAAACGTACTTGGGAGGACTGTGGAAACAATACCCTCGAACTGTCTTCTTGCAGTCCTCTCTCGATGACTTGATCGATCCTGCCGATTGGCTGGAATGGGACGGAAATTTTGCGCTTCAAACATTATACTATGGCGAGTACATGAACACAGGGGTCAGTGCAGTAGCATCAAAACGATTCAGTTGACCGGGATTCCATATCATCACAAGCGCCATGGAGACGGCCCGATTCACAGTCAGTCAATTCCTTTCTAGTAATTCATGGATCCCAGCTACCAGGGTTACTTTTACATCGGGACTAAATTGATGATATTTTTGTAAAATCGCATATTTCATTATTATTTTAATGCCACTTGTAATAACAATAAGTTTCTCCATTGAGTTGCCATGGAAGAGCAACAGAAGATGATGTCGTTGATAACAACCATCTATTTCGGTTAATAGACCCATAACAACGAATCGATGTTGATGTACATGGGACGTTAAATATTTTTCATTACAGTAAAGTAATGATAATTGTATTTCAATTTAATTTAGAAGGCCTAAGACCCTCAGATTTCAAGAATTTGTGAGTTGTCCAAGTCCGAGTTATCAAACACTTTGCTTTTCCTTTTTCAACAATGGTAGTTATAAGTGTTTTCATACTTATTTATTTTTTGGTACGAAGAAAGCATAATTTTATATTAATATCAGATATTGAAGATAACAAATGCCTTCAAAAGTCCACAATATATGAGCCCCATCACAAATGCCAAATCACATGCTTATCGAGAGTTGGCAATGTCAAGTGGCATGTAAAGGGAAATATATAGTCCATAGTCTATATACATAATCAGATTGAAATAAGTATGATCAAATACATGCTCGAAACAACAAAAATAAAATATGCCCTCAGAACATAATCCCTCCATCAAAACTGTATGTATAGTGCGAATAAGTAGCATTTCTTCGCCAGTAGATGATAAGAAGCAGATAAAAAAGTTCAAAGACAAGCACAGTATCAAAAATTTTGCAAAATTATAGGGAGGGTGGTGGAAACTTAGCGAGGGAAGGGGAAGTCCTCAACATCAATGTCCTTCTCGCCTAGGGAAATAGTTAAGTGCATTTTTCTAGTGGTGCCAATTAAGCCCCTCTTCGATAATTCATTTGCATCCATATTTTGTTCCCTGTCAACTTGCCTAGTAGTGGAATTGTTGAGTTCCATCCATAACAATTCTATCCTCATCAACCATCCAAGTACTAAAGGATCTGTGATTTTTGCTGATCCCATAATATGATCGATTATAACTTTGGAATCTCCATGGATGGGAATGAGAGGAATATCCAGTAAAATTGTGAACCATAAAAGGCCCCATAAGGCCATTACCTCAACTTTAGTGTTAGTGCCCCTGCCTCCTTGCCAGAAAGCTTTGAAAATTAGTTCCTTCAAGATGGCAAGCCAAAAACCAGATGGGATAAGGATAAGGACCCCTAAGCGCACTTCCAGATAGGATAAGGACCCCTCCAAGTAGAAATGGCTTGAATCCAAAAGAAAATGCCTCTTCTATTAAGGACATCTATAAGTTGTTCCAGGATATTGTCTACATCACCATAACCCAGGACACAATCAACGCCAATGAGAATGTTGTGGCCCAATCCAATATTCCAAACTAGATGTTGTAGAAAGATCTTGGTGACCTTTTGGAAACTGATCCAGATGGCAGATCCTTTTGTGGTGCCGATGGAACCTTTTCGGAACCGGTATGTAAAATCACAATTCTTTAAGTATTTTTGTCTAATGAACAGACTCCATGTTCCAGTACCAAAGATATCTCTCCAAAGAGACTTGATTAGTAATGCTTGTTCAAAACGACGGAGATCTAGAATTCCCCATCCCCCCATGACCTTCGACAGAGTAACCTTGGATATGTTAGAAAGGTGAAAATTCTTTTGCACATGACTTCCCCCCCAGATAAAATTAGCCATACCCCGATTGAGTGAGAGGATGATAGCAGCAGGAATGTGGAAAAGATGGACCCAGTGTACCACTAGTTGGTTTAGAACAGCTTGGGAAAGGATAACACACCTGCCCAGGGATAGATTCCTATATTCCCATCTAGAGATTTTCCTAAAAAATCTATCAACTAGCCAGAGCCAATCGACATTCCTATAATTACATGGTTTAATATGGTATCCCAAATATTTCATACCCAAACCCATCAACTTGGCATCAATACCAAACAAGTTTTTTATGTATACAATGGTATCCAAATCACAATCTTCATGATACAAAATAGATTTTTGTGCATTCATATAAAGACCAGAAGCATTGGCAAATTTTCTGAATATGTGAAAAAGGCATAACCAAGAAAGACGATGCAACATACCCATAATGAGCACATCGTCGACAAAGAAGCCATGTGATATGTTGATGTTATAGCCTATCTTGAGCACCTGAAATTGATCTCGTTCCACAGCATGAGAGATGTGCAAGCTTAGGCCATCCATAGCAAGAATAAATAACAACGGCGACAGCGAGAAACCCTGTCTCAGTCCTCGCCCAGCTTGGAAGAATTGTGAAGGGTATCCATTAATGATCACATAATAATCCACATTGATGACACACACCATAATCCAATCCACACATTTTGGTTGTAAGCCAATTTTGAAAAGGACCAGCCTGAGGTAGCCCCAGTCCAGGCTGTTGAAAGCTTTTTTTAGATCAACTTGTAGGATGGCAGCATTTAGATTTTTTGCATGGATTGAATGCATACATTCTTGTGCATTAGCAACGACGTCATGAATTTGTCGGCCTTGTAGAAAACCATGTTTTTGTGGGGATATATGGCGAGAAAGAGTATTTTTCAGACGACCCGCAATGGTTTTTGATATAATCTTGTAGATAAGGTTGCATAGTGAAATAGGCCTGTAGTCTTCAAAACAGATAGGAGGGTTGCACTTCGGGATGAGGGAAATATAAGTAGACTTAATGCGATGGTGTACATTCCTAGTGAGTCTAGACTCCTCTACCATTTGTAAAAGTTCATGTTTGAAGAGATCAAAAAAGTGCGTGAACAGCTCCACAGTCCACCCATCCGGTCTCGGGCTTTTGTCGCCATTAAAATATTTAAGGATGTTGAGTAGTTCTTCCTCCGAGATGTTGTTGTACATGGCATCATTTGAGTCTTGGTCAAACATAGTCGGGTAGTGCTCAATCCCCCAAATGAGATCTTTAGCAACTATGTTTTCATTGCGCTCATAAGCCGATTTGAAATGTGTGGTGGCAGCTTTGGAGATATCCTCTTGTGACTGGATATAGGAACCCTCAGCATCATTTATCCCCCAAATAGAGTTTATACTGCACCGATGGTTTGCAAAGCGATGGAAAAATTTTGTGTTTCTATCCCCCTCCTTGATCCAGATAGCCCGACTCTTCAGTCGCCAAGTTGCTTCTTCAAATTCTAAGATTCAGTTCCTTTTTACCTCAAGCTCCCGAATGTGTGATCGGGTGGCTGTAGGAAGTTTATTCGAGGCCATCAGCGGGAGGAGGGTGTCCAATTCGCTTTGAATGTCCATGATCTCCCTTTTCATAGACTGGTTTTTTTTTTTTTTGCCAGATCTTCACAACCCCACGGAGAGTCTCCAGTTTGTCGAGAATATGTTCCATGGGGGAGGAACTAATATCCCCCCCCGTTGTTCCAAGAGTCTCTCACAAGTGTGTTGAACTCCTGGTCTTCAAGCCAGGTTCTGTTGAATTTAAAAGGCATACCCGGGTGCACCATCGGATTTTTCCAATCTAGAGTAATAGGTCTATGGTCGGACAAGAAATTACTGATAATCTTTGTCTGCACATCTCCGAGTCAATCAATCAACTGTTCATGCAATATAAAACGGTCCAATCTCTTGGCAACATATGCCACCCCTTCTCGCCCATTGTCCCAAGTAGGAGCCATTTCCTCCGGGAAAATGTCGACAAAATTGTATGCAAGGAGGGCATCACGAAACATCCCCGCCAGAGGGTCAAGTCTTTTGGACTGTCCCCATACTTCTTCCAGGGCAATAGTACAGTTTAGGTCACCGGCAATGATAAGGGAGGCCAACTCCATAATTCCAGAGGAAAAGAGACGGTCCCAAAAGATGGCCCGGTCCCTGTAAGGAGCATAGGTGTTTAGAACATGTATGCGTCCTCCCATGCCGCGAATGTGTCCATCAAGTAGAATGCCCGCAAAACACCTATAAGCTTTGAAGCTGACCCATTTAGGGTCCCAGATCGCCACTAAACCACCAGAGAGCCCCACAACTTCAGTAGCAGATATATGCCATGCCGGGAGCATTTTTCTGAAATATTGTATCACCTGCGGAACTGAGTGCATGGATTCTTGTAGTAAAATGATAAAAGGACGTAGAGAGGAAAAAAGACTCCTGAGGGCCCGATATTTCGGGGCAGCCCCCAAACCCCGGATGTTCAGGGATAGAATGAACGTCATGGGGACGCCATCTCGGGCTGCCATGCTCTAAGGGCCTGTGAGGGAGGGATGTCAACAATAGGCACATCGACCAAAAATCTATCCATAGGGGAGGTAAGGGGGTTAGGCCTAGGTCATCCCCTGAAATGCCTACTTCCGCGGTTTTGTTTTCGCCTGACAGTGATGTTATTGGAAGAAGTAGGGCTGATGTGGGGGGTAGGAGAGCCAGCAGGTTTGTGGATGGTAAGGGTCCGCAAGTCCAGTGATTTTCTATTGAGCAGAAAATCCAGGTCACTACCAACTGAGTTTGTAGGAGAGTTCAGTGGCGAGTTGGGCAGAGTGACACTTGTCCTAGGCCCCTTACCCCGGTTTGCAAAAAGGGAGGGTGATGAAGATGGAATGTACGAAATATGGGTGGTGGAAGGAATTTCATGAGTCGGGAAAGAAGCCGAGAAGGGTGGCGGGATATCCGGATTGGGGTGGATAGCGTCCGGGAGGTTTTACAGGGTTGAAATGCAGGGCTAGATGGGGCTTGGGAGTCCAACTTGAAAGAAGAAAAAGGGGACGAAGGTACCAGAATAGGCATAGATCCATTTAAGGAAGAGTTCTGAGTATGAGAGCGGTGAGGAAAGGAATTACGGGGAATACTTGGATGTCGCCGAGAAGAATATCCATGCCAGAAGTTTGGTGAAGGCCGACTGCCACCGTCACGACCCTTTTGAAAACCAATGAAGGGCCTGCCAAGTAATGGACCACCTGGTCGATGTGGACATTGAGCCAACAGATGTCTAGTGTGGTGGCAGTGAGAGCACCGAAAAGGAACTCCCTAAAAATCTAATCTCTGTGATAACTGAGTCTCGCCCCAGTATAAGTTGATGTGATCCATAAAACCACCACGATATTCTTTTTCAATTAGGATCCAAGCCACTCGTTTGTCCTATGCTCCCAAGTAGCGATGATCAACATAAACAAATTGGCAGACCAAGTAGTTTCACCCAGATGAGCTTGTTTTGTGGAGTGTTGTGGAGAGGATTATATCCAATATACCAGTGATGCAGCGCGAGGAAGCTTTTCCTGTTGATCCATGGCACCGATTTAATTTTTTCTAAGTCCTCCTGACTTAGAAAATGGAAGCTATACCAGCCTTTCAAGAGTCGAACGACAGTCGGCATATAACCTAACATGGATTTCCATTTATTTCCAACCTAGTGTCTCATGTCTGAGTCACTCAAATCGACAAAATACCCCTTGCCAACTAAGGCGCTCCTGGTAATCCTGTCAATAAGAACATCATTATCCAAAGATAATATAATGGCAGCGAGGTCGTTTTAATGGAGCGCTGCCTATTTTTTGAATGTTGTCCCCATGCAGCATGTTCGCCACCCTGCGAAGCGTGGGACGCATGGTTTCCATCTGGCAGACTAGCCTCACCCAAGATGTTGTGCCACGTATCCAGTGAGCATGGGCCACAACACTTCTCAGTGTTCACAAAATGTAACAAAAGATACTCGGCATCAATCGTGTCTCGGATAAGGGCCTCGTTGGCAGATGAGTCAGAGAGATGGCCCGCCATATACACCAGGGCCTTGAAAAGACCCCAAACGGATATTTAAAAATTCCTTCTGACAACAATGAATATGGATGATCCGGCAGAAAGGTAGAATGATATGAACGTGTTCAGAAATAAATGCGACAAGGCTCGGGAGGCGGGAGAGATGTTTATGAGGGGAAAGGCTCATGTGGAGAATAAACCCACATACTACCAAAATTGTAGTACGCCGTCAGAGAGACATCCAAATGCAGTTGTCTATAACACGACTTTTTGAAAGTCTTTCAGGCAGGTTTTTCCGGTCGAAATCCGGCAGGAATTTATTGGAATCGCAAGTTTGATAGCTAGTTTCTGCACAATGAAAGCGTCCCAGGGGTTTTTCAGGGTGCTGAATCCAAATATGCAGTTAAAAAACCATTTTAACTGCAACAAATCAAGATTTAACCTCAATTTCTTCTGCCGGATTCCGTCACTGGAATCTCCAAAAAGTCGCATTATAGACAACTCCCATCCAAATTGGGAAAAAAGTCCGGGACTGACACAGGGAGAGAAACTAGATTTAAGAGGGCGATTTACGAGGATCCCGGGGCACATGGGAGGGTGTCCGGCCAACAGGTGTAGGCATATGGATGTGATCCCAAAATGTAATTGCCACCTACCACCCTCAGATCGAGACGGTTTGCCGGAGAATGTGGCAATGCCGGAACCGGAAAAAGAATCCGACAAAATACCAGAGCCGAAGGGCCAATAGTTCAGGCATAGAAGTGCGGATAGAGTCAATAGCAGGGAACTAGCTGCAGCAGCAGCAATAGCATCCAAAGGGTAAGCCAGATATTACAAACGCGAAAACCGAACTTTTTGCAAGGTCTAGAGATGAAGCAAATGCCTGGACAATGTCCTCTGATAAATGAGAAAAAATTAAAGAGCAAACCTGGTCCTTCCACAGCGAAAACGAAACATATCTTCTGACATCGTGAAAATGACCATCTGATTGTAAGCTTCAGTGACTAACAATTCAAAACCGCCAAGAATAGACCTCTCTAACTCGTCATATATCCATTTCCCAACCTCTGTATTCACTCCGCTCTTCTCCAACATCTAATTTAAAATTATTAACAATGTAGATATGCTCAATAATATAAAACTACAACACTCCAATCGAATTCGCTCTTGCATACATACATGTTTCTGGTATGATTTACTAAAGTAAGCAA
Source organism: Pinus tabuliformis (assembly GCA_031772625.1). Classification (NCBI taxonomy): domain Eukaryota; kingdom Viridiplantae; phylum Streptophyta; class Pinopsida; order Pinales; family Pinaceae; genus Pinus; species Pinus tabuliformis. The sequence continues at coordinate 1,199,659,059 of CM062805.1, read as the reverse complement.
TAAATCTATATACTAAAGCATAATGTGATGCAAGAGCAATAAATCTATATACTAAAGCTTAATGTGATGCAAGAGCATTTCATATTAGAAATGAACTATTATAAAGACATTTTTATATAATAATATTTTTGATGATAATATTGTAATCACGATGTTGAATGTGAGTAAAATCGGAATAAAAGAGGCAAGTAAAATCTGAATAAAAGAGGTTACAACACATGAGAAAAATATAATTTAATATAGCAACAATAACGTTAATTTGGTCTTTTCCTACCATTCATTTTAAACATTATGTTCGTGTGTATTTCGGATGGACGCTTTGAATTATCAACATGGCAGGTTCCTTATTGCATTTCCAATTGTGTTATAGTTGTAATTTTCATATATCTTTATGTTTTTTAAATTTGTTGCCATCAGTTTTTCAAATTGTTTTTCTTTTACCGGAGTTATTAATTAGGTGGGTCCAGTATTTGTAATTTGGGGTTGATATTCATCGTATAACCATAACTTCAGTTGGATGTTACATCGGGAATATTATAAAATTTGCAACTAATAATAATTATGCAAAAGGTGCTTTATTAATTCTTCAAAATATTTTGTGATTTATTTGATATTATTAATTTTAATTCGTATTTTAACCATTTATTGTATTTTCACATTTTTAACTTCTAAAAATTAGCTATATAATTGTTAATTTTCAATTTTAAAATGAACGTATTTACTACATTTTCACAATTTTAATGTGTGAAAGGTGGGAGATCGAAATTTTTTATTTACTTAGTTTAAAAGATTTTTTTAGGATAATTTTATATTTATGACAAATTTTCTTATAAAAATGTTTTTTTAATGATAACTTTAATAATTAGAAGTAGTTTTTGATGTTATAAATTTTTAAGAACATATGTTGAAAATTTTCTATTAATATTAATATCCACACAAATTAAAATATATATGAACAAAGTTTACTAAATCTTTTCAATATTATAGTTTAGAAAGATGGTTAAAGTGTTTAGAATATTTTTGTTTTTCAAAGAAAAAAACATATACGACACTAAAGCTTTTGGATATAACCACAGTATTAGGATTAAAACATGGAAATCATAAATATTTTAAATACTACCATAGTATTGGGATAAAATTATGGTAACTATGAAGTGTTAAAGAACATTATTTTACACACACACACACATATGAAATGATAATAATTATGTATATAAAAGACATTATTTTGTAGATATCTTTTAAATTTGATGAGGAAAAAAGAAAAAAACTTTATATTGTAAAAAAATTTCAAAATGTTTGGTCTCATTAGAGTATCCACTCATGTGTGGTCAAAATCCATCAAATCTGTATGCATTGAATTTAAGCAATATTTTTTTTAATTTACCTTAGAATACTTGACCTCCAAATTCATGCTTCATTTAATTTAACAATATACTGACCTGGCATAGCTTCCTTAGAATTAGTTACATCCCTTTTAAGACCTATATTTAAAGGAGAATGTAACCCAGAACAAACCACCTCAAATTTAAGCAATGAAAATAGGAGATGCCTTGGATTGAGTTACATCATTTTAAGAACATATAATAAATTATAACAAAACACCATGATCTTAACCTAAACCAACCATTCCCCCACTTAATTGTAATGCTAAAACAAATGGTAGAAGCCTAATGTTATCATAAGTTAGTGTAACTAGGTCCTCTAGTGTTTTCCCTCATAAATTAGGTATTGAGATGTCATAAGGAATGAAGATCCCCAACTTGACTTAGAGTTTATATATGTGGGAAACAATGAAGTCCAAAATATTTACTATAAGGTAATGAATTTTCTATTAGAATTCTAGCACATATTTGATAACTTTATATACAACAATGATTCAAATTAGAATGTATGGGATAACTAACAAAAATTCTACAAATGATTGGATCTTACTAAAGAAAATTCCACACTTGAAAAGAGACATTCTTTTGAGCATATATTAACTCATTACTAAAATCACAATAGATTTTAAAAGGGATAAAATTATGCAAAATAATAACTCAAATCCCTCAAATCAACTATTCCACTATGAATCTCTATTAAAAAAAAATAGTTTACAATAAAAATAATTCCAAAATAATAATTCAAATCCCTTAATTCTTCAATTAATTTATTGATAACTACATTTTTAATATAAAAATAAAATCTGTTTCTTCCAACAACAACACTTTACTATGCAAACCTTTAAATTAAATAACACATTCAAAATGAAAGTGCTAGGAGAAAATATCATTGTAAAAATAGTCCATAATAACACATTAAGAAGGAAAAAACTAATTTTTAAAAAGAGAAAATAACATTGTAAGGATTTCCATACATTTTTGCCTAAAAAATTACACCTCTCAGTAATCCTCCCAATAATCCTCTAGCAAAAACATATTTGTTATCTCTAAAGGTAGCCCTCACCCCCATCTCTCTATATATATATATATATTCAAAATACAAAATAAACGATTAAATATTTTATATAATAATATAAGAATGATAAATTATAAATATAATAACATAAATTAAATTTCAAACAAAATTTTAAACATAAAATAATTTTTTAGATAACAAGAAAAATAAATTCTTCTTTATGTCAAAGTAATGTTAATAATATTAATATAGATTCATCTTATGTATAAATCTACCAAGGTAGAGAGCGATGAAATCTCTTGATAAGTAAACTTTTCTTTTAGAGTGCTAAATTTGAAAAATGATTTGCAGCCAGAGAGATTTAATCCATTGGACACTTCATTAACACACACACACACACACATTTATTAAATTGTGTTTTTTAGTGCATAAATAGATATATATACAATTCTTTACAAAGTACCCTTGAGCACTTAGATTCTATAAACTACACAACTTAAATTTTCAATTCTAATAAATATTTGTTGTGTTTTAAATTTTACTTACTTTATATCTACGCAATTGATATAAAACATACTTATCATATTCTATTTATGGCTTTGAGAGCAAAAGTGAAATATTTTACCATATCTCTTTCATACTCACTTATAATATTATAACACATTAAGCTAGTACCGTGAGAGTGAGATTATTAATGTTTTTAATGAAATCTAACCCCATATATACATATATATATATATATCCCATATTATTTTTTTATATAGAGTATATCTATCTATCTATTACATTTATGAACTAGTGGAGAAAGAAGGCATTTATATTCGACATTGCTCTTTTTATTTATAGCATATTTTATTTTTCTTTTAAGAGAGCTAAATTTCAATTCAAGAAACACATAAGGAATTATACATCTCCTTCATACTCTGTTGTAGAATGATCCTCTCGGCATAATTATTACATCCATAGATATATTCTACAATTTACTAATTTAATATAAGGTGAATAAAAATAAACATTAATGAAATATTCATTAATTGAAAAGGAAAAAAAAAATTCAAATATTTTTTAATTAAAAATATTAATAAAAAAATTAATATGTTATATTCCATATGACATCCATAATGTTAAGTGAGAGATTTGAACAGAGGTGAGAAAGATTCCATTTTTCTCTAAAACACCCCAGATAACCCAATTGAGTAACAAAATAGTATTAAATTATTTCTAATAAAAACGGTACATTTATTCTTATTTTAATTTCTAATTAAAAAAAAAATTATTTCATTTTTTTAAATATTGTGATTATAAATAATCTTAAAAAAAATTACATTTAATTATGATTATAATTTGCATTAATTAATTTTTTAATTTGTAATAAATTTATATTAAAAAAACTAATATTAATTACAATAGATAAATTATTGTAAATATTTTATTGTAATAAAGATGATGTAGACTAAGGTCTTATTTTATAATTTATATGTTTAGGTGTACCATTTAACAATCAAGTTGAAGTTTATGCATTATTTTATGGTTTAAAAATAATAAAATTCAAAATTGGAATAAACAAACTGATTATTGTTGGTGGCAGTAGTAGAATTATTAAACTCACAAACCCATTATCATTGGTGAAAATAGCGGAATTTTCAAATTCATGAAACTTAATCAGTCTTCCTCACAACAAGCTAACTTCCATTCTTTTTAGCCCCAATGAACTACTATGGTAACACATCTACAGGGAATTATAGAATTACAAATATAGTATTAGCATGAGGATTATTAAAGAATTGAAATGACAAAAAAAATAATTTCTGTAAAGAATTGAAATGACAAAAAATTAATTTCTATAGTGAAATTGAAATTGGGTAAAAGGGTAAGTGAAGTTGAATTGGGAAATTGGGTAAAAGGGTAAGTGAAGTTGAATCGGGTGAAAGATTTAGTTTGAGGAGAAAATTGCAAAAAATAACAATGATATAAAAAAAATAAAAATTTATATATTAAAGATCGCAAATAATAAATATGAAGAATAAAATAGTAAGGTAGCATAAAAGAATTTGAAAATAAAATAAAGTATAAACGTGTGACTTAGGGTTAAGGGATAGTTTAATTGGTGGAGTTCTCATTGTTAAGTATCTTTCCAATTGCAAGGCTATGTGATGTAGGAGCATTCATAAATATCTTTGTATATCATTGTATTTTAGTAGACATAGGGGGTTTTTTGTTTTCAAGGAAGTTGGTTTTCTTAGTATTAAATTAATGTAATTATTAAGGTTTTGAGTGATTTTAATGAGAGAAACTAGAATAGGGATTAATCAATTATTGTGAGACATATTTGTAAATGTTCTCGAATGTAGGAGAGCATGAGTGACGAGGAGTGACTAGTGAGGATTGAGAGATTTTGAAATATTGTAAATCCTAGATTAGGAATTGGTTTCATGATTTTGGGGATTAAAGAGAATCCTTAGGATTTAGTTAAGTTGTTGAGATCCTCAAGGGATCATTGAGAGATTTTAGGACTTGATGAGCAGATTAAGGATTTGAACCAGGAAATGGGTTACAGAACCTTTTGTATAAATGTAAGCCTAAAAGGCATAGAGAGAGTTAGTTAGTCAGAGTTAGTTACAAAGTTAGATAGGGTTTGATTGTAGCCTACGGGCAGATAGAGTGAAGTAGTGTCAAGAGGCCACTAATATAGAAGATCAGGCTGAGAAGGAATTCATTGTGTAAATATTTACCTATTAATACAGAAAGCGTAATTTCTGAGTTTGTGTGGATTGTATTGTATAATTGAATTATAAAATATGCATAGTATCAGAGTATTTGCATAGCACAAGTGTGTAGGGAATTCGAAAAGAATCCGAGAGAGACGAAGTGCAGACAGGAGTGTTACGGGTTTACACACAAATGGTATTGGAGAAAATCCTTAATGGTTACAATGAAGGTAGAGCTGTAAGGTTTCCTAAAACCTAAGGATTTATGAAGGAAGTGTAAAGGCATGAAGAAATGAAGTAACAGAGTGAAGATCGGGATCAGAACAAGTGAATACCATAAGGCGAGAACAAACACACAGATAGAGAAGCGAGAAGACTATTACACGGTGAGACGTAGAAAGAATTAAATAGCAAAGAATGGGAGTCATTGGATCAATCAAATCAACGAACAAGAGTGAGGGAGATAGATGGCTAGGATTAAGTCGCGCAAAATAAAGTCAATAAATGAACAGATCAGATGAAGCCATGTGTTAATGACACGAGGTAGTATTCGCAAGGGGTAAGCGATATCTCACGCACTCAAAAAGTCGTAAATGGTATTTGGAAAATTCATGTGATCAACCTTAGTGGTTGACATGTAGCACATGGTGGAAAGAGAAAATCACTTTTCTCGTGTGCTCTCTATCAGATATTGGCTGTGCTTAATTTCACGAGAGATTTCACGATAGCCGTTGGATCTGATGAGGCAGATCAACAGTGGAGATTGTTTGGGCTAGTTGATGATAGAGTGACACGATAACCGTCAGATTAAGGAATGAGATCGAGGACGGAGTTGGAAGCGTAGGCTGAGCATCGATACATGTGCAAAAGTTTGTCGAATGGTGAAAAGGTAAGGTTTAAGTGTGGGTTATGAAATATTTCTATTATACAAGAGTTATAATAGAAATAAGCGGGATTAATGTATTATGGTCTAAGTTGAGTTAACCAAAGTCTAAATCCATGGTATGGTTAATATGCATGGGTAATAAGAATTAACCAAAGATTATGAAGGGTTATAAGGTTCTTCTCAAAGGGTTATAAAGGTCCAGACTCTTGATAGTTAAATAAAACATTTCCGCTTAAGCATTTAATTAAGAGCATTAAACCTTGGTAGAAGAAGGTTTTACTAGGAAGGAATATTAAATTCCTAGGACGTGTATACGACATGCATTTTATATGCATATTGTGGGTATATGTGGCTTAGGATGAATCATTATGGTATATGCAGCTTAGGCTGGCATCATTTGGTATCAGAGCTGAACAAGGAAATTCTACGTGTTAGAATTCTTTGAAAAAACTTAGAACAAAGTTATGTTTTGAAGGTATATATACAGGCAAGAGGAGATCAGATTTTAAATCTGAAAAATAGTAGGGACACATAGATAAAGTGTGGTAGAATTTGCAGATGCAAAGGAAACAAAGAAAAATCCATGCAAAGTGTAGGTGAATGGTAGAACAAGATCATGCAGAGGTCTTGAAGGTAGCGGAAAAAGAAGGTGAGAAGATTGCAGCAACCTAGAGAAAGGAATGTTTAATTGGTTCGAGAGGAAAGAACCAGAGAGATGCCAAAAGACATAGCTCAGAGGAGAGAAGCTTAGTGAGGCATGCGTAGCAAGAAGGAGACTTGTTGCTGCAGAGGTATTGTTGCAGCTCACTGAAATATCATAAAGGTAATTCCACAGAGGATGTGGGTAGAATTGCTAAGGGATGAAGGAAGCTGGTAAGAGGTACTAAATGAAATTAGAATGTCGCAGAACCTTGAAGAATTCCAACATAGGTTGGATAAAGAGGACAATAGTGTTCTTTAAAGGTGCAGATGACTTGAAGCCTAGAAGGAGCAGAGTGAAGTGCTCAAAGAGGTTCGAGAGAATAGAGAACCAAGGCTTTCCAAAAGACCAGGTACAGAGGAGAGCTTAGTGAGGTAAGTGGCAGTAGGGAGGACTTGCTATTGTAGAGGCTTTAATGCAGCTCATAGTAAGTGAACGAGGAACTCATGAATATAGAGAAGGAGATGACTACTAATAGTCAAAATAGAGATAACAAAGGTTCTGAGGAAGACCACAGTAGAAGAAAAGTGACGAAGAAGGATGCCAAGGCAAATGGCAAGAGAATGAGTCAAGAGGAGCTTGACAAGGAGATTGTAGAGTTAAAAGAACAACTCGATGTATTAAGGATGCTACTAGAGGAAAACCAAAGACAAGGTTGGGTCTTGAGGAAAAAGGAAGTGAAGTGGCATAAGTTACAGAGAAGGCTACAACAGAGGCAAGTGAAGTGACTCATGGAAAAATTCAAAGAAGCTGAGTTGGAAATGGAAGTTTCCATTTGTGAAGCAGAACAGGGTGAAGTTATGGGTGAAGATGAAGACTGGAGATCTGTGAAAGATCTTATGAATTATTGCGATAATTCAAGACAACATGAAGTTTACTTTGCTAAAGAAGGAATTATTGATGATTTTCTGAATTGTTGGACAAATTTAGATCAACAGGAGGATGTAAAACCTTGCATATTTGAATCTAATAAATTTGATGTGATTATAGGTTTTGCAGAGGATGAGAAATCTTTTGAGACTGTCAAAAGTATGGAAGAGTACATTTTAGAAGATAAGTACTATGAAGTAAAGAATGATGGAGAATGTCTGTTGAATGAGAAAAGCAGTGAATTATTGCAGCAGAAAGAATTTAGTAATACATTGATGTTTGAAACTGTTACAACACAGGAACAATTTCTTGTGAAAGAAGGAGATGAGATTCAGTCTGAAGAGTTGATATGTGAAGCAACAGTTGAGATTGTTGAACCTTGTAATTCTCAAACTGATAAATTGTGTATAAATGCAGGAATTATAAGTGATGATGAAATATTTATGAAGTGTCATAGAGAACTTAAATTACTGGAATATTTGCTGCAAAACTCAGAGTATGACAGTGTGATTGCAGAAGGAGTTCACTACAGTGGAAAAGAGAAGAAAGACATCATTGAAGTAGATGGTGTGGAAGAGAGACTTGCTGGCAGTTTCGAGAGTCCTTTGGATAATTCTTTAAAGAGGTTGAATTAGCATACTGATGTGTTGATAGAGAAGAAAAAATCAAAGCAACATACTAAGATGTTGCCAAAATAAGAAGAGGCACTGAGGCCTTATGTTTTTCATTTTAATAATTGTTTTGCGAGTGTAGGTTTTGTCGCAGATGCTGGAGAAAATTTGGCACATATGAGAAGCCAAGTAAAGATGGAAGAGGAAGGAAAATATGCTGGAATTGATGAACAACATAGTAATGTATTTGAGAGGAATCAAGTACAAGGGGAATTGGAGGACAATTTACTTTTTGAAAGTAAATTTACAGATATTGAACAGAGGTTGTTTGGAAAATCACAAGAGGGTAAGGATGAAAGGGCGGTAGTAAGAATTCAACAACTTCAAAGAGAAGATAATGAACAACAGTTTGAAGATGAGTGGATAGAGTACATCAACAAATGGCAGAGTATGTACCAACTCAAGGATGTGCTAGAGATAGAGATTGAAGAATTATGGCAATTAATGATGAAGCAGTCCAGATGGAGGAGATTGACAGCAACAGGAAGAATGATCAATCAGAATTTGAAACTGATTGACAAGGAGAGGAAGATGAAATAGAAGACAACAAACATACAACAACAACAAAGGAATAGAGCATTCAGACAACTACAAACTAAAGTTTGGGACCTTGGAGGTTTTCTATTAACATATGAGAACACATGATCAGGAGATCATGAATGTTTTTGACCTTGAGATTCTAATGCAGGCGCATTCGGCTCATAAATATCATTGTATTTTAGTAGACATAGGGGGTCTTGTTTTTTCAAGGAAGTTGGTTTCCTGAGTATTAAATTAATGTAATTATTAAGGTTTTGAGTAATTTTAATTAGAGAAACTGGAATAGGGATTAATTAAGTATTGTGAGGCATATTTGTAGATGTTCTTGAATGTAGGAGAACATGAGTGATGAGGAGTGATTAGTGAGGATTGAAATATTGTAAATCCTAGATTAGGAACTGGTTTCATGATTTTGGGGATTAAAGAGAATCCCTAGGATTTAGTTAAGTTGTTGAGATCCTTAAGGGATCATTGAGATATTTAGGACTTGATGAGCAGATTAAGGATCTGAACTAGGAAATGGGTTACAGAACCTTTTGTATAAATGTAAGCCTAAAAGGAATAGAGAGAGTTAGTTAGTCATAGTTAGTTCGAGAGTTAGATAGGTTTTGATTTTAGCCTATGGGAAGATAGAGTGAAGTAGTGTCAAGACGTCATTGATACAGAAGATCAGGCCGAGAGGGAATTCATTGTGTAAATATTTACTTATTAAGACAGAAAGCGTAATTTCTAAGCTTGTGTGATCGTATTGTATACTTGAATTATAAAATATGCATAGTATCAGAGTATTTGCATAGCACAATTGTGTAAGGAATTCGAAAAGAATCCAAGAGAGACGAAGTGTAGATAGGAGTGTTACCAGTTTACACACAAATGTTATTGGAGAAAATCCTTAATGGTTACAGGGAAGGTAGAGCTGTAAGGTTTCCTAAAACCTGAGGATTTATGAAGGAAGCGAAAGGCATGAAGAAATGAAGTAACAGGGTGAAGATCGGGATCAGAACAAGTGAATACCGTAAGGTGAGAACAAACACACAGACAGAGAAGCGTGAAGACTATTACACAGTGAGACAGAGAAAGAATTAAATAGCAAAGAACAGGAGTCGTTGGATCAATCAGATCAATGAACGAGAGTGAGGGAGATAGACGGCTAGGATTAAGTCGCGCAAAATAAAGTCAAGAAATGAAGAGATCAGATGAAGCCACGTGTTAATGGATGCAGGGTAGTATTCGCAAGGGGTAAGTGGTATCTCGTGTGCTCAAAAGGTCGTAAATGGTATTTGGAAAATTCACGCGATCAACCTTAGTGGTTGAAACGTAACACATGGTGGAAAGAGAAAACCACTTTTCTCACGGGCTCTCTATTAGATATCGGTCATGCTTAATTTCATGCGAGATTTCACAATAGCCATTGGATCTAACGAGGCAGATCAACGGTAGAGATTTTCCGGGCTAGTTAATGATCAGGGTGACGTGATAACAGTCAGATTAAGGAATGAGATCGACAATGGAGTTGGAAAAGCAGGTTGAGCATCGATATATTTGCAAAGGTTTGTGGAATGGCAGAAAGGTAAGGTTTAAGTGTGGGTTATGAAATATTTCTATTATACAAGAGCTATAATAGAAATAAGCGGGATTAATGTATTATGGTCTAAGTTGAGTTAACCAAAGTCTAAATCCATGGTATGGTTAGTATGCGCCTGATGAGACTAGGTATTTGAACAAGAATTATGCAACTCCCAGGGCTACCAACTTTACTTATCAACCCAGGGTTCATACAAACTTGGAGGTGACAGTAATATATGCACAAGTAGCAGTGAAGGTCCTGCCTGTTCTCACTATTTATCTGGAAAGAGACCCCTAGGGTTCCAAGCCAGACTTCTATAGCATCAGAAGAAGCTTAATTATTTGATGGAAGAAGAGCAAACCTATTCTAAGAGAGAGCTAATCTCCTGTAGTAATGAAGAAAACATCATGTAATGCTAAACTACAACATAACCTAACTAACCATCTAAACAACTATGCTAATAGAATTGATAAATCAACACTAACCTAATGATGCTACCCAAGTTGTAGAGGTAAAGAGCATCAAACTATACTAAGGTGTAAGCAAAGAAACTTAAGCTAAATTGACTTTCAAGCGGAAGTGCAATCGGAGGTCGAAATCAATGAAAGGAGGACGTAAGGATGCAGTAACACAAAGGGACCGTTGGATCGATCAACGAACAGAAGATGGACGGTGGAGATCTTATCATGAGGATTAAGCGAATAAATGGATGAACGGGGTTAATGAACAGGATGAATGACGGAGATCATATTGCAAGGAATTAAGTGAATGGATCGATGAACAAGGTAACAAAGCAGATGAAGGGTGAAGAACGTATCACGAGGGATTAAGTGAGTGGATGGACGAACGAGGTTAACATGAGATGAATGGCCGAGATCTAATCGCGAAGATTAAGTCAAGAGATGGATGGACGAGGTTAACAGGAGTGATGAATGGCTGAGATCTTATCACACAGATGAAGTCAATAGATGGACGGTGGAGATCATGTCGCGGGAAAAAGAAACGTGTTGAAATGGTGGATCGGGTTTCTAAGGCGGTAAGTAGTTTCTCGCGCGCCCTCAAGGCAGTAAGCGGAATTATGAAATTTCACACGATTAGCCTTACTGCGTGACACGTAGCACGAGAAAGCCACTTTTCTCACGTGCTCTCAGGCGAATAATGTTCGTGCACTAATCTGCGTGAGATTGCACGATAGCCGTTGGATTAGGCGGGCTTGATCAATGGTGGAGATCAGCTAAGCTAGTTGGTGATCAGGTGAAGCAATAGCCGTCGAATCAGGAGAGGCAGATCGACGATGGGGATTTAAAGCGCATAAAGTGTTGAGGTGATGCGATAAGCATCAGATCAAGAGACAGATCGACGGTGGAGATTAAAGCTCATAAAGTAAGTGGTGGACTGCATGCGAGGGGGTAGTTGAATAATACTAATGAATCAGACGATGATTGTGAAGGTTTTTTATGGATCAGATGGTGAGGAAGTGATGCATGAAGAATGTGTTGAAGGCAGTTTCTAATGAAAACGACAGAGGAAACTAGTGAGGGTGAATGAGTAATTGCATCAAACGACAAAATCCATAGCCCATGTGAGAACCAAAAACCTATGTTTTTGGGGGTTGTTGAAGGGTCTCTTCTTCAAGTCCTAGTCCCAGAGGCAGGACATGAGGCCAAGACACTTGCGCACAACCTTATGGTGATGTTTTTCTCCTAACTAACCTCTGAATTGAAAGAAGGCATAAATGGAAGTAAACTACAACAAACGCAGCTACTGAAGCAAATGAATAGGAAAACCATGAATAATCTACGCTATATTGTTGTAATGAAAGTGCAACTACTTTAGCAAATAAACAGTGAAAACCATAAGGCTACTTAAGCAAATGAACAGAAAACCATGAAACTACTTAAGCAAATAAACAGAGCTCTATGAGCCTAGCATACATGTACAATAAATATGAGCTTTGATTGCTTGGGTCAGGCCCTAACCCAAGAGCTTCAACCCTCTGAGTTAACACAGAGCTGGCTTAAACAGAACTCATTCTCATTATGAGAATCATGGATTACAGAACAACTATCACAAGTCTCTTGCAGCTCAGAAATAAAGTAGAGTTTTACAATGAAAGTTCAAATCCTACTGAGGTCCTAAGCCTCTCTATTTATAAATCTGAATTCTCTAATGACTTCCTTCAAATTAGGGAGGCTTGGCTTCCAATTCAAGAAAAATGGGTTTCTGTCCCTTTCACTTTCTCAGTTGTCTACTAGTCTTCAAAGTGATGGTTGTTTACACTCCGAGCTGATGAAGGAATATTGGAATGGAGGGTTAGTAAATGAGGAATATTTACCTCCTATTATTACTCTCACTTGTCCCATTCGAGTTTTAACCAATGTCTTTGCCATAGTTCCTTGATTTTATCCTTTATGCCTGCATTTTATGCACATTAGACCACAAAGCAAAATATCCAACTCTAACTCATCTCATAAACAAAATATAATCACAAGTATGCAATAAGTTGTGAGAATAGTTGGTTTGAGTAAGCTAGGAAGTGAATTAAGCCAATTAAGGCCCATATAATTACTTAATGATGAGGCTCATCATCACCCCCTACTGAAAGTGTTACTCATCCTCTGAGCGACTCTCCAATGTCCATTCCCTTCATGGCTCTGGTAGCCTCTCTAACATCCCATGCTTCTACTGTGGTCTATTATTCTTGTTTATAGAAGCCTGCTTTCCTTTCTACTTCTTTCCACTACCTCTTTTCCTCTTCTTCTTTTCTCCCTTCTAGCATCCCTAGGAGTAGTGGTGGAATGAGTTTTAGGCCTATCCAATTGACCTTCAACCTTTGCATTGATTGATTATACATAGGTGTCATGTTGATTGCCTCTCTCAACCTTTGAGGGGAGTGATATTCTCTGGTCTTCAAGCTATGTGGCCGTGTTTTCTATCTCCTTTAGCAGGCATGTATATTATCATCTCTTAGCAGCCTAAACATATCCTCAAAATGTGAAATTGCTTGCTCTTGGGCAGCAAGATATCTAAATGTTAGCTGAGGATCATTTGCAATTAGATTATGGGTGCTGATTAGGGCCATGGGATATGATTGTTCAGCTCTGATGAAAAGGGGTTCATTTTTCTCTCTGGTCAATATCCTTTTCATTTATGCAGCCCTTGACTTCTCATGGTTCATCAATGATGCTAAAGCCATTAGTTGTAGATCTCTTGGATTTGCATTAGGATCCCAAATATTCATGTATGTGAGGACCATGTTGTGCAAGTAAAACTCAACCATTTTGGCCCTATCCTCTATTGCACTTTGATTAAAAAGATCAATAAACTGTCTGCAGTCCTAAAATGACATGGTGCCCCTTTGTGCTAGTGTTTTAATCTGAAATTGCAGCCATTGTTATATGAGGTAAAGAGCATAGGATTTAGCTAGAATCCTACATTGGATGGCCTTTAAGGAGAGGTTGGCCATACATGCTAGCTAGTTTTCCATTCCATGCAACTATCCTCTTTGTTTTTCTTATCTTCTTCCTTTTTGTGCTCTTTCTCATCTCCATTAGTTTCTTCCTTTGTTTCAACATCATCCTCCTTGTGTTTTGTATGTTCCTCTGTATTAGTTTCTTCTTCATCCATCTCATCCCTATCTAGCTCTGTATCTTCTTCTTCTTGTTTTGCCTCCTCCTTACTAACAGAAGGACTAACATTATAGGTGAGGGTTTTGATGTCATCCTCTACTGGTAAGTCTCTGAAGACTGACCATTTTATAGGGATCCTGAGGTTTTAGAGGGCATCCTTAATGAGGATTCTGATCAACCCATGGTGGGCCAACTGTTGGGAATTCCCTTCCTTTACTTTGCTGTTGGAGTCTATGAGTGATTGCATCAAGAAATAGGGTATGCTGAGTCTTTGGTGAATTGGTGTTTCTACCCCAAATCTTAATTCTTCAAGCATTCTAAAATGGTTGCCATAACAATATTGTATCTATGGACTCTTGCATTCTCTTTTGACTTATTAAAGAATTTCCTTTTTGCCACCTTTTCACTTATAAACCAACTACCTCTTGACCTTTACAACTTTTGATCAAATGATGCATATGAGTGAGTGAGTGGGATACTTACTTGTGGTCTTGATCCCATGCTACAGTTGTCAAAGATCAGAGGTGTTGCTGATGGTTATTCTTCTTCCTCCTGTGTTGTTTGCTGATGGTTTATTAGCTTTTGTAAGTGTATGTGACTGAATATCTGATGCTACTGCTATTGCTGTGGAGCTCCTGGATTACCAGTTGGCAATGTTTGGTGTTTCCCTTAGAATTTCTTGATCATGTTGCTGGCTGGTGCTGTGAGGATATTATAATGAATGGACATAGGGAGTAGGAGTGTATGTGGATGTAGGGATGATGGTAATGGTTGAGGTGATTCTATTAGAAAACAAAATCTTCACCTAAATTGAAGCAATGAAGTGAATAACAATGGGATTGATGGAGGGATGCATGGTAAAGAGTGGAGGAAATAAATATATGTGAGGCAAGGTTCCCTTTGGATCTTTTCTTTGCTTCTTGCTTGTCTTTCTCACCCACCTGTAAATAAAAATTATGTTTTTTCTTATATATATATATATATCTATATATATATATAAACACCTAGGCTGCCTCAGAGAGGTTTTCACCATAGATATCCGCCCTGGGCACCTCAAGAAAGGTTTTCACCCAAGGATCTTCTTATCCTTTTCATTTTTCTCATTCTTAGGCCACCTCATGAGATTTTCATCCCAAAGATGGGACTCAGGCGCCTCATGGAGGTTTTCACCTGAATCCCTATTCTTTTTGCCTTTTTGAGTGACCTGATGAGCGAGGGGCTTGAACTGTCTTATTGATATTGTCAATGAACTATTGTTTTGATAAAGTCCTCTTGTACATTTTCAATTGGTGACCATTACTAGAAATGGAATGGCTTCTTCATCAATAGTTCTGATTTACACTGAACCATTGTCATCGCATATTTCCACCACATAAGGTTTGAGCCATCTTGTCCTTAGCTTGCCCTTGAAGTCTTTATACCTTGAAACATATAACAATGCCCAGTCTCCCTCCTGAAATTTCTTCTCCATGATATGTTTGTCATGCCAGATCTTCCTGCATTTTGAATTCATCCAAGCCGTTTAAATGTAACAACCTTTCTTTATGTGCATGATTGAGATCCAAATCTAGTTGGGCTGCCATTCTCAATGTGTTATATTCAAATTCAATGGACAGAAAATCCTTTTTCCCATAGACCATCTCATAGGGTGTAAATCTAGTGGTGGTCCTCCATGTTGTATTATAGGCCCAAGTGGCCTCAACTAGTCTCTATGCCCAATCCTTCTTGCTCCTGCTCACTACCTTGGTTAAGATGTTCTCCGGTGCCCTATTGGTCACCTCCACTTTCCCATTAGCTTGTGGATGATAGGGAGTGGAGGTCCTATGATTGATTTTGTGATGGCTGAGTAGTTCTTCAATCATACTGGAGGTGAACTGGCTGCCTTGGTCTGTGACTAGCTCTCTAGGGTACCCAAATTTGTAGAATGTATTCTCCCTTAGGAACTCAACCACCTTCTCTTCTGTTACTGCCTTAATTGCCTTAGTTTCATCCCACTTAGTCAAATAATCAGTGCACACAATGATGTGTTGTTTTTTCTTTGAAGGAGGGTTGATAGGCATAATGAAGTCATTGCCCCACTTGTTAAATGGCTCGAAAGTCACTTGAGGTGGTAGGGTAATTTCATCTCTTGGAGTAGGCTTTCCCATCCTCTGGAACCGATCACACCGACTAATGTAATTTTTCACATCCTGATGAAGAGCAGGCCAATAATAGCCTGCTTGTAACACTTTGAATGTTGTCCTCTTTGCTGCAAAGTGACCTCCACAAGGCCCATCATGATAGGTCAGAAGGATCTCAAAAACATGCTCTTCCTTTACACACCTTCTCAAGATTTGATCTGGGCCAAGTTTGAACATATTGCCCCCAATCTAGGTGAAGAGAGCACTTTTCCTGACTATCTTGCTCTTTTCTTTGGAAGAAAAGTTTGGTGGGAACTATGCTAATACCAAATAGTTTTCTATATCAGCAAACCATGGTGAGAAAACTAAAATAGCAAACAAATACTCATCTGGTAACTAGTCATCCACCATTCCTTTTCACCTATAGGCAGATTCATCCTAGATAGAAAGTCAGCAACAACATTTTCCTTACCAGGCTTATCAACAATAGTTAGATCAAACTTCTATAATAAAAGCAAACATCTTATAATTCTAGCATTCACATCTGGTTTGTTCATTAGATATTTGATTGCATCATGATCAATATGCACAAATGTTTGTTAGCCTGTAATGTAATGCCAAAATTTTTTCAATGAATGCACAACATGTAGGAGTTCCTTTTCAATCACAGTATAGTTTATCTCAGCCTTTGACAGGTTCTTACTGGTAAAATAGATGGCATAGGGAAATTTCTCCTCTTCCTGACCTAAGGCTGCTCCAATGGATTTTTTGAGGCATCAACATGAATATGAAAATGGAGAGCCAAGTTTGGGCCTCTAAGGATTGGTGCAGTGGTTAACTCACCCTTTAGAATGTCTAAGGCCTCTTGACAACTTTTTCACCATATAAACTCAGAATCTTTAGCCAACAACCAAAACAAAGGAGAGTCCAACTTACTGAAGTCCTTTATGAACCTCCGATACTATCCAACTAACCCTAAGAAACTCCTGACATCTCTCTGCTTTTATGGAGGTGGGAAACTTTGGATGATTGCTATTTTGTTTAGGTCCACCTACAGTCCTTTGCTGAGATATTGAATGACCTAGCACAGTCCCTTCAGTCATTGAGAATTCACATTTTTTTGGACTGAGAGACAAATTCATTTCAATGAATTTGTGTAATACTTTGCCTAGGTTAGTCAGGGCTTCTTGGAAATGACAACCATAAGGTGTAAAATCATCCATATAGATTTCCACAACATCATGTACTAATTCAACAAAAATACTCAAGACTGCTCTCTGGAAGGTGGCAGGAGAATTGCATAGGCCAAAAGGAAGGAACTTATAGGCAAAGGTACCCCAAGGACAAGTGAATGTGGTCTTATCCTGATCTTCTAAGCAGATTTGGATTTGGTTGTACCCACTGAATCCATTTAGTAAAGAAAATAACTTCTTCCCTGCCAGGCCATCTAGCACTTGGTCAATGAAAGGTGGGGGAAAATGGTACTTCTTTGTGGCTTTGTTCAACTCCCTATAATCAACACAAATCCTCCACTTACAATTTTTATTGGGAACTAACACTAAAGGAGAGACCCACTCACTATGTGAGATAGGGTAAATGAATCCTGCATCTAACAGTTTTTGCATTTCTTCTTTGACTATATCTTTAAGAGCTGGATTCATCCTCCTTTGTGGTTGCCTGACTAGCTTGCAACCTTATTTTATGTATATGTAGTGAGTACACACTGAGGGGTTTACTCCCTTCATTTCTTTATAACTCCAAGCGAAGGCTTCTAGGTTCTCTCTGAACATGTTGCATAGCTTTTTCTCTTTTAAAGAAGAAAGAGATGGATTAATGCTCAAAGTTTTCTCTGGGCCAAATTCTATGGTTTTGACATGGAGTGGGTTGGAATTGGCCAAGCATAAGTCAATTGGATGATTGTTCTGGGTTTCCCTTCTTCTTCTAATGGTAATGAACTAGGAGTTGGAATTTGGAGCAAGTATTCAATTAAGTCATCCTCATCTTGCTGTCCTCCTTCTATGGTTGCTTCCAAAGCATAAAGTTGGGGAAAATAAGCCTCATATTCTTCCTCCTCCTCTAACTATAAAGGTAAATCATGCTCTAGGGTAGGTTGAGCAGGAGGGTATAAGACTAATTGTTTGGACATATGCCCATTCTTGATGGTCATATTCCTAGCTTTGCAGCAAATGTAAGCATCAGTTGTGGCCAACCATGTCCTCCCAAGGATGAGAGGGTAACCAGTAAGCTTAGCCTTAGGCTGGAGAACTAGGAAATCTGCAGGTTACTCCCAGGAGTCAATGGATACCATCACATCCTCCACGATTCCCTCAGGGGTGACTGTGGAATGGTCTGCAAGTTGCAGAACTGTTGTGGTCTTTCTCAATGACCCTTGGAGGTTGATCTTGAGCATGGTGTCCTTGGTCATCACATTAATGGTAGCCCCAATATTAATCAGAGTGTGTGGGACAACGGTTCCATTGATGTGGACATCTACTACAGGGCTTCTAGGGTCTAAATATTTGGACATATTACCTGCACCAACATTAAGTCAGACAACTACCCAATGAAATTAATGGTAGGGGCATCCCTTTTTCTTCTTCCTAGATTCTTGAAGCACTTCTCCTTAATCAACTTATTGTAAATGGGAACATCTTTGATTGCCTGGAGAAGGAGGGCCTTTACACATAGATTTTTCAATTCTTCCAGAAGTTCGGTTTCTTCTGGGGTAGGCTAGAGTGGTTGGGCTAATCTCTTAGGAAAGGGCGAATTTACTTTAAGGTTGCTTTCCTCTCTTTCTTCCTCAACCTCCCCATGTGGAGAGGGAGGTTGGTTACCAGGGAAAATTCTCCCATATCTTAGTTTGATCTCCTGGATTTATACAACATAAGACTGTATGCTTGTTGAGCCTGCCTATTGTTTGGGTTTGGATTTGGCTGGGCAAGCATCTGGGGTTTCTTTGGTGGAGTAGAGTGCAGGAGTTGTGGTTGGGTAGGTGGTTGAGGCAATAGGGCTAGAACATTGTTGAATTGGGGCCTCCACCCCTTCTGTGGCGTATTCCATTGATGTTGTGCTGAACATAAGGTTGAAATTACTAGCTGGCTGGGAATGATACTGAGATGTATAGGACCAAGGAGGGGGTGTAGACTAGGAAGGATGAGAAGGGGGTCCCAAAGAAGGTATAACTGTTGTTTGGTTGGGGTTGTAATATGCATGGGATGACCCTTGCATACCTTGATGGTATGGTGTAGGACCCGGAGGTCTCCATTGGTCGATGTAGCAAAGCTACTCAGTGACCCCTTCAGCTCCTTGTTATATAACTTTGAGTCCAGGTAAAGAAGGGCACTTGTCTGTGGAGTGGTTTTCTTCACAGACTGAGCAAATCTTAATACAGTTCAATGGACATTCGTTCCTAGGATGCCTCCTGGTGCATCTAGGACAAAATATGGCCAAGGCTCTCTTTGCTTCCTCTTGTTTCCTTTTGATGTTAATGGTGTCTAATTGCAAGGAAAGGGTTTGCAGCATATCACTTTTGAAATCTTCCAGCATATTCCTAATTTCACCCTTAATGGATAAATTGGAGGATGATGTACTGGGCATAGATTGACTACCCCTACCCTTTTTCCTGGCTGCCCTAGAATGGTTTCTTAAGAAAATATTAATATCCTCATAAGGTAATTGGTAGACATCTCCTCCTGATATCATATGTAAGGTATCTAGAAGATCCTCCCTTACTCCTCTAAACAGGACCAAATTTAGTGACTCAGGGTCAAGTGTGCACCTAGCCCTTTTGTAACTGAGCTGCAATCTTTCTTCATAGTCTTCTAAGGATTCATCCTGGCCTATGGTCATCTTGAAAATCTATTCTTTAGTATCCTTTGACCTACGGTATTCCCTACATTTGTTGTTAAAAGTCTGTTGCATCTAAGCCTAAGTTGTTATGCTATCTCCAGGTAAACCCATGAACCAGCTCAATGCTGCATCCTTGAGGGTAGATGGAAACAATTTTAACTTTTTCTCATCATATGTATAGTCATGGTTCGGAATATAACAAAAAACTCAAATAGGAAAGTGTTAGGGTCCTCTGTGGTCAGGCTATGGAAATGAGGTAGAGCAGAGGGGCTTATATTCTTCATCTTAGTGTCCCCATTGGTTTCCCTGATGGGGAAGGCACTCTCAATTCTCTCTATCTCCCTTGTCATTTTGGTTTCTAGCAATTAGTTCAGTAGGAATGGGTTCTTCCTCTTCTCCTTCCCTTGTAGGTTCTTCAAATATGTAAGGTTTCTCACCTAAAGGTTCTTCCACTTCACAGTCATCGAAGAAGAGAGAAGGTTGACTATTGGATGCAGTGGGGGTATTTGTCAAGAATTTCCCTAAATTGTCCCTATTCCTACGAGGCATGAAAGGAAATGTTTTTGGGTTGGTTTTTGTAATATTTTCTTTAAAGCTAGAAATTACTTGTAGAATGGAAAGGAAAGCAACTAATGACAAATGAAAGAAAGGAAGCTACGATTACTTTTGTAGAAATAAACTAATGGAATAAAATTGAAGGCTAGAAGTAGAAGAAAAAGAAAGTTGGAGAATAGAAAATAGAAGAAAGCAGTAATTACTTCTACTTAGACACCTCCCCGACAATGATGCCAAAAAGTGATGGGCCTAGGTATTGCAACAAGAATGCTGCAACTCCCAGGGCTACCAGCTTTACTTATCAACCCAGGATTCATACAAACTTGGAGGTGATAGTGCTATATGCACAAGTAGAAGTGAAGGTCCTGCCTGTTGTCACTGTTTATCTGGCAAGAGACCCCAGGGGTTCCAAGCCAGACTTCTATAGGGTTAGAAGAAGCTTAATTATTTGATGGAAGAACAGCAAACCTATTCTAAGAGAGAGCTACTCTATTGCAGTAATGAAGAAAACAACATGTAATGCTAAACTACACCATAACCTAACTAACCATCTAAATAGCTATGCTAATAGAATTGCTAAATCAACACTAACCTAATGCTTCTACCTAAGTTGCAGAGGTAAAGAGCATCAAACTATACTAAGGTGTAAGAAAAGAAACTTAAGCTAAATTTATTTTCAAGTGGAAGAGAAATTAGAGGTCGAAATCAATGAAAGGAGGACGTAAGGACACAGTAGTGCATAGGGACCATTGGATCAATCAACAAATAGAAGATGGACGGTGGAGATCTTATCACCAGGTTTAAGTGAATAAATGGATGAACAGGATGAACGACAGAGATCGTATCCATGGAATTAAGCGAATGGATGATGAACAAGGTAACAAAGCAGATGAACGATGAAGATCGTATCGCGAGGGATTAAGTGAGTGGATGGAAAAATGAGGTTAACAACAGACGAATCCAATATCTAATCGTGAAGATTAAGTCAAGAGATGGATAGTCGAGGTTAACAGGATGGATGAACGACTGAGATCTTATTTTGCGGATGAAGTCAAAAGATGGACGACGAAGATCGTGTCACGGGAAAAAGAAATGTGTGGAAATGATGGAGCCGGTTTCTAAGGCCGTAAGTAGTTTCTCGCGTGCCCTCAAGGCAGTAAGCGCAATTTTGAAATTTCACGCGGTTAGCTTTACTACGCCACACGTAGCACGAGAAAACCACTTTTATCACGTGCTCTCGACCAGATAACGTTCGTGCACTATCCACACGAGATTGCTCAATAGCCATCGGATCAGGCGAGGCTGATCAACGATGGAGATCGGCCAATCTATTTGGCGATCGGGAGAAGTGATAGCCATCGAATTAGGAAAGGCATATCGACAGTGGGGATCTAAAGCGCATAAAGTGTTGAGGTAATGCGATAGCCGTCAGATTAAGAGACAGATTGAGGGTGGAGATTAAAGCTGATAAACAAAGTGGTGGAATTCATGTTAGGCAGCAGTTGGATAAAACTAATGAATCGAATGGTGATTGTGAAGGTTTGTTGTGGATTGGACGGTGAGGAAGCGATGCATGAAGAACGTGCTGAAGGCGGTTTCTAATGAAAATGACAGAGAAAACCAGTGAGGGTGAACGAGTAACTGCATCAAACGACAAACTCCATAGCCCATGTGAGAACCAGAAACCTGTGTTTTTGGGGGTTGTTGAAGGGTCTCTTCCTCAAGTCATGGTCCCAAAGGGAGGAGATGAGGCCAAGACACCTGCGCACAACCTTATGGTGATATTTTTCTCCTAACTAACCTGTGAACTGAAAGAAGGCATAAATGGAAGTAAACTATAGCAAATGTAGCTACTGAAGAAAATGAACAGGAAAACCATGAATAATCTACGCTATATTGTTGCAATGAAAGTGCAACTACTTAAGCAAATAAACAATGAAAACCATAAGGCTACTTAAGAAAATGAACAGAAAACCATGAAAGTACTTAAGAAAATAAACAGAAGAGAGCTCTATGCTAGCATACATGTACAGTAAAGAGGAGCTTTGGCTGCTTGGGTTGGGCCCTAACCCAAGAGCTTCAACCCCTTTGAGTTAACTCAGAGCTGGCTTAAACAGAACTCATTCTCATTATGAAAACCATGGATTACAGAACAACTGTCACAAGTCTCTTGCAGCTCAGAAATAAAGTAGAGTTTTACAATGAAAGTCCGAATCCTACTGAGGTCCTAAGCCTCTCTATTTATACATCTGAAGTCTCTAACGAATTCCTTCAAATTAGGGAGGCTTGGCTCCCAACTCAAGAAAAAAGGTTTCTGTCCCTTTCACTTGCTCGACTGTCTTCTAGTGTTCAAAGTGATGGTTGTTTGCACTCAGAGCTAATGGAGGAATATTCGAATGGAGAGGTAGTAAATGAGGAGGATTTACCTCCTATAATTACTCTCCCTTGTCCCATTTTAGTTTTACCAAGGTATTTCCTTACTTTTATCCTTTATGCCTACAATTTATGCACATTAGACCACAAAGAAAAATATCCAACTCTAACTCATCTCATAAACAAAATATAATCAAAAGTATGCAATAAGTTGTGAGAATAGTTGGTTAGACTAAGATAGGAGGTGAATTAAGGCCAATTAAGGCCCATATAATTACTCAATGATGAGGCTCATCAGTGCAGGTAATAATAATTAACCAAATATTATGAAGGGTTATAAGGTTTCGCTCAAAGGGTTATAAAGGTCCAAACTTTGGACAATTAAATAAAAGGTTTCCACTTAAGCATTTAATTAAGAGCATTAAACCCTTATTTGTGAAGGTTTTACTAAGGGTAGGAATATTAAAACTCCTGGGACGTGTATACGACATGAATTTTATATGCATACTATGGGTATATATGGCTTAGGCTGCATCATTATGGTATATGCAGCTTAGGTTGGCATCATTACGGGCTCAAATATCCTAGATGCCCTTAGGGTTAGGCCAGTCTAAATAAGCCGACAGGTAGATCCTTTCAGGTGGATATGCTTGAATTACCTGTGGATATAGCGGCTACTCAGTGACTGTGAACCACAATTAGAAAAAATAAATCTATGATAAAAATATGTAAAAGAATAAAATGATATAAAAAGAAAGATGAATAACAATAATATATATATATATCTATATATATATATATATATATATATATATATATATATATATATATATATATATATATATATAAATGTAATATCCCTACAACCTTTGGTGTTGGTAAAAAGTAATAAGATTTATTTTAATTATTTCAACCAAATTTGAATCAATCATTAGTTATGGAACTATCTATAGAACTTGTAAATAGAAAATGACTATGAAATCAAGATTTTTTGGGTCTCGATTGGGGAAATAAAGGTATGTATTCTTATTACGAATCTATAAATATTTTGGTAATTGGGGGTTTGAAAAAGAAAGATGGGGGAACCTCTACGACCTATCTAGGGATATGGTGGGAGAGAGAGCTCTCATTATTAATGGATTTATCTCTATTTTGAGAGAGAGTATTCTAAGGCAGGAAAAGGGCATTCTCTTGAGAGACAAAAGGTTAGTCTGTTAGAGAAAGCAAGGCAAGGATCAATTTTCATAATCACTATTAGTTGTTGGTCTAGAAATATCGCTTTATATATGGTGCCATAATGAACTTCACAATGAACTTTCTTCAACATTCTCCAGTCAACACTGAAGCTATTAATGGTGTGTTTAACTTAGAATGCCCTAGCATGGGGGTATTTGGGAATATATATTTTACTTTCTAAGATTGTTAAAGTATGCTTCTGGAGAGTTTGGAGTCTCTTGCGAATGCAAAATGCACATGTATTAAATTACAAGATATTTTATTGTTTGATGCTATAAAGAATCTAGTTTGTATTGGGAGTGTGTGTTCTTGTCTTCTCACCATGCAAAGAAAAGAGAAAATAACGCAAATAGGTTCACTATGTTTGTCTTAAAAAAATACTTCTTATGCTTATAGATAAGTTAATGAGTTTTTGGAAAACTTCCATGGTTCTTGTGTGCATGAGCATAGGTTAAATATACTTATCTTCTTCAAAATATTTGTTGTGCATTATTTGGAAAACATTCATGGCTTCTATGTGGAAGATAAATAAATTACTTAAGTCATTTTTCTTGAAAAAATACATATGAACCCTGCACATAAAAGAAAAATAATTCATGATATTTTGTGAGAATAATGTGTGTGAGCTTTACACACTAAAAGATAAAGAAACCATCTTGTTTCACTAAAAATGTTTGCAGAGAATTATGTGTATGAAGAGCTAGATTATCATATTAATATTCACATGGTTTTTATACATTATTCTTGAAAAAGAAACATGTATTTGCATGCTCTATTTTATTTGATTTCTTGAAAAAGAAATATATATATATATATATATATATATATATATATATATATATATATATATATATATATATATATATATATATCTTGCATGTAGGAAATGAATAATTAATGTGTTAGTTTCTTGGAAAATAAACACACACACACACACACACACACACACACACACACACACACACACACACACACACACATATATATATATATATATATCATGCAAAAAAAAATAGCTAATGTTGTGTGATAAATAATAAGCTACCATGCTAAAAATATGTATAGTTGCATGCACTAACTATGGTATTAATTTTCCGTTTTGCAAGTGAGTATTACTTACATGCCCAAAGATGATAATTTGTTGGGTTAGTTTATTTGGAAGAAGATATGCATTGCATGCACAAAGATAATATCCATTGTGTTAGATTTTTTTTTGAAAAGAATATATATTTTCATGCATGAATAATAGCTATTGTATTAAGCTTTCTTTTGAAAAAGAAATGTATTCTACATGCATGGAAATAATAACTATTCAAGTTGTGTAATAGCCCTCGTTAAAAATCCATGTAAAAATATATAAGACCATGGTCATTGGACATGTATTCCAAGATGAATGGTGGCCGAAACATCCTAGTAGGTATTCATTCGGTTTATTATGGCTAAGGAAACTGAAAAAGGCAATGGAAAATTCTTTGGAAAGGTAAAGTGGCATTTTGGAAAATTTATTAATGAAAAATAATGGAAATTAGGAGAAAAGGAAGGTGAAAGGACACAGGTTGCATGTGAGGAAGAAAATGAAGAAAGTAGAGGCCTCATTAATAAAAAGGCTTTTGAGGATCAGTTAGGAAGCTTTTGACATGTTTTTGGTGGAACTCTCTTCTATTCTCTTTCTCTCTCATACTCTTGGACACTTAGAGTTTTCTTGGAGCACTGTTGGAGAGTGTGGCATACTTGGAGTTTTGGAGCAAGAAGGAAAAGGAAGAGTAGGAAAGCATAAGAGGACGTCGAGATTAGTAGTTACAATGGATTTTTCTTGCATGTACTATGTTGCATGTACAATTTCCTTGCTAGTTTTTCATGCATGGCACATGCATGTGGTTTCTTGGTTATGATATGTTATTGGAATGGATGACTTCTTAGATTGACATTGGTTTTGCCTAGACTTTCCATTTCCTAGATATACATGGTGTTGTGAGTTTATTTCTTTGTGTTTCTCGTTGGTTCTCATGTTTCCTTTAGCTTGGTTTGAGTTACTAGTCCCTAGAAGCCATGCTTGGAAAAACACTCTCGAAGCCCTATGACAACTTAGGTTGAGTTGCAAGTCCTAGAAGCCTTGGTTGGAAAAACGCTATGGAATCCCTTGGTGGGTTGAGTTACTAGTCCTGAAAGCCCTAGTTGGACAAACACTCTAGAAGCCCAACAAAAACTATGGGTTGAGTTACTAGTCCCAGAAGCCTTGATTGGAACAAACACTCTGGAACTGTGGAAGTCTTGGGTAGAGACCAATTTGGTGATGGTTTTGTTATGTCTAACCGT
Source organism: Pinus tabuliformis (assembly GCA_031772625.1). Classification (NCBI taxonomy): domain Eukaryota; kingdom Viridiplantae; phylum Streptophyta; class Pinopsida; order Pinales; family Pinaceae; genus Pinus; species Pinus tabuliformis. Next base: position 1,199,632,639 of record CM062805.1, on the reverse strand, counting down.
GAGGTGGAATCACTTTTTTATGGGTTGAGGTGGTTTGGCCTCGAGAAGCCCTGGATGGTTTTGATTGATGTGTTTTATGAGACCCCACATTCATGCTTGGAATATGGCATGAGGGTAATTGGATGAAGATAGATTTAGCTCAGTCATGTCTACGGTTGGGTGGTTCATGGAAGCCTTGAATCTGGTTGGCCTTTGCATCATTATTATGAGGTTATTTCTCATTGTTATTTCATGAGTACTTTACTAGTTTATATGTGGATTATATGGCTATTATTTTCTTCATATTTCTATTGTTATTATGTTGGTTATGAACATGTATTATGTCAGTAGTTATGTATGGCTCTCATCATGTTTTACTTGTAAATGAATGAACAATGTATATATGGCCTAATGGATGAAATTGTAGCTAATGTGATAAGGAAACAAGTCCTCATAGCGAATCTCAGATAAGTGTGAGACCACTATGCTCAGATATGTTGTTTAGACCTGTAGATTACTTATTTGTGACATGTTCAATGAAATGCCTGTCATGGCTAGTAGGGGTCTAGTTAAGTCCTTGTTCAACTAATTGCATTTGTATCATTGTTCTATTGTTATATTTTAGTTATGAAAGTGTCATTCAGTTTTGGGAAGTGATCTGGGCTTTGGTCTTGAAATATTGGCTCAAATCCTCAAGACCCATGCAAAACATTAAGCAAAAAAGTCCCCAGACGCATGCATACCCATGTTATGGAAGCGTATAAAGCCTCCTGGATGAATGCTTGTCCATATCAAGGGAGCGTCCATGGGTTTAATGGCATAAAAACTCAGTGGGGCCTAGGGGCTGGTCACCAGAGTGATTGGGATGACTCCTGGGAGTTCTGTTGTTCATGTGGAAGATCTTTATGGTGTGTTTCCATCAGTTCCACTTCTTTAACTAACACATAGGGAGTTGAACACTTCTTTAAATGTTAAACCATGTTCTCATAGTAACTTGGACTGGATGGGCAGAATGTGTTTGTCATGCATGCATGTAGGTTGTATATGTGTTTGATGTGTATGCATGGTGATGGTCATTTTTACAGTTGTGTTAACATGTAGAAGTTGATGATGTTGTTGATGAGATGCATTTGTCATGAATATATGTAGGATGTATATGCATTTGTTATGCATGTAACTGGCTATATGTTCTTATGCATGCATTGTCATGGTTATAGTTATGCATGTATAATAAGTCAAATATGCATTGTGAGGTCATTGTATGTTGTTTGTGTCATCATGATGTTGTTGTTATGTTATGATGCTGATGTGTTGGCTGAGAAAGAGAAGGAGTTGTAGATCATCAAAGTCAGCTTACAACACTATACTTTGGGGTAAGAGAAGATCATCATATAGATTTGTATGATGGGTATGCATGTATGTGGTTAATGGTTGTTATAAGAATTAGGGTTACTTATATACTTTCCATTTTATTTTTGTTATGGTTACATGTATGATAAATTATAGTTAATTAGTGTAGTCATATGCCAATGTGTCATGTAGTCATGAATAATAGTAACCTATTGTCCTATGAATTATGGTCATATGCATGATGGTTATTTTTATTGCATTGAAGATCTTGATGATACATGTATCATGATAACTTGGATTAGCCTGTGAAGCTGATTATGTCTATGGTATTCAAGTATGAGTGGACTTATTTGTGATAGTGTGTTTTACTAATCTAGAAAGATTATGCATATGTGATTTCTATGCATGAATGGAAATTGTTTATGATCTTATGATGTGAACATGTTAGCTAGTTACTGTTATGGATATCATGGCCTTTTTTATGTTTGAATTGACATGTTGTGAAGTTATGTCGTGCTAATCTAGACTTATTATGCAAACAAAATAGCCTCCCCTAAGATGCATTAAGGTACGCTTTCTCTTATGTTGTCTATTTGGTGTTTGAATTTTTTATTATGTCGTTTATTTGGTGTTTGAGTGTTGGTGTCTATTATGTCATCTATTAGTTGTCTGGATGTTTGATTACTTGAATGACATGAGTATGTGTCCATAATATTTCTTGCCAAAATGATCTTGTTTTAAGATGGTTGTACTAAATTATATGTATTGAGAAAACTGATATGTACTTGAGTGTAAGTAGGTGATAATTGTAGCATTATGTATTATGACTGATGAATATGAGTTAATTGTTGAGTATGACATGGCTGTGAGATTTGGTAAAGGTTGATTTCAAATTAATATACATGATGTCTTGATCTTCGGAACATGAGACTGACATGTCAGAGAAGTTGCAAGGAAACATGCCTGGTATTACCTTGAAAAGTAATAGTTGATTTTTTTATATAACTAACAGTTTGGTGGTGTTACAATGCATAGTAAGAGTCAATTGCATCAAGGAAAATGCAAAAGAATGGAATTGGGTGAAAAATTCCTTTGGCTATGTTTGGAAACCACAATTCCAAATGAATGAGTGATTTACATACAAGATGTTTTCTTAACCTTGAATTTGTATGACCTTATTAGGATATGTGTTATATTCATAAATATGTATTTGACATGTATAGGAACTAGTTCTAGTTATGGCTAGATTCATCAAAGGATTGGAGTCCCTTGAAAGATGCCATGGATGTGTTCAGTTGCAAGTAATGTGCTTGGCACAACAAGGTAAGATAACTAGGGTATTGTTATGTTTATTCATGCACTAAAAGTTATGTGTTTATGGAAATATGATGCAGGGGATTGAATGGCAAAGAGACTACCATGAAATTGTGAAGAAGGCTCAGGTTGAGATTTCCTTTGGAAGCACTGGGAACCATCGGGATTGAGTCATGGTGTATGTTGAGATTCTTTTGATTTCGATTCTTTGTGCTTTGTTTGTGCTTGATTTGCAGCTTTGTTTATATGTAGTGTATAGCCATACCTCTTTTTTCACAGTGTCATATTGTTATTGGTTTTCATGGTTTTCTTCATGTTTGCATTTTTTTCTTTCCTTTTATGTTTTGATTCTTGGGATTTGGTTGGAAAAAGAGGAAAGTTAATGGAGCTCGGGTATAGCTGAATGTAATCCAACACATAATGAAAGACTTGGATGAAGATAGTGCATGTGTAAGGAAAGCTAAAGGTAAGAGTATGACAATAGGCTAATTTGGTTGGGTCTATTAGTGTAAAGGGATGGTGGCAGGAAAATCATGAGAAATCTAACGAGAAAGGTAAAGTGAATGGATGTGAGGTGTCATATGCCTCAGCTATGTTGGGAATCATTGTTCTTAATGTTATGCATGCCATGAACAGATAACGAGAGTTCTCTTAACCTTGACCTTATGATATATGGTAATTATGTTGTGATCATGATTATGTTGATGTCTATATATGTATACATGTATGCATGTATGTATGTTATGTCTAACAGGGTCATCATGGATCATGATTGTTTTTATGCTAATGTTTATATTTATATATGCATGTATGTATGTCGTTGTCTTCCATGATCATGATTGTTTAATGCTAATATTTATATGTATATATATATGTATGTATGTATGTTGTTGTCTAACAAGGTTGTTTGGAATCATTCTTGTGAAGGAATGATTGCTTACGCAGGTGAATGACATGGGGGGTTCCTAGTTCATGAGGAACCAAGTGGGAAGAGTACTCCTAACAAATCTATGAGGTTAGTATCATTTGGATATGAATTGATATTATTTAATTATAATATGTTTATGTTATGGACAAGCTAGGCTGAGGGATACATTAGTGAAATGAATGTACTGTGGTTTACGACATGTTGGGACAAGCATGGATAATACATTGGAAGCAAGGTTGCTTGGTAGAGACAATGTGGTTTTGGATGTGTAGTACTATTGTTGTGGATATGTTGTATAGGTTATACATGTTGCATTTGTGATGTTGTGCGCATGAGGTGTTGTGTATATAGAGTGTGTGTACATGTTGTTTATGCAATGTTATGTATAGGGTGGTACAAATAGTGTTGTGTGAATGTTGCATATGCAATGCTGGGTGTAGATGATGTTATGTAGATGTTGGATATGAAATGTTGTGTACATAGGGCGCTAGTGTTATATACATATGGTGTTGTGTGCATGTTGTACACGTGGCGCTATGTACATATGGTGTTGTGTGCATGATTGTACAAGTGGTGTTGTGAGCATGTGGTGTTGTGTACATGTTGTACATATGGTGTTGTGTGCAGGTGGTGTTGTCTATAGGTAATTCATATGATGTCATGCACATGTATTATCCTGTACATGTCGTGCATGTGGTGTTGTGTACATCTGGCGTTGTGTACACATTATACAGGTGGTACAATGTACATGTGGCATCGTGTACACGTTGCACAGGTGGTGTTGTGTACATGTGATGTTATGCACACATTATGCATGTGGTGCTGTGTAGAGGTGGTACTGTGTACATCTTGTACATACGGTACTAGTGTACATGTGGTATTGTGTGCATGTCATGCATGATGTGTTGCAGGAACTTGATAATATGTATGTGCATTGTGTAGTTGTGGTATCGTGACATGTGTATTTATTGTGTTGTACTATGTGTACATATATGTATTGTGTTTTACATCAAGTGTATGTGTGGGTATTGTGTTTTGGTGTACATCGGATGTAGGAGTATGTATTGGGTTGTGTTGTACACTGGGTGTAGATGTATGTGTGGTATGTCATGTCTAGGTGCATGTATTGCATGGTGTTGTATGTCATGTGCAATTGTATGTGTGTGATGCACACTATGTGAATGTGCACATGCTTGAGGAGAAGTATTTTGGTGTTTGTTGAGTGTGGAAACTGATCTGGTGTGTGTACAAAATAAATACAAAGGTAGAAGTCAAGGATTGAATAAATGATGAGTATTCGTATTTTATTTCAATTTTATTATGCATGTGATCTATGATTCCGTTCTATGATGATTACATGTGATCTATGATTCTGTTTTATGATGGTTACATTTGATTTATGATTTTGATCTATGATGGTTCTGTTTTGAGCTAATCTGATGTGATATGTTTATACATGATGAATTGGTCAAAGATGCTAGCTTGACTTGTTATGACATGAAGCGAACAAAATTGCAAGTGTACCTTGTTGACAAGCGACCAATGAGGTATGATTTGAAGTTATTTCAATTTATTTTAAATCTAATGGAATGCATGAACATGCCTAGTTGGGTGGTTGGAATTAAATGCAAGAATTAGCAACATCAAAAGGAATTGGAAAATGCAGCAGTATGTTTATAACTCACTTTGGGAGTAGGGACATTGTTGGACCCTGGTACCCAATAGTGTCCATTGATCACCATGACCATTCTATGAAGGATATGTTAGTTTGAGGCAGGGATATGCCTTGGTTTTTAGACTTTTCAATGTGAGGAAACCTTGCTAAGGGATGGACTACCCAGGATGGGGGTGCCAGCAAAACTTGGAAAGTTTCTGACTACACGAAAGGGGGTGACCGAATTTCTTGAGGGACTGTGTAGTAGAGAAGGGAAGGCTATGTATATATCTGTTTTGGTCATTAGCATTTCCATATGGAATCATATGTGCATTGGGAGTGCACCTTGGAATAATAAGTCAGTAACTATTCACTGAGAGGACAAGTGGAATAGGATTAGAGCGTTGGATTCTCGACTTTCTGGAAGGAGGTGAATCCTCGTATTACTTTGAGGGTGGAGGTGTGAGCCTCTGGATTCCATTTTTGCAGATGCATGTATTGTATCCTTTTATTTGTTGAATGAGAAAATGTGCATATGTATATATGTGTGTATTATTGTAAATATTGTATCAAACTGGATTTATAAATCTACATAGATATTGTCATTATTTGCTAGGTGAAGTAGATGTGTATGTGTGTATATGTGGTTATTATTATAAATATCATAATGAGCTATGTTATCAAGCTCCAATAAAAGGTATGCTTGTCATGTTTTAGCAAATGGTCAATGTAAATAATGCAAATGGTCAATGTATGAGTTAAGATTGATTATGCTTTTTAGTAAAACCTTATGAATAATTTAATATTAAATTAATTTAGGTCCTCTCATGACTCTTTGACTTTGATTAAATAACAAAAATTGTTTGATTATTTACCATGTATTAATTCTTATTATTTGGTGTTGGGGGGGATGTCAATTATGGGACTTAAAGAATGGGTAGGTGAACCATTAATGGGGAATAAATATTTTTGGGAAGGAGAGGGAATGTGTCTTAGAAGGAGAGGATGGTGAGAAGGAGCTCTATTCATTTTTTCATATTTGGGTTTGTTGAAGTTTTGGGGAGAGAGGAGAGGAATACAGTTGAAAGAGTTTGGATACTAAGGGTTCTCTAAGGAGGTTAGAGGAAGTTGGTGATTTGAGCACACGGTTTGAAAACACTATGGGTGGAAATTAGGGATTGGGCACAGAGGGTAAGGGAATTTGTGGAGGTTCCCTATGGCTAAGATGTTGGAAAGGTTGTTTCTAGTTGGTTGGGACACAAATTTAGTCAAGTGGGCTTAAAGGTCATGGGAAAGAAAGTGGCTTCATGGACCTCACAAAATGCATGTAATCTTCTTACTGTTGATGTTATCTAAATTAATTTATGAATATTATGTTTGTGTGTGTAGATATATCTACATATACATATTTACATGCTTGCAACATGTTGTTAATTCAAATGAATATACGCAATTTAACATGGGAACATGGTAGTTCGAAATTATTGATGCTTTGTCTTAAGAATCACACATGGTATCAGAGTTGAGATTCAAAATATAGGGCCTAAAACCACTATAATAGCCTTAAACACCCTTCATCCATCGATAATTTTTTTTTACCTACAATCTAGCAAACTAGGCACCTAGGCCTACATAAAAGAAACTTTAAAAAGGATGCATCTCTCAAATGCCCAAAGTTAGGCATCAAAGAATTATAAAATAGGTCAAAAACCTAACATATAACCATGCAGAAAATGGCACAAGGCCACTAATAGAGCCGCCATGGAATATCCTAGAGAAGATCTAATAGGAACCAAAACGATTATGAAGCCCCAACCATTGCCACCTTGATGCAAGCCAACAACACACACTAGAAGATAATAAGAGAAGAATAAACGGTGTTCCTATTTGCATAGTCTCAAGAATAACCATCGAGGTTGATGAGTCTAATCCAAATAAAATAGGAACATACTCTATATCTATGTGTGAATTTCATATCAATGAACCAAACATGAAGAAAGATAGATACTAGTGTACACATAAGCCTGGTATAGTCAGCAAAAGATAAATTATTTTGTGGGAAGATGTAGCTCTTATTTTCTTTGGTTCATCAAAAGGAAGCATTGATAGGTATAAATATAAAATCTGTACTATAATAAGGGTATGTAAGGCTTGTTAGACAAAAATATGTGACACCTTAAGAAAATATAAACTTGAAAATATTTTTGGTGAAAATGTGCTTTAAGTAGGTTTTTAAGACAATATTAAACAAATTTACAACCTACAAGCATGAAAAATTCGACATTGCCCTATTTTATATGATAATATAACACAATAAATGTATATTGCCTCCTTGAGAGCTTGAGGTGGCTACACTGGATCACAAATTTCGTGGTAAGGATGAGATTTTGGGGTTCTCAAGTGCTCCCAAGACAAACAGTTGTATCCAAGTTGGAGCCAAATGTTACCCACAATCTTGTGGGGTAACCTTGGGTGGTCCTAAAACTACTTCTTGAAGACAATGATTGTGTTGTTGTTTGTGGAGCTAGATTTGGATTTTAATCGTGTTGAAAGTGTGAGGATACTGAACCAGGTACATGACATACTAAAGTCATAAATGAGAGGTTACAAATTCCATATTAAATTCATAAATGGGAAGTTACAAAAGCCAAAGGGAGCTTGTGTCTCCCATTATCTGGATGGAAAATAAATAAGAAGGTTGTCTGCCAATGGTCAAAGTACTAGGGTGATTAGGGTATGCTAGATGCAAAATAACCATAAGTTTTCAAGAATTTATTTTAACAAAAGGGATGGTGTGAGAGAATTTACTCCAACTTAATCACATGTCAAGAGGTGAACTTGTGTATCCAACGCTACTTGAACCTATTATTTCAATGACAATGGTATAAGGCAATATTGAACCATGCCATGATCAGTTCTTAGAATGTTTTATAATGTTTTATAAGATGCTGAGATAATGTTTTATAATGAATGGAATTATATAAATTATAGGTTTCAAAATTTATCTGTGAAAAGAGGAACTCGTAATTTTCTTCAGAGCATTCAAAACTACAAAATCAACTATCCTTTTAGCAATGCTCTAGTGTCTGTCTACTAGCAATTATGTTTTTCTGTTAAGGTAAGGTACAAATAAGGTCATAATAATGTCAAATGCAAAGAAAAAGTCTTCAATTATGTCTAAAAACAATAATCCTCCTTTCGGCTCCTAAATAAACCCAAACTCAAATGGTGAAACCCTCCTTTCCACTCCTCAATAAACCCAAACTCAACTGGAAAAATCCACATTGAGTAAGTCACTAGAAGGATAAATAACTTTTCCCAGGCCCTGAAAGTATAAAAATTTCAATATAAATCACTCTCTGTAACAATCCATCCTCTCATAAATTATAAGGATATGTTCTAATAAAAACCAAAGATTGTTACTAACCACAAAAGACAAATATTTGTTCACTTATTTTCATAAGGGATCATGGAAGGTAGAGATCGATCAAAGTCGTCCCTTATTTTGTTTTGATAAGGAATAAGGTCAAGCAGGAGAAAGTAAGATAAATATTGACCTAAGGAAACCTAGTCAGCAGACTGTCCTGGTTTCTCTCATGGTTTATTTGCTTGAATTACATGAAAATGATGGGCAAGCTTACGAAGGAACAAATCTCTGAGTTCAGGGAAGCTTTTAGCTTGTTTGACAAGGATGGAGGTGGATGTATCACAACAAAGGAGCTTGGGATAGTAATGCATTATTTAGGTCAAAACCCCAATGTATATAGGAAGTGGTCCAAATGTTTTATATTCAATAATCTAGTCCTAAATAGAATCAACCACAAAAGAGCATTTCTAATCTACCTGTAAATTTAACATCTTAAATACACCCTTCTAAATTGATTTTGAAAAGGAGCATCAAATAAATAGATGAGTCGAGTCATCCATTTCCTTCATACAAAGTAAACAACAACCAGGTCCACTCTGTCTTTTACGACAAAGATTGTCCCATGTTAATATGAAGTTAGAAATATCATTTTAATGATATTCTTAGGCAGAACGAAAGATGAAGCCAATATACATAGATGCTATGAAGTACTGCTCAAACTAGAGTCAACTTGCCTCCCAGAGAGATCCCCTTGTGTGCCCATGATAACAGTTTATGGTGGATTTTCTCTATAAGTGAGCTCCAACCCTTAATTCCATAACAATTAGGTTTGATCACAAATAAAAGATATTTAAAACTGCATCCAACGCAGTGCAGATAACACAAAAAATATTTGAAATCTCCAGTACCAGTGCATCATCTGGGTAGGCATAAGTCATATGATATTTACTATTATTCATAAGGAGTCCATATACTATTCCAAATAGGTCAATAATACCGTAAATGCGTCTCCATTCTAGAATAGGTACTCTACCAAATAGTGACACATCATCTCCAACATAGGCAGGGAACTCGAATTTTCTGCATGCACTAGCTATTTTGGGTTGATTGATTAGTTAATTGGATGATCACTGAGTTTGACTGAAGTCCCATTGCACAATTAACTTCCACTAGTTCATCAAGGAGTCAAAACTAGTTTAACTAAAAATAACTTGAGATAATTGAATTTGATTGCTACAAATTAGCAATCACACATGCTTAACTGAACTCTAACTCCTCCAAATCGAATTTACTGAGTAAACCAGGTGACACAAGCCATGTCACACAAGTTAATTGCATCCAAGTTGTTTGTTGATGTGGAAATTCAAATCTTCTCAATTTAATCAAGGAAAAGTCAAATTGAGAATTTCTTTTTTCATTTTTCAAGACTCCCTCTCAGCAAGAAAGGGATTATCAACCACCCCTATCCTGCACCTGTGGAACTCAAAATTCCCTCTTTACAAATATTTTTTCAAAATGTCAACATCTTGTTCCTCTATCAGAATGTAGTGTAGCAACATCATCCACCTCTGCACACAGTCTCATAAATGGTGATACTAGGTGCCTATATGCTTGTATTGATTATGAAATACAAGATTATTAGAGTGATTGATGCGACTCTAATTATCACAGTTGGATCCATCATCTGACCAAACAATCCAACAAGTATATTTCTCATCCATATCGCCTCACATGTTGCTTGACTTGCAACCATGTATTCTACTTCTATTGAGTTGAGCACCACATATATTTGCTTCCTGTTGTACCATGAAACAACTGTAGATCCAACACTAAAAATTCCACTTGATGTACTCTTTTGATCTAATGGACTTGTGCCCAATTTTCATTTGTCAAGGCACACAACTTCACTCCCTTTGCTCATCTGTACCATAGTCCAAATTGGGTAGTGCCTCTAAGGTATTATAAAACATGCTTAGATGCCTTACAAAATAATTTGGTCAGCCTAACCATAGCTTGGATTTGCTGGTTGACTACATAGCACATATCTAGTCATGTGTTCACAAGATACATGAGTGAACCCACTAACTTCCCATAAATGGTAGCATCCACTTCTTCACTTGAAGTGGCATCCTCCTTTCTCTAGTTGTTTGCTAGATCTGTCTCCATGGGTTTACAAATCTCCATACAAAATCTCTGTAGTCTCTCATTTGTATACTTTCCTTGAGAGACAAATAGTTCCCCATCGCCTTGTCATACTACCAACTCGAGGAAGTGGTGCATGAGACCCATGTTCTTCATTTCAAATTCCCTTGCAAGGTCCTCCTTACAAGATCCAAGCAACTACTTATCACTGGTTAAAATCAAATCATAAACATATAAGACATTAATAAGAAATTTACCTTCTACTAATATGTGATAGAGGTTTGCATCCACTTCACTTATGTTGAAGCCCAAACCAGTGAGATAGTTATCGATCTTGGTGTACCAAGCATGAGGTTCTTATTTGAGACTATACAATGCTCACTTGAGTCTGCACACATGAGACTCTCGATCAAATGTCTCAAAAACTTTTGGTTTCTTGATGTACACCTCCTCCTCATTAACCCCATTGAGAAATGTTGTTTTTACATCCATCTAGTGGAACTTCCACCCCATATGCATGGCCAAAGAAAGAATTTACCTAATGGATGAGTACCTTGTTATAAGAGCAAAGGTCTCCTCATCAATTCCCTCAACTTGAGAGTACCCCTTTGCTACAAATTCTTCCTTACACTTCTCCATGCTTCCGTTTGTTTCATGCTTCACCTTGAAGATCCATCTCGAACCGAATATTGATTTATATGTTGGTCTTGGGACCACTTCCCAAAACTTTTATTTGCAATGGATTCATATTGCTCCACCATTGCATTAACCCATACATGTTTCTCTATTTCTTCCTCAAAATAGGATGGCTCAATCTATATAAGATCAATCATAAGACCCATGTAGCCAGTGTACCTCTCAAGTGACCTCCTTTCCTTGCGCAAATTTGAAGGAGCTCCCACATTATCCCTCGCATCTTAGACAAGTCTTTCAACTTCCTTGTTTCTTTTTCTACCTTCTCTGAATGGTTCTACTTTAGTGAATGTCTGGAACACCCTCTGCTCCTCAATTTGTGGTTTCTCCACAACTTCATGAGGCTCCTCCTTTGGAGCTAAAAGCTCCTCTTCTGGTGGGATCTAAAGCTCCCTCTCAAGAGAGCAACACATTGCTTTATCATCATCAAAATTTACATCCCTTTTCAAAACTATCACCATGAGGGATGGAAAGTACACATGGTAGTTGTGGGGAGTTTCCTAAGTAACCCACAAATACCCCCAATTCTACGGTCCACTCAAGCTTATTCCTTGATTCTTTGGAGACATGGCAGTAAGTAGAGGCTCCAAAAATATTGGAGTGCGACACATCCGACTTTCTGACCGAGAAAGCCTCCTCTGGTGTAATCATGCCAAGAATCTGATGAGGACTTTGGTTCTGCAAACATACTATTGTATTGCATGCCTCAACCCACAAATGCAGAGGTAGGCCTTTGTCATGCAACATCACCCTTGTTGCTCCTATAATGCTACGGTTCTTTCTCTAAATCATGCCATTCTATTGTGGGTTGTGGGATGTTGTCAACTCTCGTCGAATGCCTTCTTTCATACAATTTTTTTTAAATGCATTCAACACATACTCACCTCCATTATCGCTCTAGAGAGCCTTCACCTTCTTGTTGGTTTCTTTCTCAACAAGTGCTTTGAATTTTATGAACTTGGAGAATGTCTCATCTTTCTTCCACATCAAGAAGATTTAACACTTTCGCAAGAAGTCATCAATAAAAATGATAAAACATTTATTTCTGGCAGTGGAGGCTATCAAGAAAGGTCCACAGACATCATAGTGGATCCTTTCTAGGACTGCATGTGCTTTGTTGTCCCAATCATGGAATGTGGATTTTGTGTACTGCCCTAACATACATCCTTTTCATACATCCTACTACTCAAGTGCTCCTTTAGGGAGGTGAGTGCTTATTTGTTATATAATATTTAAGGTTTCCATGATGTAAATGGCCAATTCTTTTGTTCCAGTGTTCCCCAACATCACGACCTTGCACTTTCGCTGCCTTTTTGCTTAATGAAATAGAGTCTTCCACATCTACCCTACATAAGTTCTTCACACAAACCCCAATCTGCTTCACCTATCCCATGGCTATGTGTCTCAGGAATGCTTTTCCTTTGCTGAAGATCACATCATAACCATAGTATTTCAAAACTACAACAAAGATGATATTTTTCTTTAGGCCTAGAATGAACATGACATCCTTGAGCTAGAGAGGGGAGCTCAACTGCCTCTAAAAGGTGATTGTTCCAATATCTGTCGTGTTGTACCTTCCGTCCTCCCCTAGCTTGATGTGCATCTGGAGATCTTTCTCCTCTAGGTCACTTAAAAATTCCCTACACCCTGTCATGTGGAACGATGCACCCGAGTCCAAGTACCACACACTCGCCGTCATTGTGTTGGATATGCATGCGATAAGGGTAAATTCAAGCTCAAACTGTGAAGCCAAGGCTTCATGTGCTGCTCCTCCTAAGGTCTTTTTTCTTTCCTTTTTCTATGGACACTTCCTGGCATAGTGCCCATATTCATGACAATGGAAGCATTTAATTTTTGACAAATCTTTCTTCTTTCCCCCTTGACTAGATTCTGGTTTGGTTTGAGATTTATTCCTTTTTCCCTTATTTCCCATTCCAACCAATGCAAAGTTTTATTCATCCTTTCCCTTGGATGAGGTTCCATCTCTGGTATTCCCCCTTATTTCCTCCTGTACCAAATCAAACCATAAGCGTTCCCAATTCAGTAGTTTCTCCCTCCCGTTCACTGAATCTTGATAGCTATGCCAACTCTTGGGAAGGCTTAGAAGGGCTATGCTTACCAAGTCATCCTCTGAAACAGTAACACCAAATCCTGCAAGCTCATCATGAACTTGTGTGAACCTCCTTAGATATTGCAAGATAAATTCATTATTTTACATCTTAATATTTCAAAGTTTATCCTTGAGCACCAATTTCCTATGGTCACTACTATTCTGTAACATATCTATCAATGCTTACCAAATTGCATAAGGACTTTCTTTCCCATGGATATTGGGGACAATTTGGTCCCGTACTCCCTCCAATATTATTCTCCACACCTTGTCTACATCTTTCTCCCACTAAGCAAGGTTTTAGGCATTAGATTTTGTTGATTTTACAACATCTCTCTTGATGTATTCCATGCGGTCCTTCCATGCAATGAAATTAGAGCTTCCTTCCAAGGCATACTCTAGCCTCGACTTGTTGAAGGTCATCATCTGAGCTCTTAAGAGATCCTACTACACTGAACTGCAAATTCAAACATACTGAGAAACAACTTCGAAATTCCTACTCTAATGTGAATCGTGTTATGATACCATGTAGAAATTATGGTGTATATTTGCAATTGCTCATGATTTTTTTCAAAATCACAAGACATAAACCTTCTCTACTACTCTACGTAAATTAATTCACAATTTAGAAAAAAAAATGTAGACATGAAATAAGAAATAAAACACATGCACACAATAGTTTTCCCGATGAAAGAAATCTACTAAAAACCCCAATGCCTTCTTTCATTAATCTTATGAATATTGATGTATTACAATTGATTTTCTCAACTGATCACAATTTGCAAGTGAATAACCTATCTCTCTTCTTACTAAGAAGCTCTAGCCCAAAATTAGTCAATTTATGCCTCTACTTGAGCCCCTATTTCCTTACGTAATTCTTTGAGAAATTAGGCCCCTATTATTTAGAAATTTTTCCGAAATGGATTGCACAATTCCTAAGGTTGATCATCTTACTACATGCAACACTTGTACACTCAAGACTACTCTACAACTGATGTTGCACTGACTTTGAATCTCTACCACAGTTGGGGAACTAGATGATCACCGAGTTTAAATGAAGTCCCACTGCACAACTAACCTTCCACTAGTTCCTCCAACAGTTAGAACTAGTTTAAATGAAAATAACTTGAGATAATTGACTTTTATTGATAAAAATTAGCAATCACACATGCTTAATTGAACTTTATCTCCTCTAACTCGAAGTTATTGAGTACACTGGGTGACACAAGCCATGTCATACAATTTAATTGCATCCAAGTTGTCTCGTCATGTGGAAATTCAATTTTTCTCAATTTAATCAAGGCAACATCAAATTGAGAATTTCTTGTTGCATTTTTCAACAATCCTTCATGTGAATCTAATCCATGTTGCCAATGATAGTTAGGGGTTTCAGCACAACAATGTGCTAATAACAACAACCAACGGATAGAAGAGCGTTCAAAATAAATAAAATAGTAAAAAAACATGTATTAAAACATAATCGATGGAGACCCAAAAAAGTACTTCAACTATGTTACTGCCTATCGACGTTCATCGAAAGCCCCTTCATTACTCCTTTCATGAAGCACACCTTTGTTGTCAGCCTCCATTGTCCTAAATCCCATTAGTTTTTGTTAACCTCCATCGCTTTGCTTCTTGAAAAAGCCATCAATAACATAAAGATTAACGCCTAGTCATTTACCTTTCAATGGCTAAAATGTGGAGAACGAAATAAAAAATTATTCTAGAAATAAACGATTTAGTATAGGAAATCTAATAGGATCCTATCTTCGAAGAAAACTAATGGAAACATGATCAACTCGCATGAAGACATTTCAGCAAAGTTCAACACTTTCTTTGGGAACCTCCTGCACGAACCCACTTGTTGAAAATGCACCAAGAAAAGTTCATTTTCACTTTGCCTTGGTCAAACTAAAGAAAATTTGAATTTCTATTTTAGCAAAAACCTTGGAGGTAGTTAACTAAGGTGACATGGCGCTTGTCACTCATTTAAATAAGTTAATTCGAGTTGGGGAAGCATGAGTTCAGTTCAGTATGATTGATTGCTAATTTATAGCAATCTATTTTAGTTAATTTGAGTTATTTTTAGTTAAGATAGTTCTCACTATCAGAAGAACTGGTGGAGGTCAAGTTGTGGAAGTGGAAATTCAACCACACTCAGCCATCAACCAATTAACTAATCAATCAACCCAAAATAATTGTTGCATTTAGGAAATTCAAGCTACCCATTTGAGATGGATATTCCAAGGTAGTGTACTATCAGTTGTAGCATATTCCAATGTGTACAAGTGGTGCATGCAGTCAGAGGAAGGACCTGAGTAATTACACAATTCAATAGTGGGAAATTCCTAAATAATAGGGGCCAATTTCCCAAAGGAACAACCCAAGGAAATAAGAGCTTGGAGGGCTTGAAAATTAGCTAATTGGCTAAGTTTAGCCTGAGTGAGTCAGTTAGGCAGAGTGATAGAATATATACTTGTAGGGTGTGCTGAAGCTTGAGCAAGCATATATATTTCATCTCTATTCTCTGATTAATGCAATATATATAGTAAGGGGTTTTGAGCAATTTATTTCCTCTATATAAATCTTTGTGCATGTGTGATGTTTCCTTTTTCATTTCTATGATTTGTGCTCTAGATGGTGAATTAACTTCCACAAACCATTAGAGTAGCTTAAAGTATTGTGATTTAGTAAATTTCATGAGCAATTTTGAATATACACATTAAACATGGTATAAGACCTAGAATCACTATAGAGCATAGATTTCGAAGTTGTCATAATAATAGGTTCAAATTTGAAGATGAGTGTTACAAGTTTTCTTCCAAACTCAGAAAATGAGTTTCAAATAACAGACAACACACCCAAAAAAATCTACATTAATCTCACATCATATATTTCTCTTAAGCCTTTCACAAGAGACTTACATTCAAAACTACCAATTAAAATATCAATTTAAAAAATAATTATACACAAAACAATTTACACTTTTTCATATTATTTTTTTAAATTCAAATAAAATACAATACTATAACTATATAACTACATATTTTGTAAGATCCAAACTATTCTAAAAGTCAGAGTGAGAGAATACTTCAAGTATCTTTAACAAAATCAAATCAAATCCACACACACACACACATATATATATATATACACACACTCCAACAAAAATTAACTTGGATATTTATTTCTATTATGTATATAAAAAAATATTATTTACAATGATTTCATAAATTATGGATATAAATATTAAAACATTTTTGTTAACCATAATTATATGTCAATCATAAAATAAATAAAATTATTAACTCCAACATAAATGAAATGGGATATTCATTTCTATTATGTATCTTATATGTATATAAAAAATATTAAATTATAGACATAAATATTAAAACATTTTTGTTAATTATATGTCAATCATAACATAAATAAAACAATGATTCAGTATGTTTGTAGAAAATAAAAAAATTGCATCAATACATATAGATTAATAGAACATTAAAAACATCAACACGAACATATTAATTTATATTATTAAGTATGTTGATCATTATTAAATAAAAATACAAATGCAATGTAGTGTAAATAACTTATTTTAATATTCTTTGTTATATTATTTTAAATTGGTTTTATTTTTCTAAACTTGTTATCTTTAGTTTCAAATTATTTATATTGTTATATTATTTTCATTATTTTTTAATGTTAATGTTAAGAAATTATTTATATTATTATATTATTTTCATTATTTTTTAATGTTAATGTTAAGTATATTATTTTTTTATATAATCAATTTTTATTATTTGAATAAGTATATATTTTCGTAATTTTAATTTAATTATTAATAAATATAAAATGGAAAATAAGAATTTAATTTTACTTGATATTAAATTAAAGATTGAAATTTATTTAAAAGTAATTATTTATTTCTTTTATTTTAATTAAATTAATGAATTAAAAAATATTATAAAAATAAATGTGATATGAAATGAATTATAATATTTTGGTCATATAGTAATAATAAATAATAATATTAATTCATAATATTGTAATAAAATCTATTTACAAATAAAAATATTTTATTATAAAGTTGAATATCCATAATTAAAATTTTTATTACACATTTATTTAAATTTATATATATTTAATTTAAATATAATAACACTGCCTAAATAAAAAAGCTAACTTCCCTTTTCACCTTTTAACAAGAAAGGTTATTTATTTTGTTCATATCACGAGAATGAAAGCGATTTCAGGTAGGTAATATATGTTGAAATAAAAGGGTTAGTGAAAGCAATTTAAGGTAATTTATATTGAAACAAGATGAGCTGCGAACGTTGTCCATATGCTCTTGTTAGTTGCAGTGTTTAGCAAGCTTGTTCTGGTTTATTATACTTCATACTACCTGCCATATGCTCTTGTTAGTTGCAGTGTTTAGCAAGCTTGTTTAGTGGTTTATTATACTGCATACTATGGTTAAAGTATTTCAACTTGTACAGTTAATTCAATCACACGTAATAGCTTGATTTCTGGCTAGCAGCTCTTCACGAATAGAAATTAATGGGTTATATTACTACTCCCTTGATAGTAGACAGTGCGTCCATGCTTTTACTTAATGCGTAATCATGGTAAGACAAGAGTGGTTCCAAATTCTTATTAGATCAATAAAGTAGATGAGCTAGTCCCTTTCACCCTTTTCAAGTAAGTTAAGGGTTTAAACCTTCTAAATTATTGCAGGAAGGCCATGGCAATTCACAAATTTCAGTGATTTTCAATTTAAAAAGCAGGATTGTTTCACAGATTTTATTACATTAGCTATATATCATATATACACAAAAATGAGAGGTAAAGCATTATACTATGTTTGGCTTGTTGATCCATGTATCAGTTTCTTTAGAATAACAGAAAGTAGTTGTGTAAAATTATAGAAATGTTCTCGTGTAAAGCATTATACGATATTTGAAACATATGAATATGTTGATATTTGAAACTAGTACAAAGAGGCCGATTGTATTCTGAAGAGACTTTCGATTTGCCTTTGACTTTTTGTATATATTAATTGAGCATTTAATGTCTGTAATAGCTTTAGAATATAATTACATCAGTGCAATGGTACGTAGGAGGTAAATTAGAGGAAATTTTGCAAGAGAATTTGAAAATAAAGTGAACCTTTATTTTTTATTTATTCCATGTCCCAGATTCCCAGTACAACTATTGCTTTTTGACTGAAAACGAGGAGTAGTGTTTACGCATATGCAGAGGTAATTCATTTCATTTCAAACCAACACCACCAGGAACATTTCATGCTGCAGCCTTACATGCATACACATAGAAATTTCGGAATGTGAACCCTGACCACGTGAAGCTTCACAAGTTCTTGCCAGTAAAGTCACCACCTGTCACTCTGTCGACGCACTACCACAATGAGAAAAGAATGAGACAAGTGACAAGTGGCACTCATAAATAAAACGTGTAGTCCATGCAGGTTCGTTTTTAAATTCGTAACTAGCTTTTACTGGTTGTATTCACTTTTGAAGCCGGAATCATTTATCGAAGGAAAGAAGGTTAAAGTTCGACCTATTTGTTTTGAGAAAAGAAACCAGCAGTCGGTTGTGGCATCGTTTTCACAGCCCTCTTGCATTCAATACTGCCAGAAGACAGACTACTCAGATATATTGTATCGGCTTGCTTCAGCACTATTAGCTTTCACAGATCAGTTTTGTGGGTGTTTTGTCTGCTTGTTTTTACCTCAGAATTCAGTGGGTAAGCGCCTGAGAAGCGGACGGATATTGGTTCCCTTGCCCAAAAGGCCGAGAAGGACTGGGAAGAGGGTGGTGGAAGGAAATCAAGATGCCCCTTCTATGAAAGAATCGTGCCGCATCTGTTTTGAAGCGAAATACCCATCTGAATTTTTTGATAGAATGGCTTGTTTGCACAGGTTTTGTTCTTCTTGCATGGCCCTGCATATCCGTGGTAAATTGCAAGAAAATTCATGCCCATTCATTGCCCAGAACCCAGTTGCAGTGAGAATCTGATTCCTCAAATATGTGAAGCGATCCTTTCGAAGCTTACCATTGAGAAGTGGAAATTGGCATTGACGGATGTGGAGAATCCCATTTCTCAGAGGTCCTGTTGCCCTTTTGAGGATTGCTCAGCACCCTTGTTGAAGGATGTGCCTGAAGCAGGAAGCTCAACTGCGGCAGCTGCTGTGGTTATTAAAAAGTCAGAATGCCCTCATTGCGCAAGGTTAATTTGCGTTCAGTGCGGTGTGCCATGGCATGAGGGTTTGTATTGCACTGAAATAAAGAAGGTGTCGCCTCGCGAGGAAGAGAAAGGTGACATGGCACTCTTCAAGCTAGCCAAAGAGAAAGACTGGAAACAGTGTCCAAGATGCAAACATATTGTTGAAAAAACGTCTAGATGCCGTCATATTATGTGCAGGTCATTAAACTAGTAATTGCATACCTGTTCAATTAACAGAATTGCTTTCTGGTTGGGATATTGACTTTCGACTGCTTTAAAATAATCTATCTGTTTGCTTTACTTTACTACTGAATTTCTACCTGTTTGCTTTACTACCATTTCTGCTAGCCATTCACAGCAGCGGAAAAGGTAGCTAGAGCCAAGGCAAAGAAACCAGACAAACAATTGAAAAATTTTAAATTAATTTTAAAAAAATACAAAAAACTAGGTGGTCCTTGCATATTCAATCACTACACACTTATAAGAATTATTTCAAATATGAATCGACTCCTAGAAATTTGGCTAGTTATATTAAGCAATAGCTGCAGGTTTCTGAATAATTGATCCTGACCTTGTCCTTCAAGAGGTTTTCGTTCATTATGTCTTCTAACGACCATCTCAGCAGGATATTCACGAATTCATCGGCCATCGTCTCGTAGCTGGCACTCTCTTCTCTGTTTTCTTCTATTTTCATGGCTTCTGCTCGATACCAATTGTTCTCAGATCGTAAAATGTTTATAAAACACCCAACCACTTGCTTGCTTTCAGACAGTTGCCAGCAACAGTAGCAGTAAAACTAGCCTGCGCGATGTTCGATTTAGTTCGGCATGTTTTTTGTATAAAGAATTCTAATAGTAAGTGGATTTCATGTTCTTAAATAAAATATGTTGTTGACAGACCCTTATCTTGGTTTTTACTGAAATTCATCTTATATCAAAATTTAACATCATAAGATCAACCTCGGATTCATGGATTTACTTTGCTAAACCATTATGTTTTGGCAGGCGGGTTACGACTTACCACCTGCTATTCAGGCAGGCCGCAATGATTCACTTGAAGCTACTGCTTATGCGTATGAATTTGTTACTGAAACTACTGTTCGATCTGGATCTGGGTCTCGTTCTTCACCACCTGAAACAACTGGTTATGCATATCGATCTGGATATGCTTCTAGGTATGCTTATACAACATCTGTTCTGTCTCCCCTCAGCAACATCTTATGCGTATGAATTTGTTACTGAAACCACTGTTCGATCTGGATCTGGGTCTCGTTCTTCACCACTTGAAACAACTGAACCACTTGAAACAACTGGTTATGCATATCGATCTCGATATGCTTCTAGGTATGCTTATACAACATCTATTCTATCTCCCTCAGCAACATCTGTTTTGTAGACACCACAACAGCGTGCAGAGCATCTGTTCTATAGATACCACAGCAGCATGCAGAGTGACACATTGCAACAGTGACAATTTCAGTAATCCTTACGGCTGTAAAGAGCCCGCCCGAAATGTTGTATATATCTATCAAAAGTGTTATGGAGAAATAACGTATATAAAGAATACTCGGTGTGATATCAACCGGTTCAGCTTCGTGATAAGTCAAATGCAATAAGAGCTAGCGTTTTATATTGCCAGATTAATGTTAGCATTAATCAACAGCTCAGAAAAATGAATGAGAAAGATGCAGACAAATGCAAGATAATATATGATTAATATATGATTTCAGTGCCTCTGCCTCGGGAAGAGGCCAAATAAGACCATAAAGCACTATGAGCTAAAAAACTTTGGCGCGTTCAAGCAGGTGAACTAATGTTAAGTACATCATTTCCGATTACTATAGTCCCTTAGCCATGGCCAGATGACAGCGACTAATGGCAGGGACTAATAAATAGGGTGATAAATAGGGTGAGTGAAAACAATTTATATAATTCAGAATTTTTATCGTTTGATGACATTGCAATGAACAATTTCCATTGTGCTGAACATAATGTTATCATTACAAACGTGTCATTTAAAAAGTGTACATGGAGTATCCGAACACGCTTTTAATTTTTTGAACAGGGGCTCGTTTTTTAAATCTTCCTGTTTGTTGCGAAGGAACGCTGACTTCGTGAATTATATGCAGGTGAGGAATTTCTAGATGTTCCATTCAAGATTAAGGGCTTGAAAAATTTCATTATTTTTATTTTGAATGTGTTTTTGTAAAGTAGTACTTGGTATCGTCCTCTTATGCAGAACAACGTTTCCTACTTATCCTGAAATCAGTAGGTGACAGAACAACGTTTCCTACTTATCCTGAAATCAGTAGGTGAAAAGAATATCTAAAAATGCGGAACAAGAATATTAAAATAGGTCAAAAGAATATCTAGAAATGCGTTGAAAAAAATAAGTGTGCACATCAATCAGTTTGATAAAAACCGAAAGAAGAAAACAGGAGTTGAAGGCTACATTTTAGAGTGGATGGACAGTAGTCAAATTCGTTGGCAATTTTGTGATAGCGGGAGACGTAAGGAATATTTTGATGGCTGTCGAGATACACGTAATCTTCTATTACATCACGATTGATGCGGAGAGAGGTCTTGCTGGCGGAGAGTAATGGTATTCAGTGGAGCAACTTGTTTGAATAGCAGAACCGTGGATGTGATAATGTACGGTAGAATTGATAAAAATTCCACAAATGATTGGATGTAAATAAAGAAAATTCCATTTATTTATTTTTTTCATATATTAACTCATTACTAAAATCACAATATATTTACAAGGGATAAAATTATCCAAAATTATAACTCAAATCAACTATTTCACTATAAATCTCTATTTAAAAAAATTAATTTACAATAAAAAATAATTTCCAAAATAATAATCCAAATCCCTCAAACTAATTCTTCAATTAATTTATTGATAACTACATTTTTAATATAAAAATAAAATTTATTAACAATCACAACAACAACTTACTATGAAACCTTTAAATTATAATAACACATTCAAAATGAAAAACTAGAAGAAAATTATAATAACACATTCAAAATGAAAAACTAGAAGAAAATTATAATAACACATTCAAAATGAAAAACTAGAAGAAAATATCATTGTAAATATGTCCATAATAACACATTCAGAATGAAAAAACTAATTAGGAGAAAATATCATTATAAAGATGTCCATACATTTTCGCCTAAAACTTTATACCTCTTGATAATCCCCCGCATCCTTTATCTCTAAAGGTATCCCTCACTTCTAAATTTATATATATAATTTCAAAATACAAAATAAATTATTAAATATTTTATATAATAATATAAAAATGATAAATTATAAATGATAACATAAATTAAATTTCAAACAAAATTTTAAACATAAAATAAATCTTTGGTTAACCAGGAAAAAAAGTTTTCTTTAATGTCAAAGTAATGTTAATAGAGTGCTAAACTTGAAAAATGGTTTACAACTTGAGATATTTAATCTATCTCGATACTTGGTTAACACCCACACACCCACATATATATTAAATTTTTTTTCTAGTGCATAAATAGATACAATGCTTTAAATAGTATCCTTGAGCACTTGGATTCCATAGACTACACAACTTAAATTTGCAATTTTAATAAATATTTGCTATGTTTTAATTACTTTATATTTCAGCAATTGTTATAAAACATACTTATCATATTCTATTTATGGCTTTGAGAGATAATGTGAAATATTTTACCATATCTCTTTCATTCTTACTTGTAATATTATAACACATTAACCTAGTACAATGAAAATGAGATTATTAATGTTTTATAACATTTTTAATTAATTCTAACTTGCGTGTGAACTAGAAGGAAAGGAATTTATATTCGACATTGCTCTTTTATTTATAGTATATTTTCTTTTCTTTTAAAAGAGCCAAATGTCAACTCAAAAAACACATAAGGAATTATACATCTCCTTCATACTATGTTGTAGAATGGGTCTCTCCTCATAATTTTTACATCCATAGATATATTCTACAATTTAGTAATTTAATATAAAGCCAATAAAAATAAAAATTAATGAAATATTTATTAATTAAAAAGAAAAAAAATCAAAATATCTTTCAAATATTTTTTAATTAAAAATATTAATACAAAGATTTAAGATGCTATATTTCATATGGCATCCATAATGTTAAGTGAGAGATTTTAACATAAGTGAGAAAGATTCCATTCTTTCTTTAAAACCACCCTAAATAACCTAATTGAGTAACAAAATAGTATTGAATTATTTCTATTAAAAATGATATATTTATTATTATTTTAATTTCTATTTTTAAAAGAATAGTTATTTCATTTTTTTAAAATAATTATGATTTTAAATAATCTAAAAGAACATTTCATTTGTAAATATTGATTATAATTTGGATTAGTTTATTTGTAAAAATAAATTTATACTAAAAAACCAATAAATAAATACAATAGGTAAATTATTGTAAATATTTTATGTAATAAGGATGATGTAGGCTAAGGTATCATTTTATAATTTATATGTTTAGGTATACCATTCAACAATCAAGTTGAAGTTTGTGCATTATTTTATGGTTTAATAATGGTAAACTTCAAACTGGAATAAACAAATTGATCATCATTGGTGACAATAGTAGAATTATTAAACTCACAAACCCATTTTCATTGGTGGCAATAGCAAAATTATTAAATTCATGAGACTTAATCTGCTTCTCTCACAACAAACTAACTTCCATTCTTTTTAGCCCTAGTGAACTACTCTATAACACATCTACAAGGAATTATAGAATTACAAATATAGTATTAGCATGAGGATTATTAAAGAGTTGAAATGACAAAAAAATAATTTCTATAGTGAAATTTAAATTGGGTAGAAGGGTAAGTGAAGTTGAATAGGGTGGAAGAATCTGTTTGAGGAGAAAATTGTAAAAAATAATGATGATGTAAAAATATAAAATTAAAAATTTATATATTAAAAATAGCAACAATAAAATATGAAGAATAAAATAATAAGGTAACATAAAAGATTTTGAAAATAATAAAGTATAAACCTATGACCTAGCCCTTAGGGATAGTTTAATTGGTCAAGTTCCTATTATTAAGTCTCTTTCTAATTGGGAGGTCACGGGGTCAAATCTCCTCGATGCCCTTATGGTTAGCCCATCCAGATCTTCTTGAATTATTACTTGTGGATGTAGTGGCTACTTTGTGAACCACAGTGAAAAAAAAATAAAAAATAAACCTGTGATAAAAATATGTAAAAGAATAAAATAATATAAAAAGAAAGATTATATATATATATATATATAATACAAATGTAATATCCCTACAACCTTTGGTGTTCGCAAAAAGTAATAAAATTTATTCTAGTTATTTCTTTTTTGGTAGGTAAGCACCCACGGGGGATATGAACGAGTGACCTATCACAAGGAGTGCCTTAACACTGCACCCATTCACCGAGTGACCTATCGCAAGGAGTGCCTTAACACTGCACCCATTCACCGTCAATCCAAAGCCCCGTAGGCCTAGTTATTTCAACCAATTTTGAATCAATAATTAGTTATGGAATTATTTGTAGAACTTGTAAATAAAAAATGACTACGAAATCAAGATTTGTTGGGTCTCGATTGGGGAAATAAATGTATGTATGCTTATAACGAATCTATAAATATTTTGGTACTTGGGGGTTGGAAAATGAAAGATAGGGGAGCCTCTACGCCCTATCTAGGGATATGGTGGGAGAGAGAGCTCTCATTATTAATGGATTTATCTCTATTTTGAGAGAGATTATTCTAATACATGAAAAGGGCATTCCCTTGAGAGACAAAAGGATAGTGTATTAGAGAAAGCAAGCCAAGGACCGATTTCAATAATCGCTATTAGTTGTTTGTCTAGAAATATCGTATATATGGTGCCACAAGGAACTTCACAATGAACTTTCTTCAACATTCTTCAGTCAACACTGAAGTTATTAATGGTGTGTTTAATTTAGAATGCCCTAACATGGGGGTATTTGGGAAAATATATTTTATTTTCTAATATTGTTAAAGTATGCCTATGGAGAGTTTAGAGTCTCTTGCCAATGCAAAATGCACATGTATTAAATTGCGAGCTATTTTATTGTTTGATGCTAGAAAATAGTCTTTTTTATTGGGAGTGTGCATTCGTGTCTTCTCACCATGAAAAGAAAAGAGAAAATAATGCAAATATGTTCACTATGTTTGTTTTTTTAAGTACTTCTCATGCTTAGAGACAAGTTAATTAGTTTTTGGAAAATTTCCATGGTTCTTGTGTGCATGAGCATAGGTTAAATATACTTATCTTCTTCAAAATATTTCATTTTCATTTGTTGGAAAACCTTCATGGCTTCTATGTGGAAGATAAATAAATTACCTAAGTCATTTTTCTTGAAAAAATACATATGAAGCCTGCACATAAAAGAAAAAGAAGTCCTAATATTTTGTGAGAAGAATGTGTGTGAAATTTATACACTAAAAGATAAAGAAACCATCTTGTTTTTTTTTAAATAATTGCAGGGAATTATGTGTATGAAGAGCTAGATTATCCTATTAATATTCACATAGTTTCTATACATTATTCTTGAAAAAGAAACATGTATTTGTATGCTCTATTTCATTTGATTTCTATATATATATATATATATATATATATATATATATATTATAGGAAAATAATAGCTAATGTTGTGTAGTAAACGATAAGCTACCGTGCCAGAAATATGCATAATTGCATGCACTAACTATGGTGTTAGTTTTCCATTTTGGAAATGAGTATTTCTTACATGCCCAAAGATGATAAGTTGTTGGACTAGTTTATTTGGAAGAAGATATGCATCGTATGCACAAAGATAATATCCATTGTGTTAGATTTTTCTTTTAGAAGAATATGTACTTTCATGCATGAATAATAGATATTGTATTAATCATTCTTTTGGAAAAGTAATGTATTCTACATGCATGGAAACAATAACTATTCAAGTTGTGTAACAACCCTGGTTAAAAATCCATGTAAAAATATATAAGACCACAGTCATGGGACATGTATTCCAAGTTGAATGGTGGCCAAAACATCCTAGTAGGCATTCATTCAGTTTATTATGGCTAAGGAAATTAACAAAGGAAATGGAAAAAGCTTTGGAAAGCTAAAGTGGAATTTTGGCAAATTTTTTAATGAAAAATAATGGAAATTAGGAGAAAAGGAAGGTGAAAGGACAAAGGTTGCATGTGAGGAGGAAAATGAAGAAGGTAGAGGCCTCACTAATGAAAAGGATTTTGAGGTTCGGTTAGGAAGCTTTTGACAGGTTTTTGGTGGAACTCTCTTATATTCTCTCTCTCTCTATCTCATACTCTTGGACACTTAGAGTTTTCTTGGAGCACTGTTGGAGAGTGTGTCATACTTGGAGTTTTGGAGTAAGAAGGAAAAGGAAGAGTACGAAAGCGCAAGAGGACATCGAGATTAGTAGTTACATTGGATTTTTCTTGGATATACTGAGTTGCATGTGTGATTTCCTTGCTAGTTTTGCATGCATGGCACATGGATGTGGTTTCCTGGTTATGACCTGTCATTGGCATGGACGATTTCCTGGATTGACATAGGTTTTTCCTAGCCTTGCCATTTCCTGGATATCCATGGTGTCGTGGGTTCATTTCTTTGTGTTTCTCATTGGTTTTGATGTTTCCTTTAGCTTGGGTTGAGTTACTAGTCCCTAGAATCCGTCCTTGGAAAATCTCTCTGGAA
This sequence comes from Pinus tabuliformis, assembly GCA_031772625.1. Classification (NCBI taxonomy): domain Eukaryota; kingdom Viridiplantae; phylum Streptophyta; class Pinopsida; order Pinales; family Pinaceae; genus Pinus; species Pinus tabuliformis. Next base: position 1,199,605,108 of record CM062805.1, on the reverse strand, counting down.
GCCCTATGACAACTTGGGTTGAGTTACTAGTCCTAGAATCCTTGGTTGGAAAAAATCTATGGAATCCCTTGGTGGGTTAAGTTACTAGTCTTGGAAGCCCTAGTTGGACAAACGCTCTGGAATCCTGACGAAAAATGTGGGTTGAGTTACTAACCCCGGAAGCCTTGGCTGGAAAAAACACTCTGGAACCCTAGAAAGCTTGGGTAGAGACCAATTTGGTGATGGTTTTGCGATGTTCGACCGTGAGGTCGAATCACTTTTTTATGGGTTGAGGTGGTTTGGAATCGAGAAGCCTTTGATGGTTTTGATTGATGTGTTTTATGAGATCCCACATTCATGCTTGGAATATGGCATGAGGGCAACTGGATGAAGAGATATCTAGCTCAGCCATGTCTACCATCAGGTGGTTTGTGGAAGTCCCGAACCTGGTTAACATTTGCATCATTAAAATGAGGTTATTTCTCCTTGTTATTTCATGAGTATTATAATGGTTTATATGTGGATGATATGGCTATTATTTCCTTGGTATTGCTATTGTTATTATGTTGGTTATGAACATGTATTATGATAGTAGTTATGTATGGCTCTCATCATGTTTTACTTGTAAATGAATGAAAAATGTATATGGCCTAATGGATGAAATTATAGCCAATGTGATAAGGAAACAATTCCTCATAGTGAATCACAGATAAGTATGAGAACCCTATGCTGAGATCTATTGTTTAAACATGTAGATTACTTATTTGTGACATGTTTGACTAAATGCTTGTCATGGCTAGTAGGGGCCTAGTTAAGTCCTTGTTCAATTAGTTGAATTTGTATCATTGTTCCATTGTTATATTTAAGTTGTGAAAGTGTCATTTAGTTCTGGGCAGTGACCTAGTCTCTGGGCCTAAAAAAGTGACTCAAATCCTAGAGACCCAGGCACAACAATGGACAAAACCGTCCCTAGACACATGCATACACATGTTGTGGGAGTCTCTAAAGCCTCCTGGACGCATGCTTGTCCATATCAAGGGAGCTTCCATGCGTTTAATGGTTTAAAAATTCAGTGGGATACAGGGTCTAGTTACTGGAGGGATGAGGATGGCTCCCGGGAGTTTTGTTGTTGATGTGGAAGGTTTGAATGGCGTGTTTCTATCAGCTCCACTTCCTTAACTGACACATAGGGAGTCGAATCATATCATAGTAACTTCTCGTCACATGTTTACTCCGGTTGTCTGATTACTTAGGTACATGTGGGAGGAGGGTGTTACAAAGTGGTACGAAAACATGGTTTAACACTTGGACTGGATGGGCATAATGTGTTTGTCATGCATGCATTTAGGTTGTATATGTGTTTGGTGTGTATGCATGGTGATGGTCATTTTTACAGTTGTGTTCACATGTATAAGTTGATGATTTTGTTGATGGGATGTGTTTTTCATGAATGCATGTCGGATGTATATCCATTTGTTATGCATGTCGGTGTCTATATGTTGTTATGCATGCATTATCATGATTATAGTCATGCATGTATAGTAGGTCAAACTTTCATTGTGAGGTCATTGTATGTAGTTTGTGTCATCATGATGTGTTGTTATGTTATGATGTTGATGTGTTGGCTAAGAAAGAGAAGGAGATGTAGATCATGAAAGCGAGATTACAACACTATACTTTGGGGTAAGAGAAAATCATCATATAGATTTGTAAGTTGGGCATGCATGCATGTGGTTAATGGTTGTTATAAGAATTAGGGTTACTTATATACTTGTCATTTTATTTTTGTTATGGTTACATGTATGATAAATGCTAGCTGATTAGTATAGTCATATGCACATGTGTCATACAACCATGAATGATAGTAACCTATTGTTCTATACATTATGGTCATATGCATGATGGTTATGTTTATTGCATTGAAGATCTTGATGTTACATGTATCATTATAACCTGGATTGGCCTATGAAGATGATTATGGTTATGGTATTCAGGTATGAGTCGACATATTCGTGATAATGTGTTGTACTAATCTAGACTAACTGTGCATATGTGATTGCTATGCATGAATGACAATTGTTTATTAGCTTATACTGTGAACGTGTTGGTTAGTTACTGTTATGGATATCATGACCTTATTTATGTTTTAATTGGTATGATGTGAAGTTATATCATGATAATATAGATTTATTGTGCAGACAAGATAGCCTCCCATGAGATGCCTTAAGTTACGAGTTTTCTTATGTCGTCTATCATTTCTTTGAATGTTTGATTACTTGCATGATATGAGTATGTGTCTATAAGTTTTCTTGCCGAAATGATCTTGTTTTAAGATGGTTGTACTAATTCATATGTGTTGAGATAGCTGATATGTACTTGATTGTAAGTAGGTGATAGTTGTAGCATTATGTATTATCACTGATGAATGTGAGTTGATTGTTGAGTATGACATGGTTGTGAGATTTGGTAAAGGTTGATTTGAAATTAATATACATGATGTCTTGATCTTTGCAACATGAGGCTGACATGTGAGAGCAATTGCAGGGAAACATGCCTGGTATTAGCTTGAAAATTAATGGTTGATGTTTTTATATAATTAACGGTTAGGTGGTGTGACAATGCATAGTAAGACTCAATTGCAGTAAGAAAAGGTAAAAGAAAGGAATTGGGTGAAAATTTCCTTTGGCTATGTTTGGAAACCACAATTCCAAACAAATGAGTGCTTTGCCTGCAAGAAGTTTTCTTAACCTTGAATTTGTATGAAATTATGAGGATATGTGTTATATTCATAAGTATGTATTTGAAATGTATAAAACTTGGTTCTAGTTATGGCTAGATTCATCAAAAGATTTGGGTCCCTTGAGAGATGACGTGGATGTGTTTAGTTTCAAGTAATGTGCTTGGCACAACAAGGTAAGGTAACTGGTGTATTGTTATGTTTATATATGCACTGACAGTTATGTTTTTATGGAAATATGATGCAACGTATTGCATGGAAAAGAGACTACAATGAAATTATGAAGAAGGCTCATGTTGATCTTTCCTTTGGAAGCACTGGGAATCATGGGGATTGAGTTATGGTGTTTGTTGAGAGTCTTGTGATTTCGATTCTTTGTGCTTTGTTTGCGCTTGATTTGTAGCTTTATTAATGTGTAGTGTATGGCCATACCTTTTTGTTCGCGGTGTTGTATTGTTATTGCTTTTCATGGTTTTCTTCTTGTTTGCATTTTTTCTTGCCTTTTAGGTTTTGATTCTTGGGAATTAGTTGGGAAAGGAGGAAAGGTAGTGGATCTCGGGGATAGTTGAATGAAATCCAGAACACAATGAAAGACTCGGATGAAGCTGATGCATGTGTAAGGGCGGCTAAAGGTAAGAGTATGACCATAGGCTAAGTTGGTTGGATCTATTAGTGTAAAGGGATGGTGGCAGGACAATCATGAGAAAGGTAACGAGAAAGGTAAAGTGAATGGATGTGAGGCGTCAGATGCCTTGACTATGTTAGGAATCATTGTTCTCAATGTTGTGCATGTTGTGAAAAGATAAAGGGAGTTCTCTTAACTTTGACCTTATGATATATGGTAATTATGTTATGATCATGATTATTCTGATGTCTATATATATATATATATATATATATATATATATATATATATATATATATACATGTATGTATGTATGTATGTATGTATGTATGTATGTATGTATGTCATGTCTTACAAGGTCATCATGGATCATGATTGTTTAATGCTAATATTTATATGTATATATATGTATGTATGTGTGTTGCTACCTGACAGGGTCATTTGGAATCATTATTGTGAAGGAATGATTTCTTACGCAGGTGAATGACATGAAGGGGTTCCTAGTTCATGAGGAATCGAGTGGGAAGAGTAGTCCTGACAAATCTATGAGGTCAGTATCATGTGTATATTAATTGATATTATGTAATTATAATGTGTTTATGTTATGGGCAGGCTAGGCCGAGGGATAAATTGGTGAAATGAAAATAGTGTGGTTTGTAGCATGTTGGGACAAGCATGGATAAGACACTGGAAACAAAGTTGCTTGGTAGAGACAATGTGGTTTTGGATGTGTAGTACTACTGTTGTGGATATGTTGTATAGGTTATACATGTGTGCATCTGTGATGCTGTGCACATGAGGTGTTGTGTATATATAGTGTGTGTACATTCTCTTTATGAAATGTTATGTATAGGGTGGTGTTAGTGTCAGTCTTTCCAGCCTTCCTACAGTGATCAAATATGCTCTTACAAAGTGGTCTCAGAGTGTCAAGGTCAAATTTTGTTATTTCAGTGAGTCTTCAAGCAAAATTTGGTCACTAGGCATTAGGTCTAGGGTTTGCTTTCACGCCTTCTAAAGTTGTCCAAATGGCGGTCCATGTCATCATTCAACTGAGTCTATCATCATTCATAGGGTTTTCATTATCATCTCAGTGTCTAATGAGTCATTTCACACCTTGTTCATGCTTCATGTTGCGCCCAGGCAAGGTCATTTCCCTCTCCTAGGGTTTTGAAGGCAATTTCTCTTGGATGGTCAAATCACCGGCAAAACTTGTTTCCTGATGTTCATACACCTTCCCCTATCCTTAAAGTACCTTATCAAACACTTCCCATCCCTTAGATCCGCCAAATTCCTCATTTTTGCACAAACCCTAGTTTCTAGCTACAAGCTGGCAATTTTCTAGGTTTGGCCTGTGTTTTGTCCTTTTCGACCCCTTCCCCTCACTCAATCTCTGAGATTCCACTTTCCCCTGCTTCCTAACATCCCTCCCCACTCCCAAAAATTTCCCCAAGAATTTAGAAGTCCTCTATCCCCTTCATTCCGCTTCATTTCGACAAAATCCCTTGTTTCACACATCGGGACAAGTTTCACTCAAAAGCTGTTTCTGAGCAATCAAAGATGAATTTTGCAAAACGGAGAGAGGTTTTTGTCCCCAACATGCCAAGGAAGAAAAACCTCTTTCACTTTTTACACAGGTGTCATGGTTTGAGAGAAATGTCAAAAATACCGGCGAGAACGAAGGTGCTCCAAGGACGGTTGGCCAAAGCACAAAAACGAAGGAAAACGCCCGATCCACTCCAAATTTTGGCCAAAGCCTCTTTGAATGAGCATGGTACTTGATTGGGGACTCCCAGCCCAAATTTCAAGAAATTTGGAGAAAATTTTGTCATTTGTGAATTTTTGTGCAAATTACAGGGTTTTGCCCGTGGAATGGTCTCACCCCGGGTGAGACCATTCTGGAGGATTGCTCGGAATTTTGAAAACTTGGCATTTTTGGAAAGGGCATGCAAAGATAAAAATTACCAATACTTGGGAGAAGCCTGATTTTGAGATTTGAGCCTCCAAAAGCTCAAAATACATCAAAAAAATGACTTTCTGCCCACTTTTTGAGTTGCAGAAAGTGACCTTGGGAGAAATGGTTTTTGAGGGGGCAAAACAACTCCAAATTCAGAAATTCCACTTGGGATGGAAAGTAGACAGACCAAGCTTTCCAATGAACCATCTTGCACCTGATTTGGATCAGTGGAACCCACTCAAAAGTAGCTGCAAAGGGGCACGACCATTTGAACAGGGGGCGCGACCATTCGAGCCAGCTTTGCCAGAATTGACCTTTTTTTGTCAAAAAACACTGTTTTGACTATGGTTGACCATTTTTACTTGTAGATGATGAATAAATGTAATATTTTCATGGCACTTTGATAGATTTTATCTCTCTTTACCCTTCTAGAAGCTTCCATGATGTAAAAAGTGAAAAATTAATGCATGGATGAGTTAGCTAAGTAATAGAGGCAAGTTGTTTGGCTGCCTATTTTCTAGTTCTTAGTTTAGAATTAGTTCAAACTGCTCCTAGGAAGCTGAGATCGACCCCTAGAGGTGGGGAAAGGAGTTAGATGGTCTATATTATGCTCTCTCCTTCTCATTTTCATGGTTGGACTCTTGTGGGAGAAACATTATTGTGTATTGTACATCTATTTCTGCAATTTAAGGAAAGGAAAGCCAGGGTTTTGCAGATTTCATTGTGGATTCTTGTGGATCATTGTGTTGATGGTGTGTCTTCTAATTGTTACTGTAAGTTTGTTTATGTGTTACATCGCTCTTTCTTTGCTGCTATTTGAACAAGATGAAGTGATAAAGTTTGAATTCATGCATGCCATGCTCAGCTTTTAATTCTGTTCAATATCTATGTTTTCCACTGTTTAAAGAGGATTCAAAGTCCTTGTTTGCCCTCTTTAACCTCCTCTCTTTCTTCCCTGATCACTCATCCAAGCCAAAGGCATCAGCACAAGTTCCTACCTTGCCCCAAAGAACCCCCTGCAAAAACTGAGCCCAATCCCCGCACCCTGAATTGCACTCCCTCCAATTGCCACCAAAAACCCAAAAAATCATTAAATCCAACCCCCCTATCAATTTACTAGCCTAAAATCTTTATTCTTAATTGGTCAGCCTAATCATATTGAAAGATCTATCAAATCTGACCCGAGAGAGCCTTCTCATACCTCGTAGGGCTAGCTACGAGGTGAAATGGTTTGATGTAGCCTTGAGAGTTTGTCTATCTCAGCCTAGGTGAATTCCAAGCGCTAACATAGTGGCGACCATACTGGGGAAAACAAATTTGTAATTTGCTCATTGTAGTGTGATTTCTTAAGTCTTAGACGGAGCCTGAAGTTACGCCAGAAGCCTTCGAAAACGCTCTTGTTTTACATCAGCGTTAGTAGATAAACGCTGCTTCAGTAAATCTCCGTGAGCTTTTGAAACCCTCACTTCATTGACACTTTACCCCAGTACATGTATCAAGTTTAGATCTGATTGTTGATGGTGAACAACGATCAGACACTTGAAAGGCTGAAATCATTCACCGACGACTCCTTCACTGAAAAATCCAGAGATCTGTGCTTCATGGTGACTTCACTGCAGAGAGATCAGTAGCTTTGAGATTTCTCAAGATGGATCAGATTGCAAGAAGATATGCTCCCTTGAGCCGAGATCACATTCCAGGTTTTCCGAATAAGATGCCCAAGGTAGATGGGTCAAGGAATCTGCCCACATTTAACGCTGATGGTAAGAAGGATGCTGCTTTACATTTGATTAGATTTCATATGCATGTTCGCAAGTTAAAGATCAATTTTCCTGAGGACTGTTTGATGAAAATGTTTATGGCTACTCTGGAAGATGAAGCCCGATTCTGGTATGAAAGTTTGCCATCTGCTTCAATTTATTGTTTAAGGGATTTTCATACCGTGTTCTTTGAAAAGTATAAAGAATCATATCCATCTTTGATTTTAGTTCAGAACTGTTGTAGCCATGTACATAATTTTATTGAAAGCCTTGAGAAGTATTATGAAGATGATAATTTTATGGATGTTGAGATCATGGAGGCTTTGCATGAGAATCCATTTCAGCAACATGAAGAGAACCTAGAGGATTCCCATAGAGACGATCATGAAAATTTGTAGCAGGACCAAGATCTTAGTATGGTGGAAAATAAAAAAATTTCGCCTCTTGACAATCAACAGAAATTGCATGAAATGGATCAGCAGTATGAGGACAATCTGTATACTCCTTCACTTGAAATCAATGAAGACAATCACTGTTTGAGCAGAAGAAAACAAAAGGCATTATCTCCTTTGTCTGAAGAGGAGATAGATCAGCTCTTGAGAGGTCTTGCTCCAGCTCAAGTTAATGTAGATTTGCAGTGCACACATGGTCAAGAAGATGATGGTGGACCTTCTTCCTCTTCTGAAAAGGATGACAGTCTTGTAAGCAGCTTTATAGATCAGCAGGTTGAAATTCGTTATATGGCTGAAGATGGTGAAAGAGAAGAGCTCATTTCAGATCTGCCCACAGAAGAAGACAGCATGCAAAGCCTGCATGAGGAGGTAATTCAGTCAGTTCATGAAAATCAAGATGAGATCTTCATTCAAGTAAGTGAAACAGTTCCTTTGGATGAATTTATGGTAGATGATAGAAATGTCATTTTTGCACGTCAAGAATCAGCTGAAGTTTCTTTCCTTATGATTGAAGAATGTAATAAGGAACTTGATAATTTGGTTGTGATATCATATGAAGATGACCTACCATATTGTCTGACTACCGAAGATCAGAGCAAACAGGATTACCTTTCAGATTCTTCATATGTTTCATGTGCTGAAATGTTTTTCCAAGAAGAAATCTGCTCATCCATTTGTTCGGAATTTTTTGAAGCCCATGAGCATACTTTTACTGAAGCACATGATGAAGGTAGATCAGAATTTGAAACAAAGGATACCTTGTTCTTTCAGCAAGAGGTGGTAATGTCAAGTCTTCATGTTTTTCACGATCCTCTAGCAAGTTTGTTGCAGCCAGCAGTGATAATGCTTATTGCAGTGTTCAGTGATGAAGGAGATCACGGTCAGCTATGTTTTTGGATGCCCAGGGATAGGTTTGTAATGTTGACCAGAAGATCTGATAAGAAGAATCAATCAAGAAGGCATCTGCTTGATTGGTTGCATTGGCATTTTGATATAGTTTGATGTATATTGTCTTGTAAGCAACACAGGTGGTTGTCATCATGATTTCAAATCTTGATGGACTGCTGCCCTTCAAAAAGCTTTGTAAGTTCTTGTTTTAGTTAAGTCGGTCATGAGTCATTTGTGTTTGGTCGGTTGAGTGAGTTTTTCAAGTTCTTTCAGTTTGCCATCGAGTCAGTTTGAGTCAAGTTCAGTTAAGTTTCAGTCAAGTTTTCAGTCAATAAATGAGTCAAAGTCTTGTGTTGTTTGCCGAAATAATGACTCCATCGCCCAATGGTTGAAAGCACTGGTCTGCTCTCCCAGAGGTCTGAGGTTCTTGGCACCTCCAAGGAGCTACCATCCCCATTGGAGCCAATGTTAGTGTCAGTCTTTCCAGCCTTCCTACAGTGATCAAATATGCTCTTACAAAGTGGTCTCAGAGTGTCAAGGTCAAATTTTGTTATTTCAGTGAGTCTTCAAGCAAAATTTGGTCACTAGGCATTAGGTCTAGGGTTTGCTTTCACGCCTTCTAAAGTTGTCCAAATGGCGGTCCATGTCATCATTCAACTGATTCTATCATCATTCATAGGGTTTTCATTATCATCTCAGTGTCTAATGAGTCATTTCACACCTTGTTCATGCTTCATGTTGCGCCCAGGCAAGGTCATTTCCCTCTCCTAGGGTTTTGAAGGCAATTTCTCTTGGATGGTCAAATCACCGACAAAACTTGTTTCCTGATGTTCATACACCTTCCCCTATCCTTAAAGTACCTTATCAAACACTTCCCATCCCTTAGATCCGCCAAATTCCTCATTTTTGCACAAACCCTAGTTTCTAGCTACAAGCTGGCAATTTTCTAGGTTTGGCCTGTGTTTTGTCCTTTTCGACCCCTTCCCCTCACTCAATCTCTGAGATTCCACTTTCCCCTGCTTCATAACATCCCTCCCCACTCCCAAAAATTTCCCCAAGAATTTAGAAGTCCTCTATCCCCTTCATTCCGCTTCATTTCGACAAAATCCCTTGTTTCACACATCGGGACAAGTTTCACTCAAAAGCTGTTTCTGAGCAATCAAAGATGAATTTTGCAAAACGGAGAGAGGTTTTTGTCCACAACATGCCAAGGAAGAAAAACCTCTTTCACTTTTTACACAGGTATCATGGTTTGAGAGAAATGTCAAAAATACCAGCGAGAACGAAGGTGCTCCAAGGACAGTTGGCCAAAGCACAAAAACGAAGGAAAATGCCCGATCCACTCCAAATTTTGGCCAAAGCATCTTTGACTGAGAATGGTACTTGATTGGGGACTCCCAGCCCAAATTTCAAGAAATTTGGAGAAAATTTTGTCATTTGTGAATTTTTGTGCAAATTACAGGTTTTTGCCCGTGGAATGGTCTCACCCCGGGTGAGACCATTCTGGAGGATTGCTTGGAATTTTGAAAACTTGGCATTTTTGGAAAGGGCATGCAAAGAGAAAAATTACCAATACTTGGGAGAAGCCTGATTTTGAGATTTGAGCCTCCAAAAACTCAAAATACATCAAAAAAATGACTTTCTGCCCACTTTTTGAGTTGCAGAAAGTGACCTTGGGAGAAATGGTTTTTGAGGGGGCAAAACAACTCCAAATTCAGAAATTCCACTTGGGATGGAAAGTAGACAGACCAAGCTTTCCAATGAGCCATCTTTCACCTGATGTGGATCAGTGGAACCCACTCAAAAGTAGCTGCAAAGGGGCGTGACCATTTGAACAGGGGGCGCGACCATTCGAGCCAGCTTTGCCAGAATTGACCTTTTTTGTCAAAAAACACTGTTTTGACTATGGTTGACCATTTTTACTTGTAGATGATGAATAAATGTAATATTTTCATGGCACTTTGATAGATTTTATCTCTCTTTACCCTTCTAGAAGCTTCCATGATGTAAAAAGTGAAAAATTAATGCATGGATGAGTTAGCTAAGTAATAGAGGCAAGTTGTTTGGCTGCCTATTTTCTAGTTCTTAGTTTAGAATTAGTTCAAACTGCTCCGAGGAAGCTGAGCTCGACCCCTAGAGGTGGGGAAAGGAGTTAGATGGTCTAGATGGTCTACATTATGCTCTCTCCTTCTCATTTTCATGGTTGGACTCTTGTGGGAGAAACATTATTGTGTATTGTACATCTATTTTTGCAATTTAAGGAAAGGAAAGCCAGGGTTTTGCAGATTTCATTGTGGATTCTTGTGGATCATTGTGCTGATGGTGTGTCTTCTAATTGTTACTGTAAGTTTGTTTATGTGTTACATCTCTCTTTCTTTGCTGCTATTTGAACAAGATGAAGTGATAAAGTTTGAATTCATGCATGCCATGCTCAACTTTTAATTCTGTTCAATATCTATGTTTTCCACTGTTTAAAGAGGATTCAAAGTCCTTGTTTGCCCTCTTTAACCTCCTCTCTTTCTTCCCTGATCACTCATCCAAGCCAAAGGCATCAGCACAAGTTCCTACCTTGCCCCAAAGAACCCCCTGCAAAAACTGAGCCCAATCCCCGCACCCTGAATTGCACTCCCTCCAATTGCCACCAAAAACCCAAAAAATCATTAAATCCAACCCCCCTATCAATTTACTAGCCTAAAATCTTTATTCTTAATTGGTCAGCCTAATCATATTGAAAGATCTATCAAATCTGACCCGAGAGAGCCTTCTCATACCTCGTAGGGCTAGCTACGAGGTGAAATGGTTTGATGTAGCCTTGAGAGTTTGTCTATCTCAGCCTAGGTGAATTCCAAGCGCTAACAGGTGGTACAGATAGTGTTGTGTGAATGTTGCATATGCAGTGCTAGGTGTAGATGGTGTTATGTGCATGCTGGATACGTAATGTTGTGTACATAGGGTGCTATGTACATGTTGTATATGGAGTGTTATGTACATATGGTGCTGTGTGCATGTTGTACACGTGGTGCTATGTACATATGGTGTTGTGTGAATGATTGTACAAGTGGTGTTGTGAGCATGTGGTTTCGTGTACATGTTATACATATGGCATTGTGTGTAGGTGGTGTTGTCTACATGTCGTTCATATGATGTTGTGAAACATGTGTTGTCCTGTACATGTCGTGCATGTGGTGTTGTGTACGTCTGGCATTGTGTACACGTTATACAGGTGGTACAATGCACATGTGTCATTGTGTACACGTTGTACAAGTGGTGTTGTGTACATGTGATTTTATGCACACATTGTGCAAGTGGTTCTTTGTAGAGGTGGTACTATGTACATGTTGTACATATGGTACTTATGTACATGTGGTATTTTGTGCATGTCGTACATTCTATGTTGTGGGCATGCCGTACTATGTATGTGCATTATGTAGTTGTGGTATTGTGACGTGTGTATTTGTTGTGTTGTACTATGTGTACATATATGTATTATGTTTTACATCAAATGTATGTGTATGTATTGTGTTGTGGTGTACATCGGATGTAGGAGTATGTATTATGTTGTGTTGTACAGTGTATGTAGATATATGTGTGGTATCTCAGGTCTAGGTGCATGTATTTCATGGTGTTGTATGTCTTGTGTGGTTGTATGTGTGTGATGCACACTATATGCATGTGCTAATGCTTGAGGAGAAGGCATTGGGTGTTTTTTGGGTGTGGAAACCAATCCGGTGTGTGTATGGAATAAGGAAAAAGGTAGAAGCTAAGGATTGATTAATGGATAAGTATTATTATTTTATTTTAGTTTTATTATGCATATGATATATGATTCTGGTCTATGATGATTACATGTGATATATGATTATGGTTTACGATGGTTACATGTGATTTATGATTTTGATCTATGATGGTTTTGAGCTAACCTGATGTGATATGTTTATACATGATGAATTGGTCAAAGATGCTAGTTTGACTTGTTGTGAAAGGAAGCGAACAAAATTGCAAGTGTACATTGTTGACGGGCCACCAATGAATTATGATTTGAAGTTATTTCAATTTATTTTAAATCTAATGGAAAGAATGAACATGCCTAGTTGGGTGGTTGGATTTGAATGCAAGAATTAGCAACATCAGAAGGAATTGGAAAATGAAACAGCATGTTTGTAAATCACTTTGGGAGCAGGGCCATTGTGGGACCATGGTACCCAACATTGTCCATTGATCGCCATGATCATTCTATGACTGATATGATGGTTTGAGGCAGGGATATGCCTTGGTTTTTAGACCTTTCAATGTGAGGAAACCTTGTTGAGGGATGCACTACTTGGGATGGGGGTGCCAACAAAATTTGGAAGGTGTGTGACTGTTATCTTCCTATCCATCTCGCGATGTCTTTTAGCTCGTGTCTTCCCTTTCAAGTTGCGTGCTATCATAGGCTTCCAAGCAGCTCACTCTCCCCCCCTTTTGTGTGTTAGAGCCTTCTTTTCACCTTCCTTGACTTGCTACAAGGTCACACCCTTGCTTCCAACAAGGACATCTTACTTACCTCAGTGCGCAATCACAGTCAAGGCAATACCATACTACCCACTGCTGGGACTCCTACTCCAAACAGTTTGAAGTCTAGTTGGGACTTCTTGTTGGGGAGATCCCTTGACATGTTGGCGGGTCCAACACTGTCAACAGTTTCAAATAGAAATGCATATCCATTTTTTTTTGAGTTAACATATATATTAGTAGATTTGGTTTGTCTTTGTTAAAGATAGTTTAGATATTCTCTTAACATATCTCATTAATTTTTGAATAAGTTGAATCCCACAATCTCTCTCTCTCTCTCTCTCTCTCTCTCTCTCTCTCTCTCTCTCTCTATCTATATATAATGTTATTTACAAGAAATAATACTAAAATTAAATGGTTTTGTTTGTTTAATTATTTTCAAAAATTTTGTTGGAATTGTTAAACCCCTCATGAAAGAGCCCAAAAAAATATGATTTTAATGTAGATTTTTTCTGCTGAAATCAATGTAGATTTTTGTTGGTGTGTTGTGTGGGTTATTTGCTTGGTACCAAAAGCCATGAGAAACAACCAGCCAGTGTTTGTGCCCCGATTTTGTCCACACACTTCTCAACACAAATGAGTTCGATGTATCTAACCCTGCAACAATAATATTCGATGCCACAAATCAATAGATGGATTCGACAATAGTGGGTATATTTAAGGAAGGTGCATGGGATTCAGTAGTCAACAGATGGATTTGACAATAGTGGGTAGATTTAAGGAAGGTGCATGGGATTAATACTGTTTAATCACTCATGGGCCTATCCCAATGGTAATTCTGACACTATTAATTGAGATTCCCATTTTTTTCTTATGATAGCCAATCAACGATATATGTGTGTACGGGGGCGTGCATGAAATGGATTCTATTACTAATCAGACTAGATACTTGTAATGTTCATTTACATTATTTCATAGAAAATACACGAGTATAATAGATTATGCAATCCTGAGAATGCATTGGCGTCCTGAGTCATTTTTTCGATGTATTTAACATGATGAGAAGCTAAAGAACCTTTTCAAGTAACACATCCACATGGATGAGGAGATTCATTTCTTATTGGATAAAGAAAATACTTTCATGTAAAAGAATTACAATTGGTTTTTTTTTCATGGGTTTTATTGGATTTTTTATTAGCTGGGGTGTCAAATAAAGCATGGGTATGTGACCTTGGAATAGGGTGACATGACTGAAGGGCTTGCATAGATAAATTAATGTGTTAATAAAAACACTACACAATTTTTTGTTATTTTTCCATGGTTATAGTATTGAATCAATTCACAATCAATTAAAAAACCAATATGAATATAAGTTAATGTGTTAATAAAAACACTACACAATTTTTGTTTTTTTTCAATGGTTATAGTATTGAATAATTTCAGGATGAATTAAAAGCCTAATATGAATAGTTGTTTAGATAGTTTAAGAGTTTGACTTCAAAATGTTTAAGATTTGGAAGTTAAGAATGAAATTGGAATTCATCTCAAAAATTTCATTGGAAATTTGATGGAGTTAAACCTAACCAAGGAATATTTTCTAATACATATATATTTAGTGTGTGTTTGATTTTAATATTGTTCTTCTTGATGCAAGTATTAAGGGGCTTGGAGTTCATAATTGTAAGAGTATTTTAATACTCATAATCTTATGTAAAAATATATAGAAGACCTCCATTATATAGCAATGGAGGATGCACACTGTCGATTAAAGATAACTATGAAAAATGGGTAGATACAAGTCCCTATGTGAGCTTAGAACTCACCATACTTAGCTCATAGGGAAATCAAGCATTGGAAAAGAAAACTCCAACACCCCCTCTTAAGCAAAACATAGGGAGTAACTAAAGAAAAAGGAAACAAAGTATGGGTCTCGACAACGAGGCCTAATTAGGTACGCATGTACAAACTCTCATAAGTGGAGAAAGAGAGAAAAACCCATATGAAAAAAATTCCCCACAAAAGAGAAAAAAAATATAGTGCTCAAATTATCATGGAGCTAAAATTGTAGATCCCGTAACGATTGACTCAATGGCAAGAAAATGGGCCTGCTCTAATCAAGAAGTATGAAATGATGAAGTACCAAAATTCTAAGGATGAGATTTTTGAAACCTCAATGAAGTCGACCGATCTCTGAAGTAGGATTGTTGCAGAGGCACACAAGTTGATCTGAATTTAAACAGAAATGCAAGAAATTACAAATATAACCATAAACACAGAGATGCACTAGAAATAAAACTTCATTTCATTAATATCAAGGAATTGAAATATGCTTACATACATAATGGAAATAAACTAGCTCAGACAACGATATCTTATCTCTGAGAAGAGATGTGGCAGCTACATGCCTCTGAACTGTGTTAAAATTAGGCTTGAAGGCCTATTTATTATTGAGAAGCAATGGAAAACCCCAAACATCCAAAAACCTAACCCTAGGAGATGAAACACCAAGCTATGGGCCCCGTTGGGGTAAATTCGTACATCAACTTCTTGGGGTCGTAACATTGGCATACTATCTTCGTTTGATGCACAAGATACCTCGTTAAAAATATCTATCTAAGTAATACAATTGTTGACAGTGAATATGAAGTTAAAATCATGTATTCACCCATGGTTATTTTCCAAAAAAACATTGTTTAGTTCCTCAAAGAAGCTTCAGAAGTTCAAGGCCCTAAAACCAACCAAAAATAGTAAATTGTGCTACAATTAAGGAAATTGAAAAACTAAAAGAAATAATTGTGTAAGTCCTAGTGGAATAGGCGGACGGCCACCAATATCCACTTGGATCACAGGTGGAAAACAATGTCAACTTCTCCAAAAAAATCTTCAAAGAAATTAGGTGCGAGTAAAGACTCAAGACAAGGCTTCAAACAAAAGCAAATCCATCAACCAAATAACAAACACTAAGGCTTGAAAGTATGGAAATCTCAACTCAAACTCTGTATAACAACACTTCTAATGTTTTCTAAACATTGTCACCATCACAGTGATCAAAGCAACAATATATGTCACCATCTAATTGCCCCCCATAAAAGACAACTGTGGAAGGAGCGAGAATCAATAGTCTTCATTGTCATTGAATTTGCCTCCCTGAAACAAAATTGAGGGAACAATGACAATCAATAATGAACAACTGATGCAACACATTGATATGAGTTTTGAAAGCATTGGTTCAATTGATGCCATGATCATCCATCGACCCATCCACAAACGATCTTCATGGTCAGCATTGGTCCCCGATTCAATATCTCACGTCTCTTTTGTAAGGATCTGAATGCAAGACTAGTAATTGACCAAGAATGGTGATGCTTGGGTAGTTTTTTTTGATGAGGATGTGCACATAGCTCATTTTTTGTTTTTTTAAACACAAAGTTCGGTGCCACAACATTTTCATCTAGAATGACATTAGAAGCCATATCATCAATATCTTTGTCACAATTAACAAAATAATTTTCTTTAGGCACCTCACAGTTGGATGTAAGTGATGAGGCAACGACATGATTGTATGAAAGACCTGCTCTTGATGCTTGCACTTCACGGTTAATAGGATCAACAATTCTCCGTCCATTGTTCCCCAGTCTTCTACCGGTATATCCCATTTTTCTTAGCAATCGAGACCCAATACGAGTAGTATGGTTTTCAAAACTGGGTGGGACAACAACATGTGAAGATTCATGATCATCTGTATTATCCATATGACAATCAACATCATCAAGTTTGGAAGAAGGAGAGCTTGGAACCTTAATATCAAATGTCTCCATCTAAAATTTTTGAAGACGACAAACTTCGAATTCAAGTTCTAGCTTAGAGTCTTGCAGCTTTTGGATGACCTCATCCTTCTGAATCAACTATTGAAACAATGCATCATAATCTTATTTCTAAAGTTGATATTGTTCAAACATTGTTTATTTTAAACAATCTATCTCCAGAATGTGTTGATTATTTTTCTCTTCCAACTGTTTCTTTAAATTTTTTATTCTTGAGTTAGAAAAATACCTAACTTCCTCCTCCAAGTCATCAAGGAGATCAATATTCTCTTGAAATTCATCTGCAAGAATCTGAAAATATTATCCCATGGTTGAATGTAGATGTTCAACCTTATTGATTTTGTCAGCTATTGAAGTTTTCAACCTATTTTTAAGTGTTGCAAACTTTTCTTGCAAAATATGTACCACTGACTGCAATTGAATAACCTCTTTATGAAGTTCATCTGCCTTCTTCTTTTGACGAAGCTCCTACAACCTTTTACCCATCTTGAAAAGACAAAGTTGAAAAATGTAGTAGCCACAAAACAAGGCTGATAATAACAAGAAAATCTACTTTACACTTCCAAAAATTATACAAATCAAACAAATCCGTCTAGATATGCATAACTTTCCAACAAATAGCCAACACAGACCATCAATTACATAACCATTCTCCAACAGCCATCACAGACCATCAACTACATAGCCATTCTCCAACGACCATCATTTACAAATGCTCTTAATATATATATATATATATATATATATATATATATATATATATATATATATATATATATATCTATATATATATATATATATATATTAAATTCCTTGGACATTAATATGCTTGGTTTTTAAAAATTGCGTGGCCAAAAACCTTTTGGCTTCCAAAAAATTGTTGAAAAAGGACCTATTGAGCCCCCATTAAAATATCACTTCATTAAGAATGGTGTTTTTTCAACATGGTCGAGTGGACCTGCTTCAGTCCATTGGGAAAGAGAGATAGAGTAGCGACAACATAGCTGGAAAAATGGAGTACCACTCCTAGTGCATCAATAATACCAATGGTCAGCATGAATGGGAGGACCATGGTTTTCATCTCGTCTAGCCTGAAAAATGTACTAGAGACATAACCACCGGGTCTAAACCAAATCGATCTGAATAGTGACAATGATTTAAACACCAACAGCGATCACAACAATAAAAAAATCTAGTATATGGCATAGTGCATTTCACAAACGATAAAACCAACTCTGATTGCCTCAAAAGTATAGCCATTGCAAAGAAGAAAATTCGTAACTACTACAATATAGCTCTTGTCGTTTCAACTCCGGAGAATTACAACACTATCCATCAACCGCGCAAGAATTCAATAATGCCACTGACATCAACTAACAAGGGATACCCCACTCGGATTCCATGACTCGGTCAACTCTCGCCACAACAATTCGTCAGAGGGAAAAAGGTTAAACTTCAAAACGTAAATGGTTTGCACGTAATTTAATGCCTGTAGCCACACTTTTTGAGTGGTGGAATTGCTTGTGCATGGAAGCGGAGGACTAGTACCACATAAACTGCTACAGATCCCTTCAAGGACAGAGCAGATGGAGCCCTGCCAAGGGTTTCAAACTCAGATCTGATCATAGCACACACGATCACAGAGAAATCCTATTTCATATCTGATAGATCTCAAAGAAATTTTGAGGCATCACTGAAATATAAATCTCATTCAATATCATTAAAAAAAAAACTTTGGAAAAAAATCATGAGGGTAGGAACCACCCACTTTCATACAATGTAAGAGTATTCTAATACTCGCATTCTTATGTTAAAGTACATAGAAGACTTCCATTATATAATAATGGAGGAGGCCCAATGTGGGTTAAGTATACTACGACAACTAGGTGTATTGTGCGTGTTCCCTATGTGAGGTTACAACTCACCAAACTTAGTTCATAGGGAAATGAAGCATTGGAAAAGACAAAATCCAACAATAATTACTTTAATAGATATGGTTTGTGTTTGTTATAGATAATTGAAATATTCTTTCAACACTTCTCCCTAAATTTAGAATTAGTTAATTTTCAAAATATATATACAAATTTATTAAATAAAAATTATATCAAGAAAAATTAAAAGAAAACCAGAAATAAAGATTCAATCATCCCATAAAAATAAAGCAACCCCATATATATTTATAAGAGGTTACAATAACACAAATTTTAAAAGTTAAAGCATAGCAATGCATAAATGGATTTAAAATAGAGATATAAATGATAAAAAAATATTAAAAATAAATCATTTCAAGATATTTTTGTTTTTAAAAATTGAAGTGTAACAATGCATAAATGCATTTAAAATAGAAATATAGCATAAAAAAATATTAAAAATAAATCATTTCAAAAATATTTTTGTTTTTATCACTATTAGATTGATATTCCAAAAACAAGAAATTGTAAGCATTATTTATACCGAAATATTGTTAACCACTTTTAATATGGTCGTGCTATATGGAAAACATGACATAACTATTCTAATACATAACCAAATTGATCACAAACATGACACCTGTTAACATCAACTTTATATCCAAGGTCCCTTTGTGGCTGAAGCTATTCTTTGCTTCCTTTTCTACAAACATGTAGAAATTGTCGTATAATTAACTTCATTCCAAATAAAAGCTAGATTGTTTTATGAAATAATTGCAAGCACAAATTAATTCACATTTTTTAATATTATTTCTTCAAACTTAAATATAATACATTTATAAAGGACTTAAAAACTAATTACACGCACAAATTAATTCACACTTGTTTTATATTATTTTTTCAAATTTAAATAAAATACATTTATATAGTTATAGTGAGATTTAATTTATTTAAAATTTAGAGAAGTATTAAGAAAATATTTCAAATATCTATAATAAACAGAAACCAAATATACTAAAGTAATTATTAAATCCAAACCCCTTAATACATACATAAAAAATAACAACACTAAAATCAAACCAATATGCATTTATGTATTAAAAAATAGTCCTTGGATTAAGTTGCACTGCATAAGTTAGCGATATAATTTTTGAGATCAATTCATAATTTCATTCTTAAATTCCAAATTTGAAACATTTTGAACTCAAACTCTTACACTACCTGCACAACTATTCATACTTGGCTTTTCATTGATCCCGGACTGATACAATGCTATAACCATAGAAAAGAACAAATATTATATAGTATTCTTATACACCACATTAATTAAATATACAAACTCTTCGTCCATGTCACCCTATTCCAAGGTCACGGCTCCATGTTTTATCTTACAAACCAACTTTAAAAAAATTCAACAAAACCCATGACAACCAAAACAATTGTCATTCTTTTACATCAAAGTATTTGCTTTATCCAACAAAATACAAATCTCCTCATCCATGTGGATGTGGTCGTTGAAAATGTTATTGATCTTCTCGTGATGTAACCGATGAAAACCAAAGCAATTGTCATTATTTTACATCAAAGTATTTGCTTTATCCAACAAAATACAAATCCCCTTATCCATGTGGATGTGTTCTTGATCTTCTCGATATGTTAAATTCATCGAAAAAATACTCGGAACATCAGTGACTTCTTGGGCTTGCAAATGTATTATGCTCGTGTATTTTCTATTAAATATCATGAATCAATATTACAAGTATCCGGCCTGATTACTAAGAGAATCCCTTTCATGCGCGATCCATACACGCATGTATCACTGTATCAGTGAGGGCTATCAGAAGGAAAAAAAAAATGGGGATCTCAATGAATAGTGTCAGAATTTAATTGGATAGGCCTTATTACACATTAACCATTATGGATCCCATGCATCCTCTTTAAATATACCCAC
The DNA here is from genome assembly GCA_031772625.1 of Pinus tabuliformis. Classification (NCBI taxonomy): domain Eukaryota; kingdom Viridiplantae; phylum Streptophyta; class Pinopsida; order Pinales; family Pinaceae; genus Pinus; species Pinus tabuliformis. Next base: position 1,199,584,537 of record CM062805.1, on the reverse strand, counting down.
TATTGTCAAATCCATCTGTTCGTTTTGTTGTATCAAATATTATTGCTGTAGGGTTAAATAGATGGAACTCATCTCCGGTGGGAAGTGTGTGGACAAAATCGAACACAAACACTGGCTTTTGATACTAAGCAAATAACACACACAATACACTCAAAAAAAATATTTATATCAATCTCAGATCATATAATCTATATTAATCTCACATCATATATTTGTCTGTGCCCTTTCACCAGGGAATTACATTCAAAGCTACCACCTCGGATATCAATTTAGAAAATAATTATACACAACAGTTTACACTTTTATATTATTTTTTAAAATTCAAATAAATAAAATACAATATTATAATTATTTATATATATTTTGTGAGATCCAAACTACTCTAAAATTAATCAAAGTAAGTATTTTTAACCCAAACAAACCAAATTTACTAATTAATATATAAACTCCAGTGGACTTGGATATTCATTTATATTATAGGTATATAAGAGATTGTTCTTTACTATGATTTCATAAATTATGGACATAAATATTAAAAAAAATTGTGAGATATAACTATACATTAATCATAATATATATAAAAAAATGATTCAGTATGTTAGTAGAAAATAAAAAAATTACACCAGTACACATATCTTAATACAACAATAAAAATATTAACAAATTTATGAACATATTAATTTATATTAATAAGCATAATTTATATTAGTTTATGAATATATAATTAATTTTTATTATCTGATAAGTATGTTTATTAGATATCAAAAATAGAATTTTATAATTTTAATTTAATTATTAATAAATATTAGGTGGATAGTAAGAATTTAATGTCACTCAATATTAAGTTAAAGATTGAAATTTATTTAAATGGAGTTATATAATCATAAGGACTAATTAATTGACCAATTAAAAAATTTCATAAAATCAAATGTAATGTGAAATGAGTTATGGTTTTTAATTATATAGTATTGATAAACGAGGATGTTGACCCATAATATTATAACAAAATCTATTTACAAATAGAAGATTTTAATAATAATAAAAATAAATATCTATCATTAAAAATGTATTACATATTTATTTAAATTTATATATATTTAATTAAATATAATTAAAATAACTAAATAAAACGGCTGACTTCCTTTTTCACATTTTAATCAAAACGTTATTTATTTTTGTTCATATGACGAGAGTGAAAGCGATTTCAGGTAGTTATTCTAGGTTGAAATAAATAGGGTTAGTGAAAGCAATTTAAGGTAATTTATATTGAAATAAATAAGGTGAGCGACAGCAATTTATATAATTATATGGTTTACAACATTAACGTTGACATTGCAATCAACAATTTCCATTGCGCTGAACACAATCTTATCATTACACACGTATCATTTAAAAACTGTACATGGATTATCCGAACACGCTTTTAAACTTTTGAACAAACGCTCGTTTTTAAAATCTTCCGGTTTATCGCTAAGGAACGCTGACTTCGTGAATTATATGCAGGTGAGGAATTTCTAGATGTTCCATTCAAGATTAAGGGCATGGTATCTCTTTTTGTGCCGAACAACGTTTCCTACTTATTTTGAAATCAACCTATGAAAAGAATATCGAAAAATGGGTTGAAAAACCGAAAGAAGAAAAGAGTTGGAGGTTACATTTTAGTCAAATTCGTTGGCAATTTAGGGTTAGCGGGAGACGTAAGGAATATTTTGATGGCTGTCGAGATACACGTAATCTTCTATTACATCACGATTGATGCGGGGAGAGGTCACGCTGGCGCAGAGCAATGGTATTCAGTGGAGCAACTTATTTGAATACCAGAACTGTGGATGTGATAATGTTATCTTGACGTTGACGTTTTGTTTGTCCAGTTTTCCCAATTGCCTATGTCGACAGTATGTTAAGAATGAACGTAATCAAAGCGAGTTCTTGTTAAATATTGTCAAAGCGTGACGATATGCCCTCCATTGCATTCTGTATATTTTGTATCTCTGAAGTCCGGACTTGAGACATCTCTTTCGCGATTCGCAACTATGCTGCGTTGAATACGTTTCGATGAAAGTTTCTGGTCATTATCATTAATAAAACAAAATAACGAAATCAATAAAAAAAAATAGTGAACAATTGCATGGCAATCGTGGACATCAATGTACGTTTCTGATCATTATCATTAATAAAACAAAATAACGAATCAAAAAGAAATAACGAATATATATATATATATATATATATATATATATATATATATATATTAAATTGAAATTTAGGAAAGTAAATAACAAATATATATCCTAAATTGAAATTTAGGAAAGTAAAGTTATAAGTGTGAAATTTGTATAAAAAATAGATATAATATTTAGATATTATTTCAAATATTTTATATTAAAGTATTAATATTTTGTTGAATAATAAATATTAGTTTACATTTATTTTAATTTTGGATTTATCAATTGTAAAGAGAGATTAAATCTCTCAAGGTGCAAAAATAATATAAAATTTGAAAAAAAATTGATCTGTCTTAACCCTCGATATATATATATATATATATATATATATATATATATATATATATATAGTTGTTACTAAAACCATTTTATTTCAGCTATCATTGTTGTCCTTGAAACCATTTTATTTTAGTCATCATTCATAGCCCAATGGAAAATTACAAAGGAGTCTATATTACATAAGAATACCATTTGAAAAATCATACGCTGTGAGAATCTTAAGCCCAAGAACAATCAACCTTAAATTGACTCTATGGCCTCATTTTTTTTGTAAGCTAATACATTTATATTATTGAAAATATTAAATACAAGAGATTACATAGATATCTATATTGCTCCTTGAGGATTCAAGGATCCTCGACATAAACACCATACATCAATGGCAAAAAGACTCATAGCTACTAGGACTTACACACCAAAACTTCATTTATCCTCTTTTACAAACATCGATTGGAATACAAAATTGACTAAAGTTGTGTATGGATACCAAAACACATGCATACAAATAAAACATTAGAGTTCCAGGCTTAAACACTAGAAGAAACATTTCATCGCTTAAAACCATAAAGAAAACAAAGATATTGGTTGAAACCAAACTATAATGACATGAAAAATCTTCACCCAAAAATTTCAAACCATGAAACGCCAAAGCATGAGCCCCACACAAACCAGAATAACCACCAACCAAGCTGTAGGGGAGGAGACTTTCCACACATTAGACCCAACACACCAAAGGGCAACATAGAAAGAACTCCTACCACCTCACCTACTATTGCAACCTCTCTTCATTGTCAGAAAGAAATATTTGTTGGAGCCCTTGCATTGGATTCCGGAGGATCCATTAGGTCCCCATTGATAGAATCACATGGTATGTGATTTTCAATATGGGTCAGTCGAGAGTCAAATCTATACAAACAAAACCTCTAATTTTCTAACCTCCTCTTAGCATCTTCGAGAGAAGCAAAGATGTTGTACTTATCCACTTGTTTGTACCTCAGGACCAAGCCAAGGAGGGTCTTCATCTAGTAGTGGGGGCCTACCAAATTGAGTTATTTCCTCTTCCTGTCTCTAGTATTCCTAGGGCCAGGAACCCAAGTTGACAAGTCCTTCATCAATTTTCAGTCTGAAAATTATTGTCTCTCAATGCCAACATTAGTCTCCAGCTTGTGAATATCTCTATGTGTTTCTGGCAGGAGAATGTTGAAAAAGGTGGCAGTTGAATCATAGGAAAAAAGAAGAGCATCATGTTTCCCTCACAAGGAATGATCACCACTTCCCTCCTTCTACTCCCACTTTATCTTGGCGTCATAGAAGAAGAAGGGCATAATTCCCAACAGTTTCTTGTTAGCCTCTACCTACAAAGGGAAAAAAAACCAAACTAGACTAGAAACAAACACAACGAGGGAAACAATAGGCCAAGTTATCATAATATATCCAAGAAATTGAACCCAACTCAAGACTCGAACCTGAAATTGATAGAGAAGGAGCTACTAACTCTTTGTTAGCCTTGACACTACTAACCACTGAACCCCCAATTACGCCACCTAGGACCAGAACTTTGAAATAATGTCGAGGTTCAGGTCACCCTATGATTACAGAACCCCAAAATCTGGACACCCAAGGATCACAACAAACCCCAATAAGCAGAAAGACTCGACCAACAATTACAATTTTTAATTTACACTTGACCCCTTGAACTTTTGCCGGAAACATGAGAGAATCTATACCAATGGCTTGAGCTATGAACCACACCCACGAGGTATCAAAAAACGGAGACTTAGGACTACAAAAATCGAAACTAGCCACAATGACAACCTAACAGATAAAAGCCAACGCGGACTTCAATTTCACTTGAGAAATCACTCCCTGGATATGACTAAGCAACACCCTTCGCAAGCGATAGGAGAAAACCTCGAAAGACCCTGTAGGAGCACGAGTATAGAATCTATTTACATCCCCTTTTCTTGCACCAACATTTTCTCTTTCCAAATTTTTAATTACGTAGCCTTCCCACCGCCCGACGAGTTTTAAACACCCAGAAACGGACGCAACACAGGGTAGAAGCCTAATGTTATCATAAGTTAGTGTAACTAGGTCCTCTAATGTTTTCCCTCATAAATTAGGTATTGAGATGTCATAAAGAATGGAGATCCCCAACTTGACTTAGAGTTTATATATGTGGGAAATAATGAAGTCCAAAATATGTACTAGAAGGTAATGAATTTTCTATTAGAATTCTAGCACATATTTGATAACTTTATATACAACAATGATTAAAATTAGAATGTATGGGATAACTAATAAAAATACCACAAATGATTGGATCTTACTAAAGAAAATTCCACACTCAAAAAGAGACTTTCTTTTGAGCATATATTAACTCATTACTAAAATCACAATATATTTTACAAGGGATAAAATTACCCAAAATAATAACTCAAATACCTCAAATAAACTATCCCGCTATGAATCTCTATTAAAAAATAGTTTACATAAAAAATAATTTCCAAAATAATAATTCAAATCCCTCAAACTAATTATTCAATTAATTTATTGTTAACTACATTTTTAATATAAAAATAAAATTTATTTCTAACAACAACAACACTTTACTATGAAAACCGTTAAATTATAAAAACACATTCAAAATGAAAGAACTAGGAGAAAATATCATTATAAATATGTCCATAATAACACATACAAAATGAAAGAACTAATTTAAGAAAGGAGAAAATATCATTATAAAGATGTCCATATATTTTTGCCTAAAACTTTATACCTCTCGATAATCCTCCCTCCTGCAAAAGCATATTCTTTATCTCTAAAGGTATCCCTCAGCTCTAAATTTATTTAATGATTATATATATATATATATATATATATATATATAGATATATATATATATATATATATGTTAGGATATTTCGACATATAGGAAATAGTTAAGTATAACTTGGTCTAGTGTAGAGTTAGGTAAAGTGTGTTTCTTTACTTTGTAATTTTGTAACTTACAATCCGACGGTAACGATATGTAGTGATCCAATGGTTCATTCTCCTCGGTATTACTGACACTTGATCCGTGGCTTAACACCCGATTGGTCCATGATCTCTATTTAAAGAGCATGGACCGTCATTTGTAGGGTAACCGTTCATGAGAGAAGCTTATGTAAATTTTCATTCTTTTATTAATAAATTCCCTGAAGTGGTTGCGTTGGCTCAGGCCGTGCACTGTTTCCCTCTTTGAGGGTTTTAACCACGTCAACAATACTGGTGTATTGATCTGTGATCTGTTTGTGAGAGGTGTCCTTTGGTGTTCTGTCTGAGGAAATTATCCTGTAAATTCCTACATGGTATCAAAGCTATTTGTGGTCCGCATCCCTTGGTGATCCAAATCTGAAGCCGGTAGAACTGCATCCGACTGTCGTTTTCTAGATATATTGTTTCTGACCGCTTTCGGGCCGAGAAGATTGCTCTATTGTGTCAGGAGCATCTATTCCAGTGAGGAACCTCTTTCGTTTCACACGAAAAGGTTTCTGGTAGCCCTAGCTACGTCAATTTTAAGATCTGGAGGTATACAATGTTTATTTGCAGTTTCTAGTTTTTTTTTCTCTCTGTTTATTTCGGTTTATTTATCTGTTTGTTTTTTATTACTGGATCTACACCTTTCATTTCTGCATATGCACTTTACCTCACGACTCTATGCGATCTGGGCAAATCAAAAACAAAAAGGAAGTTTTTTTCTCATGCGTATGTTCTTTTTCGCTGCGCCTTAGTGTGATCTCAGAAAATTAGAAACATTGAGGAAATTTGTTAGTTTCTGGGTAAAGCTAACTTCAAAACATAAGATTTTTTTTTTCTGTATGTCCATTTTGGGTTTTGTAGCTTTCTCAAGTAAGCACGCCCCCCAAAGCTTCGGTGACTAAAAAAAAACATCTTCATCTTTTCCAGAAATTACTAACCTTTTAAACTAGCTCACTTGGTCCAAAGTTACTTTATGAGAATAGAGGTCTTGAACTCAAGTCTTTCTCTTTGTTGAGCTAATTAGATTAAGTTTCGAAAGGGGTGGATTTTTTTTTAAATATAACATTCTCATTCATTTCCGCACATTCTCGCACTTCGTTGGCATCTTCAACAACTTTTCTTCAAAAAGCCATAACTTCTTCATCCAGAAGCCATTTTCAGAGCCGTTTTTTTTTAATCAGCCTAATTTTTCAAGATCTTTCCATTGGAACACTTATTTTCAGCATCTATAGCTTCAGTTTATGTTAAAATGGAAGGTCCATGCCAAGTTATTCTTGACAGCACCAACAACTTCCAATGGTAGTCCTACATTGTGGATTTACTTGGAAGTAAAGGTCTTTACAGAATAGCCTCAAGCCAAGAAACCAAACCGAAAGATGAAGATAAGGCATCCAAATGGGAAAATAGGCAAGATCAAACACGTTGGTTGATAGGGATCTGTATTTCTCCAGACTTTAGATTCCATATCGCAGAACTTGATACTCCTAATGAAGCAATGAAACATATCACTAAAGTTTTTGGAATTAAAAATGAACTTAGAGCCCATCAACTCGAAAATGAGTTTCTTAAATTGGACCCCAGTAATTTTTCTTCCATTGAAGATTTTTTGTCCAAGTTTAAGACCCGTATACTTCTCTTTGAAGGTGTTAAGGTTAAGAAAGAAGATGGTAACCTTATTTATTCCATTCTTACTAAGTTGGGACTAGCCTACTCTGTGTTTGTTTCCACCTTCCATTCTACAAGAGAAGCCTTCATTTCTCAAGGACAAGACTACAAGTCCCCTTCCTTTGATTCCTTTTGTGATTCTTTAGTAAGAGAACAAGAACAACTCTTACACCTTGGTCTTCTTAATCTTGGAAACTCTTCTAAGAAATCCTTAGTCTCCCAACAACAACCAAATTCAAAGAATCCTAAGAAGTCATATCCTAAAAAGAATTGTCCTAAACCAAACAAGGGTCCTAAGCAATTTCAACCTCAAAATGAAAAATCATTTCAACAAAATGATAAGGAAAATAAAAACATGCATGCATTACTATGTAGGTGCATTTTGTTGTTGTGGTATCGTGACATGTGTATTTGTTGTGTTGTACTCTGTGTACATATATGTATTATGTTTTACATCAAGTATATGTGTATGTATTGTGTTTTTGTGTGCACCAGATGTAGGAGTTTGTATTGTGTTGTGTTGTACACTAGGTGTAGATGTATGTGCGGTATGTCAGGTCTAGGTGCATGTATTGCATGGTGTTGTATGTCATGTGTGGTTGTATGTGTGTGATGTAAACTATATGCATGTGGACATGCTTGAGGAGAAGGCATTGGGTGTTTGTTGGGTGTGGAAACCGATCCGGTGTGTGTACGGAATAAGGAAAAAGGTAGAAGCTATGGACGGATTAAAGGATAAGTATTAATATTTTATTTCAGTTTTATTATCCATGTGATATATGATTCTGGTATATGATGATTACATGTGATCTATGATTCTGGTTTATGATGGTTACATGTGATTAATGATTTTGATCTTTAAATTTTTAAGAACATATGTTTTGGAAATTCTCTATTAATATTAATATCCACACAAATTAAAATATAAATGAACAAAGTTTATTAAATCCTTTCAATATTATAGTTTAGAAATATGGTTAAAGTGTTTAGAATATCTTTGTTTTCCAAAGAAAGAGACATATACGACACCAAAGCTAACATTTGAATAGAACCATAGTATTAGGATTAAAACATGGAAATCATAAATATTTTAAATACTTCCATAATATTGGGATAAAATTATGGTAACTATGAAGTGTTAGAGAACATTATTTTATATAAAAAATATATATATTAAATGATAATAATTATGTATATAAAAGACATTATTTTATAAATCTCTTTTAAATTAGAATTAGTTACATCCCTTTTAAGGCCTATATTTAAAGGAGAATTTAACCAAGAACAGACCACCTCAAATTTAAGCAATGAAAATAGGAGATGTCTTAGATTGAGTTACATCATTTTAAGAACTTATAATAACTTGTAATAGAACACCATGATATTAACCTAAACCAACCACTCCCTCAATTAATTGTAATGCTAAACAAATGGTAGAAGCCTAATGTTATCATAAGTTAGTGTAACTAGGTCCTCTAGTGTTTACCCTCATAAATTAGGTATTGAGATGTCATAAGGAATGGAGATCCCCAACTCGACTTAGAGTTTATATATGTGGGAAACAATGAAGTCCAAAATATTTACTAGAAGGTAATGAATTTTCTATTAGAATTCTAGCACATATTTGATAACTTTATATACAACAATGATTTAAATTAGAATGTATGGGATAATTAATACAAATTCCACAAATGAGTGGATCTTACTAAAGAAAATTCCACACTCGAAAAGGGACTTTCTTTTGAGCATATATTAACTCATTACTAAAATCACAATATATTTTACACGGGATAAAATTACTCAAAATAATAACTCAAATCCCTCAAATCAACTATTCCACTATGAATCTCTATTAAAAAAAATAGTTTACGATAAAAAATAATTTCCAAAATAATAATTCAAATCTCTCAAACTAATTAGTCAATTAATTTATTGATAACTACATTTCTAATATAAAAATAAAATTTATTTCTAACAACAACAACACTTTACTATGAAAACCTTTAAATTATAAGAACACTTTCAAAATGAAAGAACTAGGAGAAAATATCATTGTAAATATGTCCATAATAACACATACAGAATGAAAGAACTAATTTAAGAAAGGAGAAAATATCATTATAAAGATGTCCATACATTTTTGCCTAAAACTTTATACATCTCGATAATCCTCCCTTCCGCAAAAGCATATCCTTTATCTCTAAAGGTATCCCTCACCTCTAAATTTATTTAATGATTATATATATGTTAGGATATTCCAACAAATAGGAAATAGTTAAGTATAACTTGGTCTAGTGTAGAGTTAGGTAAATTGTGTTTCTTTACTTTGTACTTTTGTAACTTACAATCTGACGATCACGATATGTAGTGATCTGACAGTTCATTCTCTCCTCGGTATTACTGACACTTGATCTGTGGTTTAACACCTGATTGGTCCATGATATCTATTTAAAGAGCATGGAGGGTCATTTATAGGGTAACCGTTCATGAGAGAAACTTATGTAAATTTTCATTCTTTTATTAATAAATTTCCTAAAGTGGTTGCGTTAGCTCAGGTCGTGGACTGTTTCCCTCTTTGAGGGTTTTAACCACATCAACAATACTGGTGTATTGATCTGTGATCTTTTTGTGAGCGGTGTCCTTTGGTGTTCTGTCTGAGGAACTTACCCTGTAAATTCCTACAAGGTATCAGAGCTACTTGATGGCTGCATCCGTTGGTGATCCAAATATGAAGCCGGTAGAACTGCATCCGACTATCATTTCCTAGATCTACTGTTTCTGACTACTTTCCGGCCGATAGGACTACTCTATTGTGTCAGGAGCATCTATTCAAGTGAGGAACCCCTTTTGTTTCATGCGAAAGGGTTTTCGGTAGCCCTAGCTACGTCAATTTTAAGATTTGGAGGTATACAGTGTTTATTTGCAGTTTCTAGTTTTTTTTCTCTTTCTTTATTTTAGTTTATTTATCTCTTTGTTTTTTATTACCGGATCTACCCCTTTCAGTTCTGTGTATGCTCTTCGCCTCGCGACTCTGTGCAATTTGGGCAAATCAGAAACATAAATGAAGTTTTTTCTCATGCGTATGCACTTTCCCGCTGCACCTTAGTGTGATCTCAGAAAGTTAGAAACATTGAGGAAAATTGTTAGTTTTCGGGTAAAGCTAACTTCAAACCATAAGGTTTGCTTTTTCTTGTATGTCCATTTTGGGTTTTGTGGTTTTTGTTTTACAGACAAAAAAGAGCTTTCTCATGCAAGCACGCACCCCAAAGCTTCTGTGACTAAAAAAAAAACCGCCTTCCTCTTTTCCAAAAATTACTAACCTTTTAAACTAGCTCACTTGGTCCAAAGTTACTTTATGAGAATAGAGGTCTTGAGTTCAAGTCTTTCTCTTTGTTGAGCTAATTAGATTAATTTTGGAAAGGGGGCGGACTTTTTTTTTAAATATAACATTCTCATTCATTTCCACACATTCCCACACTTCGTCGGCATCTTCAACAACTTTTCTTCAAAAAGCCATAACTTCTTCATCTAGAAGCTGTTTTCAGAGCCCTTTTTTTAATCAGCCTAATTTTTCAAGGTCTGTCCATTGGAAAACTTAGTTTCAACATCTATAGTTTCAGTTTCTGTTAAAATGGAAAGTTCATGCCAAATTATTCTTGACAGCACCATCAACTTCCAATGGTGGTCTTACATTGTGGATTTACTTAGAAGTAAAGGTCTTTACAGAATATCCTCAGGCCAAGAAACCAAACCAAAATATGAAGATAAGGCAGCCAAATGGGAAAATAAGCAAGATCAAGCACGTGGGTTGATAGGGATGTCTATTTCTCCAGACCTTAGATTTCATATCGCAGAACTTGATACTCCTAATGAAGTAATGAAACATATCACTAAAGTTTTTGGAATTAAAAATGAACTTAGAGCCCATCAACTCAAAAATGAGTTGCTTACATTGGGCCCCAATAATTTTTCTTCCATTGAAGATTTTTTGTCCGAGTTCAAGACCCTTAGACTTCTCTTGGAAGGTGTTAAGGTTAAGAAAGAAGATGGTAACCTTATCTATTCCATTCTTACTAAGTTCGGACCAACCTACTCTGTGTTTGTTTCCACCTTCCATTCTACAAGAGAAGCCTTCATTTCTCAAGGACAAGACGACAAGTCCCCTTCCTTTGATTCCTTCTGTGATTCTTTAATAAGAGAACAAGAAAAACTCTTACACCTTGGTCTTCTTAATCTTGTAAACTCTTCTAAGAAAGCCTTAGCCGCCCAACAACAACCAAATTCAAAGAATCCTAAGAAGTCGTATCCTAAAAAGAATTGTCCTAAACCAAACAAGGGTGCTAAGCAATTTCATCCTCAAAATGAAAAATCATTTCAACAAAATGATAAGGCAAATAAAACCAAAGGGAAGAAGACTAATAGACTTTGCCACTTTTCTAATCGAGATGGCCACTTAGAATCCAAATGATTTAAGAAGATGGAATCCTTTGAAGCAACAATGAAGAAGCATAACATCCATTTGGAGCACTCTTTAATTTCAACTTCATCTTCAGGAATAACACTTTCTGAATGTGGTCGTCAAACATCTCAATTTGGATATGCACTAAATGTATCTTCTTCTTCTAATTCTCATGAGTGGCTCATTGATTCTAGAGCTTCTTATCACATGGCCAAAAACAAAGCCATGTTTTCCTCTTTAAATGATTGTAACACCAAAAATATATATGTTGGTGATGATAGATTTCTTAGTGTTATAAGGACTGGAACTGTTCATATAGAAAATGGTCAATTTAATGATATATTATGTGTTCCAACCTTATCCTGCAACCTTCTATCTGTATATCAGATAACTCATTCAAGTGAAGGTAAAATCATTGAATTTTCACCTCACGATCTTGTAATTAAGGACCTAAGAGATCCTAGACAGATTTTAGCGACTGGAATTGTTGATGATTCTATAAGGTTGTATAAGTTTAACAACTTTGGGTCATCAAATCTTCCCTCAGTATTTGTTGCTCATAATGATGAAGTGAGCAAACTTTGGCATGAGTGATTTGGTCACTTAAACTATCACTCCCTTCAGAGTCTATGTGAAGAAAATATGGTGACAAGTCTTCCCATGGTATCTTGTAGAGATGGTGTTTGTTCCGAATGTGTACTAGGAAAAAATCATTTGGATAGTTTCGAAAAATGTGCCTCTTGGCATGCCTGAGCCCCTTTACAGCTTGTGCATAGTGATTTATGTGGTCCACTTCCAGTTGTTTCATTCTCTGCCTACAGGTATTTCTTAACTTTCATTGATGATTTCTCCAGACGCATTTGGGTATACTTCTTAAAACTCAAGAGTGAAGTATTTAACATGTTCTTGGCCTTTAACGCCTTTGTTGAAAAACAATCTGGACATCAAACTATTAAGCTAAGATCTGATAATGGCAGAGAATATGTTAACAACAAATTCATCAACTTTTGCACTGAGAATGGAATTCAAATGCAACATAATGTTCCATATACTCCACAACAAAATGGTGTAGCTGAAAGGAAGAATGGTACCTTAAAGGAAACGGCTAATTGTATGCTTCAATCTAAAGGACTTAGTCTTAATTTTTGGGCAGAAGCAATTAACTGTGCAAATTACATAATAAATCGCACTCCTACAATGATTTTAAAGAATATCACTCCAAAAGAAGCATGGAGCTCAATTAAACCAAATGTAAGTCACTTTTGTGTTTTTGGAAGTGAGGCATGGGCCCATATTCAAGATGAGAAACATAAAGCTTTAGAAAAAAAGAGTGAAAATTGTATTTTTGTTGGATATTTTGAAGATGTCAAAGGATACAAACTTATTCCACTTAATTCGAAAAATGTTATCATTAGAAGATATGTAAAGTTTTCTGAAAATAGATTGGCCTACGAGCCTAGTTCGGCGGATGTGCCACCACTCTCTATCCCTTCTACTTCTGAAAATATTTCTTCTTCAGATGATGACATCGAGGATAACAATCCTCCCCCACCTTCTCAGGATCCTCCTTCAGCTCCTCAGCTTCCAAAATGGGTTCGTGCTACTCGGGATGTAGCAAGTGCTCTTGTTGGTGATCCTACAGATCAGCAACGTACACATTCTCAGTTCGATAGAGCCTCTTCTTTACTGGCTCAAGCTTCAGCTAATTATGATCTTGACACCTTTGCAGAAGCTTCAGGCCATCCAAATTGGGACGCAGCTATGAATGAAGAATATCATTCATTATTGGCAAATGATACTTTCTCATATATATATATATATATATATATATATATATATATATATTCAAAATACAAAATAAATTATTAAATATTTTATATAATAATATAAAAATTATAAATTATAAATATAATAACATAAATTAAATTTCAAAGAAAATTTTAAACATAAAATAATTCTTTGGTTAACAAAAAAGTAATTATTCTTTAATGTCAAAGTAACGTTAATAATATTAATATAGATTCATTTTATATACATATCTACTTTGACCAAGGTAGAGAGGAATGCAATCTCTTGATATGTAAAGCTTTATTTTAGAGTGTTAAACTTGAAAAATGGTTTGCAACTAGAGATATTTAATCCATCTAGACACTTGGTTAACACACACACACCCACATATATATTAAATTGTTTTTTTAGTGCATAAATGGGTACAATGCTTTAAACAATATCCTTGAACACTTGGATTCCATAGACTACACAATTTAAATTTGAAATTCTAATAAATATTTGCTATGTTTTAATTACTTACTTTATCTTTCAGAAATTGATATAAAACATACTTATCATATTCCATTTATGGCTTTGAGAAATAAAGTGAAATATTTTACCATTCTCTTTCATACTGACTTGTAATATTATAACACATTAAGCTAGTACCATGATAATGAAATTATTAATGTTTTATAAATTTTTTAATTAATTCTAACCATATATATATAAATATAGTAGAAGGATGTGTGTGAACTAGTGGAGAAAGAAGGAATTTATATTTGACATTACTAATTTATTTATAGTATATTTTATTTTTCTTTTAAAAGAGCCAAATGTCAACTCAAAGAACACATAAGGAATTATACATCTCCTTCATACTATGTTGTAGAATGTCTCTTGTCATAATTATTGCATCCATAAATATATTCTACAATTTAGTAATTTAATATAAAGCCAATAAAAATAAAAATTAATAAAATATTAATTAATTAAAAAGAAAAAAAATCAAAATATCTTTCAAATATTTTTTAATTAAAAATATTAATACAAAGATTTAAGATGCTATATTTCATATGGCATTGATAATGTTAAGTGAGAGACATGAACATAGGCGAGAAAGATTCCATTCTTTCTTTAAAACCACCCTAAATAACCTAATTGAGTAACAAAGTAGTATTAAATTATTTGTATTAAAAATGATATATTTATTATTATTTTAATTTATAATTTTTAAAAGAACAATTATTTCATTTTTTTTAAATAAATTTATACTAAAAAACCAATAATAAATACAATAGGTAAATTATTGTAAATATTTTATTGTAATAAGGATGATGTAGGCTAAGGTATCATTTTATAATTTATATGTTTAGGTTTACCATTTAGCAATCAAGTTGAAGTTTGTGCATTATTTTATGGTTTAAGAATAGTAAACTTCAAAACTGGAATAAACAAACCAATCCCATTATCATTGGTGGCAATATCATTAAATTCATGAGACTTAATCAGCTTCTCTCACAACAAACTAACTTCCATTCTTTTTAGCCCCAGTGAAATACTCTATAACACATCTACAAGGAATTATAGAATTACAAATATAGTATTATCATGAGGATTATTAAAGAATTGAAATGAGAAAAAAATAATTTCTATAGTGAAATTGGAATTGGGTAAAATGGTAAGTGAAGTTGAGTAAGGTGGTGTACCATTTAACAATCAAGTTAAAGTTTGTGCATTATTTTATAGTTTAAGAATAGTAAAATTCAAAACTGAAATAAACAAACCGATCTCATTACATTGGTGGCAATATCAGAATTATTCAATTCGTGAGACTTAATCGGCTTCTCTCACAACAAACTAAGTTCCATTCTTTTTAGCCCCAGTGAACTACTCTATAACACATCTACAAGGAATTATAAAATTACAAATATAGTATTATCATGAGGATTATTAAAGAATTGAAATGACAAAAAAAATTTCCCTACTTAAATTGAAATTGGGTAAAAGGGTAAGTGAAGTTGAATAGGGTGGAAGATTCCGTTTGAGGAGAAAATTGTAAAAAATAATGATGATGTAAAAATATAAATTAAAAATTTATATACTAAAAATAGCAAATAATAAAATATGAAGAATAAAGTAATAAGGTAACATACAAGATTTTGAAAATAAGATAAAGTACAAACCTATGACCTAGTTCTAAGGGATAGTTTAATTGGTCCAAATTCTATTGTTAAGTATCCTTCCAATTGGGAGGTCACGGGGTCAAATCTCTTTGATGCCCTTGGGGTTAGGCCTTCTAGATCTGCTTGAATTATTACTTGTGAATGTAGTGGCTACTCAGTGACTGTGAACCACAATTAAAAAAAATAAACCTATAATAAAAATATATAAAAGAATAAAATAACATAAAAAAGAAATAAGAATAATAATAATAATAATATATATAAATAAATAATACAAATGTAATATCCCTACAACCTTTGGTGTTGGTAAAAAGTAATAAAACTTATTTTAGTTATTTCAACAAATTTTGAATCAATAATTAGTTATGGAATTATCTATGGAACTTGTAAATAGAAAACAACTAACAAATCTCTTGTAAATAGAAAACAACTACGAAATCAAGATTTGTTGGGTCTCAATTGGGGAAATAAATGTATGTACGCTTATAACGAATCTATAAATCTTTTGGTACTTGGGGGTTGGAAAATTAAAGATAGGGGAACCTCTACGGCCTATCTAGGGATATGGTGGGAGAGAGAGCTCTCATTATTAATGGATTTATCTCTGTTTTGAGAGAGATTATTCTAAGGCACAAAAAGGGCATTCTCTTGAGAGACAAAAGGTAAGTGTGTTAGAGAAAGCAAGCCAAGGATCGATTTAAATAATCACTATTAGTTGTTTGTCTAGAAATATCATATATATGGTGCCATAAGGAACTTCACAATGAACTTTCTTCAACATTCTTCAGTCAACGCTGAAAAATATATTTTATTTTCTAATATTGTTAAAATATGCCTATGGAGAGTTTAGAGTTTCTTGCCAATGCAAAATTCACATGTATTAAATTCCGAGCTATTTTATTGTTTGATCCCAAAAAATAATCTAGTTTTTATTGGGAGTGTGCATTCGTGTCTTCTCACCATGCAAAGAAAAGAGCGAATGTTTGTTTTTTTTAAATACTTCTCATGCTTAGAGATAAGTTAATTAGTTTTTTGAAATTTTCAATGGTTCTTGTGTGCATGAGCATATGTTAAATATACTTATATTCTTCAAAAGATTTCTTTTTCATTTGTTGGAAAACTTTCTATGTAGAAGATAAATAAATTACCTAAGTCATTTTTCTTGAAAAAATACATATGAAGCCTACATATAAAAGAAAAAGAAGTCCTGATATTTTGTGAGAAGAACGTGTGTGAAATTTACACACTAAAATATAGAGAAACCATATTGTTTTATTAAAAATGATTGCAGGGAATTATGTGTATGAAGAGCTAGATTATTCTATTAGTATTCTTATGGTTTCTATACATTATTCTTGAGAAAGAAACATGTATTTGTATGCTCTATTTCATTTGATTTCTTGAAATATATCTATATATATATATATATATATATATATATATATATATATATATATATATAATTAGGAAAATAATAGCTAATGTTGTGTAGTAAACAATAAGCTACCGTGCTAGAAATATGTATAATTGCATGCACTAACTATGGTATTAGTTTTCCATTTTGGAAATGAGTATTACTTACACGCCCAAAGATGATAAGTTGTTGGGCTAGTTTATTTCGAAGAAGATATGCATCATATGCACAAAGATAACATCCATTGTGTTAGATTTTTTTTGAGAAGAATATGTACTTTCATGCATGAATAATAGATATTGTACTAAGCTTTCTTTTGGAAAAGAAATGTATTCTACATGCATGGAAACAATAACTATTCAAGTTTTGTTACAACCCTGGTTAAAAATCCATGTAAAAATATATAAGACCCATGGTCATGGGACATGTATTCCAAGCTGAATGGTGACCAAAACATCCTAGTAGGTATTCATTCAGTTTATTATGGCTAAGGAAATTGACAAAGGCAATGGAAAAAGCTTTGGACAGGTAAAGTGGCATTTTGGCAAAATTTTTTAATGAAAAATAATGGAAATTAGGAGAAAAGGAAGGTGAAAGGACAAAGGTTGCATGTGAGGAGGAAAATGAAGAAAGTAGAGGCGTCAGTAATAAAAAGGATTTTGAGGATTGATTAGGAAGCTTTCGACAAGTTTTTGGTGGAACTCTCTTATATTCTCTCTCTCTCATACTCTTGGACACTTAGAGTTTTCTTGGAGCACTGTTGGAGAGTGTGTCATACTTGGAGTTTTGGAGTAATAAGGCAAAGGAAGAGTACGAAAGCACAATAGGACATCGAGATCAGTAGTTACAATGGATTTTTCTTGGATATACCGAGTTGCATGTATGATTTCCTTGCTAGTTTCCATACATGTGGTTTCTTGGTTATGATCTATCATTGGCATGGACGATTTCCTAGATTGACATAGGTTTTTCCTAGCCTTGCCATTTCCTGGATATCCATGGTGTCGTGGGTTCATTTCCTTATGTTTCTCATTGGTTTTGATGTTTCCTTTAGCTTGGGTTGACTTACTAGTCCCAAGAAGCTGTGATTGGAAAAACTCTTTGGAAGCCCTGTGACAACTTGGGTTGATTTACTAGTCCTAGAATCCTTGGTTGGACAAACTCTATGGTAGCCCTTGGTGGGTTAAGCTACTATTCCTGGAAGCCCTGGTTGGAAAAACACTCTGGAAGCCCGACGAAAAATGTGGGTTGAGTTACTAATCCGGAAGCCTTGGTTGGAACAAACACTTTGGAACCCTAGAAAGCTAGGGTAGAGACCAATTTGGTGATGGTTTTGTGATGTCCGACCATGAGGTGGAATCACTTTTCTATGGGTTGAGGTGGTTTGGCATCAAGAAGCCTTGGATAGCTTTGATTGACGTGGTTTATGAGATCTCACGTTCATGCTTGGAATATGGCATGAGGGCAACTGGATGAAGAGATATTTAGCTCAGTCATGTCTACCGTAAGGTGGTTCGTGGAAGTCCCGAACCTGGTTGACATTTGCATCATTAGTATGAGGTTATTTCTCCTTGCTATTTCATGAGTATTGTAATGGTTTATATGTGGATGATATGGCAATTATTTCCTTGGTATTGCTATTGTTATTATGTTGGTTATGAACATGTATTATGATAGTAGTTATGTATGGTGCTCATCATGTTTTACTTGTAAATGAATGAACAATGTATATATGGCCTAATGGATGAAATTGTAGCTAATGTGATAAGGAAACAATTCCTTATAGCGAATCACAGATAAGTACGAGAGCCCTATGCTAAGATCTATTGTTTAAACATGTAGATAACTTATTTGTGACATGTTTGGCAAAATGCTTGTCATGGCTAGTAGGGGCCTAGTTAATTCCTTGTTCAATTAGTTGAACTTGTATCATTGTTCTATTGTTATATTTAAGTTATGAAAGTGTCATTTAGTTCTGGGCAGTGACCTGGGCTCTAGGCCTAAAAAATTGACTCAGATCCTAGAGACCCAGGCACAACAATGGACAAAAATGTCCCCAGACACATGCATACCCATGTTGTGGGAGTGTCTAGAGCCTCTTGGACGCATGCTTGTCCATATCAAGGGAGCATCCATGGGTTTAATGGTCTAAAAACTCAGTGGGATATAGGGTCTAGTTACTGGAGTGATTCGGATGGCTCCTGGGAGTTCTGTTGTTGATGAGGAAGGTCTGTATGGTGTATTTCTATCAGCTCCACTTCTTTAACTCACACATAGGGAGTCGAATCGTATCATAGTAACTTCTCGTCACATGTTTACTCCGGCTGTCCATTTACTTAGGTACATGTGGGAGGAGGGTGTTACAAAGTGGTATGAAAACATGGTTTAACACTTAGACTGGATGGGCATAATGTGTTTTTCATTCATGCATGTAGGTTGTATATGTGTTTGATGTGTATGCATGGTGATGGTCATTTTTACAGTTGTGTTGACATGTATAAGTTGATGATGTTGTTGATGGGATGAATTTTTCATGAATGCATGTCAGATGTATATCCATTTGTTATGCATGTTGGTGTCTATATGTTGTTATGCATGCATTGTCATGATTATAGTCATGCATGTATAGTAGGTCAAACATGCATTGTGAGGTCATTGTATGTAGTTTGTGTCATCATGATATGCTGCTATGTTATGATGCTGATGTGTTGGCTAAGAAAGAGAAGGAGATGTAGATCATCAAAGTGAGCTTACAACACTATACTTTGGCCCGGTAAGAGAAAATCATCATATAGATTTGTATGTTGGTCATGCATGTATGTGGTTAATGGTTGTTATAAGAATTAGGGTTACTTATATACTTGTCATTTTATTGTTGTTATGGTTACATGTATGATAAATGCTCGCTGATTAGTGTAGTCAAATGCACATGTTTCATACACTCATGAATGATAGTAACCTATTGTTCTATGCATTATGGTCATATGCATGATGGTTATGTTTATTGCATTGAAGACCTTGATTTTACATGTATCATTATAACCTGGATTTGTCTATGAAGATGATTATGGCTATGGTATTCAAGTATGAGTCGACTTATTTGTGATAATGTGTTGTACTAATCTAGACTAACACTGCATATGTGATTGCTATGCATAAATGACAATTGTTTATTAGCTTATAATGTGAACATGTTAGTTAGTTACTGTTATGGATATCATGACCTTATTTATGTTTTAATTGATATGATGTGAAGTTATATCATGATAATATAGATTTATTGTGCAGACAAGATAGCATCCCATGAGATACATTAAGTTACGAGTTTTCTTATGTCATCTATCAGTTGTTTGAATGTTTGATTGCTTGAATGATATGAGTATGTGTCTATAAGTTTTCTTACTGAAATGATCTTGTTTTAAGATGATTGTACTAATTCATATGTGTTGAGACAGCTGATATGTACTTCAATGTAAGTAGGTGATAGTTGTAGAATTATGTATTATGACTGATGAATGTGAGTTGATTGTTGAGTATGACATGGTTGTGAGATTTGGTAAAGGTTGATTTGAAATTAATATGTACATGATGTCTTGATCTTTGCAACATGAGACTGACATGTGAGAGAAGTTGCAGGGAAACATGCCTGGTATTAGCTTGAAAATTAATAGTTGATGTTTTTATATAACTAACGGTTGGGTGGTGCGACAATGCATAGTAAGAATCAATTGCAGCAAGAAAAGCTAAAAGAAAGGAAATGGGTGAAAATTTCCTTTGGCTATGTTTGGAAACTGCAATTCCAAATGAATGAGTGCTTTGCCTACAAGAAGTTTTCTTAACCTTGAATTTGTATGACATTATGAGGATATGTGTTATATTCATAAGTATGTATTTGAAATGTATAGAACTTGGTTCTAGTTATGGCTAGATTCATCAAAGGATTGGATTCCCTTGAGAGATGGCGTGGATGTGTTCAGTTGCAAGTAATGTGCTTGGCACAACAAGATAAGGTAACTGGTGTATTGTTATGTTTATTTACGCATTGACAATTATGTTTTTATGGAAATATGATGCAAGGAATTGCATGGAAAAGAGACTACAATGAAACTATGAAGAAGGATCATGTTGATATTTCCTTTGGAAGCACTGGGAACCATGGGGATTGAGTCATGGTGTTTGTTGAGAGTCTTGTGATTTCGATTCTTTTTGCTTTTTTTGTGCTTGATTTGCAGCTTTGTTTATGTGTAGTGTATGGCCATACCTTTTTGTTCGTGGTGTCGTATTGTTATTGGTTTTCATGGTTTTCTTCATGTTTGCATTTTTTCTTGCCTTTTATGTTTTGATTCTTGGGAATTGGTTGGGAAAAGAGGAAAGTTGATGGATCTCAGTGATAGCTAAATGAAATCCAGCACATAATGAAAGACTCAGATGAAGTTGGTGCATGTGTAAGGGCAGCAAAAGGTAAGAGTATGACTGTAGGCTAAGTTGGTTGGATCTATTAGTGTAAAGGGATGGTGGTAGGACAATCATGAGAAAGGTAAAGTGAATGGATGTGAGGTGTCAGATGCGTCGGCTATGTTAGGAATCATTGTTCTCAATGTTGTGCATGTTGTGAACAGATAAAGGGAGTTCTCTTAACTTTGACCTTATGATATATGGTAATTATGTTGTGATCATGATTATTCTGATGTATATATATATATATATATATATATCTATGTATGTATGTATGTATGTCATGTCTTACAGGGTCATCATGGATCATGATTGTTTTTATGCTAATGTTTATATGTATATATGCATGTATGTGTGTCGTTGTCTTTCGTGATCATGATTGTTTAATGCCAATATTTATATGTATATATATGTATGTATGTATGTTGTTGTCTGAAAGGGTCATTTGGAATCATTCTTATGAAGGAATGATTTCTTACGCAGGTGAATGACATGAAGGGTTTCCTAGTTCATGAGGAATCAAGTGGGAAGAGTAGTCCTGACAAATATATGAGGTTAGTATCATGTGTATATTAATTGATATTATGTAATTATAATGTGTTTATGTTATGGACAGGCTAGGCCGAGGGATAAATTGGCGAAATGAAAACAGTGTGGTTTGCGGCATGTTGGGACAAGCATGGATAAGACACTGGAAGCAAGGTTGCTTGGTAGAGACAGTGTGGTTTTGGATGTGTAGTACTATTGTTGTGGATATGTTGTACAGGTTATACATGTTGCATCTGTGATGTTGTGCGCATGAGGTGTTGTGTATATATAGTGTGTGTACATGTTGTTTATGAAATGTTATGTATAGGGTGGTACAAATAGTGTTGTGTGAATGTTGCATATGCAGTGTTGGGTGTAGATGTTGTTTTGTACATGTTGGATATGTAATGTTGTGTACATAGGGTGTTATGTACATGTTGTATATGGTGTTTTGAGCATGTGGTTTCATGTACATGTTTTACATATGGTGTTGTGTGTAGGTGGTGTTTTCTACATGTCATTCATATGATGTTGTTCACATGTGTTGTCCTGTACATGTCGTGCATGTGGTGTTGTGTATGTATGGCGTTGTGTACACGTTATACAGGTGGTATGATGTACATGTGTCATTGTGTACACATTGTATAAGTGGTGTTGTGTACATGTGATGTTTTGCACACATTGTTCAAGTGGTGCTTTGTAGAGGTGGTACTATGTAGTACATATGGTACTTATGTGCATGTGGTATTTTGTGCATGTCATACATGTTATGTTGTGGTATTTTGTGCATGTCATACATGTTATGTTGTGGGCATGCAGTACTATGTATATGCATTGTGTAGTTGTGGTATCATGAGATGTGTATTTGTTGTGTTGTACTATGTGTATGTATATGTATTATGTTTTACATCGAGTGCATGTGTATGTATTGTGTTGTGGTGTACACTGAATGTAGGATATGTATTGCGTTGTGTTGTACACTAGGTGTAGCTTTATGTGTGGTATCTCAGGTCTAGGTGCATGTATTGCATGGTGTTGTATGTCGTGTGTGGTTGTATGTGTGTGATGCACACTATATGCATGTGTACATGCTTGAGGAGAAGACATTGGGTGTTTGTTAGGTATGGAAACCAATTCGGTGTGCGTACGAAATAAGGAAAAAGGTAGAAGCTAAGGATTGATTAAAGGATAAGTATTATTATTTTATTCTAGTTTTATTATGCATGTGATATATGATTCTGGTCTATGATGATTTTATGTGATCTATGATTCTGGTTTATGATGGTTACATGTGATTTATGATTTTGATCTATGATGGTTGTGTTTTGAGCTAACCTGATGTGATATGTTTATACATGATGAATTGGTCAAAGATGCTAGTTTGACTTGTTGTGATAGGAAGCGAACAAAATTGCAACTGTACATTGTTGATGGGCCACCAATGCGTTATGATTTGAAGTTATTTCAATTTATTTTAAATATAATGGAAAGAATGAACATGCCCAGTTGGGTGGTTGGAACTGAATGCAAGAATTAGCAACATCAGAAGGAATTGGAAAATGAAACAACATGTTTGTAAATCACTTTGAGAGCAGGGCCATTGTGGGACCATGGTACCTAACAATGTCCATTGATCACCGTGATCATTCTATGACCGATATGATTGTTTGAGGCAGGGCTATGCCTTGGTTTTTAGACCTTTTAATGTGAGGAAACCTTGCTGAGGGATGCACTGCCTGGGATGGGGGTGCCAAAAAAATTTGTAAGGTATGTGACTGTTATCCTGCTATCCATCTCGTGATGTCTTTCAGCTCGTGCCTTCCCTTTCAAGTTGCATGCTATCAAAGGCTTCTAAGGGGCTCACTCTCCTCCCGTTTTTCATGTTAGAGCCTTTTGTGCACCTTCCTTGACTTGCTATAAGGTCACACCCTTGCTTCCAATAAGGACATATTACCTACCTCAGTGCGCAATCGCAGTCAAGGCGATAACGTACTACCCACTGTTGGGACTCCTACTCCAAACAGTTTGAGGTCTAGTCGGGACTTCTTGCCGGGGAGATCCCCTCACATGTTGATGGATCCAACACAGTCAACAGTTTCAAATAGAAATGCATATCCATTTTTTTTGAGTTAACATATATATTAATAGATTTGATTTGTGTTTGGTAAAGATAGTTTAGATATTCTCTTAACATGTCTCATTAATTTTTAAATAAGTTGAATCCCGCAATCTCTCTCTCTCTCTCTCTCTCTCTCTCTCTCTCTCTCTCTCTCTATATATATATATATATATATATATATATATATATATATATATATATATATATATAGACATACAAGAAATAATACTAAAATTAAATGGCTTTGTGTAATTATTTTCAAATTTTTTGTTGGAACTCTTAAACCCCTCATGAAAGAGCCCAAAAAAATATGATTTTAATGTAGATTTTTTCTGCTGAAATCAATGTAGATTTTTGTTGTTGTGTTGTGTGGGTTATTTGCTTGGTATCAAAAGCCACGAGAAATAACTAACTAATGTTTGTGTCCCGATTTTGTCCACACACTTCTCAACACAAAGAAGTTCCATGTATCTAACCCTGCAACAATAATATTCGATGCAACAAATCAACAGATGGATTTGACAATAGTGGGTAGATTTAAGGAAGGTGCATGGGATTTAGTAATCAAAAGATGGATTTGATGATAGTGAGTAGATTTAAGGAAGGTGCATGGGATTAATACTGGTTAATCACTCATGGGCCTATCTCAATGGTAATTCTGACACTATTAATTAAGATCCTCATTTTTTTTCCTATGATAGCCAATCAACGATATATGTGTGTATGGGGGTGTCATGAAACAGATTCTCTTGCTAATCATATTAGATACTTGTAATATTCATTGACGCTATTTCATAGAAAATACATGAGTATAATAGATTATGCAATCCTGAGAAGGCATTTACATTCCAAGTCATTTTTTCAATGTCTTTAACATGACGAGAAGCTAGAGAACCTTTTCAAGTAACACATCCACATGGATGAGGAGATTCGTTTCTTATTGGATTGGTTTTTTTCCATGGGTTTTGTTGGATTTTTTATTAGTTGGTTTGTTAAATAAAGCATGGATATGTGACCTTGGAATAGGGTGACATGACTGAAGAGCTTGCGTAGATAAATTAATGTGTTAATAAAAACACTACACAGTTTTTTGTTATTTTTCAATGGTTATAGTATTGAATCAATTCAGGATCAATTAAAAAACCTATATGAATATAAGTTAATGTGTTAATAAAAACACTACACAATTTTTGTTTTTTTTTCAATGGTTATGGCATTGAATAAATTCAAGATGAATTAAAAGCCTAATATGAATAGTTGTTTAGCTAGTTTAAGAGTTTGACTTCAAAATGTTTAAGATTTGGAAGTTAAGAATGGAATTGGAATTCATCTCAAAAATGGAATCGGAAATTTGATGGAGTTAAACCTAACCAAGGAATATTTTTTAGTACATATATATTTAGTGTGTGTTTGATTTTAATATTATTCTTCTTGATGCAAGTATTAAGGGGCTTGGAGTTGATAATTGTAAGAGTATTTTAATACTCACAATCTTATGTAAAAATATATAGAAGAACTCCATTATATAGCAATGGAGGATGCACACTGTCGGTTAAGGATAACTATGAAAAATGGGTAGATGCAAGTCCCTAGGTGAGGTTAGAGCTCACCATAATTGGCACATAGGGAAATGAAGCGTTGGAAAAGACAAACTCCAACACCCGCTCTTAAGCGAAACATAGGGAGTAACTAAAGAAAAAAGGAAACAAAGAATGGGTCTCGGCAATGAGGCCTGATTAGGTACCCATGTACAAACTCTCATAAGCAGAGAAAGAGAGGAAAACCCATAGGAAAAAATTCCCCACAAAAGAGAAAAAAATATAGTGCTCAAAGTATCATGGAGCTGAAATTGTAGATCCCATAACGATCCACTAAATGGCAAGAAAATGGGCCTGCTCCATCAAGAAGTATGAAATGATGAAGTACCAAAATTCTAAGGATGAGAGTTGCGAAACCTCAATGAGGTTGGTCGATATCTGAAGTAGGATTGTTGCAGAGGCACACAGGTTAATCCGTATTTAAACAGGAATGTAACAAATTACATATATAACCATAAACACAAAGATGCAGCAAAAATAAAACTTCATTTCATTAATATCAAGGAATTGAAATATGCTTACATACAAAATGAAAATAAACTAGCTCGGATGATGGTATCTTATCTCTAAGAAGAGATTTGGCAGCTACATGCCTCTGAACTGTGTTCAAATTATGCTTGAAGGCGTATTTTTATTGAGAAACAATGGAAAACCCAAAACATCCAAAAACATAACCCTAGGAGATGAAACACCAAGCTATGGGTCCCATTGGGGTAAATTCGTACATCAACTTCCTAGGGTTGTAACTTTGGCATACTACCTTCATTTGATGCACAAGATACCTCGTTAGAAATATCTATCCAAGTAATACAACCGCTGACAGTGAATACGAAGTTAAAATCATGTATTCACCCATGGTTATTTTCCAAAATAACATTGTTTTGGGCCTAAAAACGGCTTCAGAACTTCAAGGCCCTAAAAATGGCCAAAAATAGTAAATTGTGCTACAATTAAGGAAATTGAAAAACTAAAAGAAATAATGGTGAGGGTCCTAGTGGAATAGGCAGATGGCCACCAATATCCACCTAGATCACAGGTGGAAAACAATGTCAACTGCTCCAAAAAAATCTTCAAAGAAATTAGGTGCGAGTAAAGACTCAAGACAAGGTTTCAAACAAAATCAAATCCATCAACCAAATAAAAAACACTAAGGCTTGAAAGTATGGCAATCTCAACTCAAACTCTATATAACAACACTTCTGATGTTTTCTGAACATTGTCACCATCGCAGTGATCAAAGCAACAATATATGTCACCATCTAATTGCCCCCCCCCCCCCGTAAAAGAGAATTATGGAAGGAGCGAGAATCAATAGTCTTCATTGTCATTGAATTTCCCTCCCTGAAGCAAAATTGAGGGAACAACAACAATCAATAATGAACAGCTGATGCAACATATTGATATGAGTTTTGCAAGCATTGGTTCAATTGATGCCATGACCATCCATTGACCCATCCACAAATGATATTGATGGTTGGCATTGGTCCCTGATTCAATATCTCATGTCTCTTTTGTAAGGATCTGAATGTAAGACTAGTAATTGACCAAGAATGATGATGCTTGGGTAGTTTTTTTTCTGATGAGGATGTGCACATAGCTCATTTTTTGTTTTTTTAAACACAAAGTTGGGTGCCACAACATTCTCATCTAGAATGGCATTAGAAGCCATATCATCAATATGTTTGTCACAATTAACAGAATAATTTTCTTTAGGCACCTCACAATTGGATGTAAGTGATGAGGCAACAACATGATTGTATCCAAGACCTGCTCTTGATGCCTGCACTTCACGGTTAATAGGAGCAACAATTCCCCATCCATTGTTCCCCAGTCCTCTACTGGTATATCCCATTTTTCTCAGCAATTGAGACCCAATACCAGTAGTATGGTTTTCAAAACTGGGTGTGACAACAACATGTGATGATTCATGATCATCTGTATTAGCCATATGACAATCAAAATCTTCATGTTTGGAAGAAGGAGAGCTTGGCACCTTAACATCAAATGTCTCCATATAAAATTTTTGAAGACGACAAACTTCGAATTCAAGTTCCTGCTTAGACTCTTGCAGCTTTTGAATGACCTCATCCTTCTCAATCAACTATTGAGACAATGCATCATAATCTTGTTTCAAAAGTTGATATTGTTCCAACATTGTTTATTTTAAACAATCAATCTCCATAATGTGTTGATTATTTTTCTCTTCCAACTGTTTCTTTAAATTTGTTATTCTTGAGTTCGAAAAATACTCAACTTCCTCCTCCAAGTCATCAAGGAGATCAATATTCTCTTGAAATTCATCTGCAAGAATCTAGAATTATTTTCCCATGGGTAAATGTAGATGTTCAACCTTATTGATTTTGTCAGCTATTGAACTTTTCAACCTATTTTTAAGTGTTGCAACCTTTTCTTGCAAAATAAGTACCACTGACTGCAATTGAATAACCTCTTTACGAAGTTCATTTGCCTTCTTCTGATGAAGCTCCTACAACCTTTTACCCATCTTGAAAAGACAAAGTTGAAAAATGTAGTAGCCACAACACAAGGCTGATAATAACAAGAAAATCTACTTTACACTTCCAAAAATTATACAAATCAAACAAATTCGTCTAGATATGCATAACTTGCCAACAAACAACCATCATAGACCATCAATTACATAACCATTTTCCAACAGCCATCACAGACCATCAACTACGTAACCATTCTCCAACGACTATCATTTACAAATGCTCCTAATATATATATATATATATATATATATATTAAATTCCTTGGACATTAATATCCTTGGTTTTTAAAAACTACATGTCCAAAATAATTTTAGCTTCTAAAAAATTGTTTAAAAAAGACCTCATGAATTGAGCCCCCATTAAAATAGGACTTCATTAAGAATGATGTTTTTTCGACGTGGTCGAGTGGACCTGCTTCAATCCATTGGGAAAGAGATATACGGTAGCGACAACATAGTTGGAAAAATGGAGTACCACTCCCAGTGCATCAATAATACCAATGGTCAGCATGAATGGGAGGACCATGGTTTTCATCTCGTCTAGCCTTAAAACTGTACTAGAGACATGACCACCGGGTCTAAACCAAATTGATCTGAATAGTGGCAATGATTTAAACACCAACAATGATCACAAAGATCAACCACTCTAGTATATGACATAGTGCATTGCACAAATGATAAAACAAACTCTGATTGTATCAAAAGTATAGCCATTGCAAAGAAGCAAATTTGTAACTACCCAATATAGCTCTTGTCGTTTCAACTCTGGAGAATTACAGCACTATCCATCAACTGCACGAGAATTCAACAATGCCACTTATGTCAACCAACAAGGGATACCCCGCTTGACTTCCATGACTCAATCGACTCTCACCACAACAATTCGTCAAAGGGAAAAAGGTTAAACTTCACAAGGTAAATGGTCTACACATAATTTAATGCCTGTAGCCACACTTTTTGAGTGGTGGAATTGCTTGTGCGTGGAAGCGGAGGACCAGTACCATATAAACTGCTACAGATCCCTTCAAGGAGAGAACAAAAGGAGCCCTGATAAGGGTTTCAAACTCAGATCTGATCAAAGCACACATGATCATAGAGAAATCCTATTTCATATATGATAGATCTCAAAGAAATTTTGAGGCATCATTGAAATATAAATCTCATTCAATATCATTAGAAAAAAACTTTGGCAAAAAATCACGAGGGCAGAAACCACCCACTTTCATACCATGTAAGAGTATTCTAATACTCCCATTCTTATGTTAAAGTACATAGAAGACTTCCATTATATAACAATGGAGGAGAGCCAATGTGGGTTAAGGATAACTATGACAACTAGGTGTATTGTGTGTGTTCCCTATGTGAGGTTACAACTCACCATACTTAGTTCATAGGGAAATGAAGCATTGGAAAAGACAAACTCCAACAATAATTACTTTAATAGATATGGTTTGTGTTTGTTATAGATAATTGAAATATTCTTTCAACACTTCTCCCTAAATTTAAAATTAGTTAATTTTCAAAATATATATACAAATTTATTAAATAAAAATTATATCAAGAAAAATTAAAAAAAACCGGAATTAAAGATTCAATCATCCCATAAAAAGAAAGGAACCCCATATATATTTATAAGAGGATACAACAACACAAAATTTAAAAGTTAAAACATAGCACTGCATAAATGCATTTAAAATAGAAATATAAATTAGAAAAAATATTAAAAATAAATCATTTCAAAGATATTTTTGTTTTTAAAAATTGAAGTGTAACAATGCATAAATGCATTTAAAATAGAAATATAACATAAAAAAATATTAAAAATAAATCATTTCAAAAATATTTTTGTTTTTATCACTATTAGATTGATATTCCAAAAACAAGAAATTGTAAGCATTATTTATACGGAAATATTGTTAACCACTTTTAATATGGTCGTGCTATACGGAAAACATGACATAACTATTCTAATACATAACCAAATTGATCACGAACATGATACCTGTTAACATCAACTTTATCCAAATTGATCACGAACATGATACCTGTTAACATCAACTTTATATCCAAGGTCCTTTTGTGGCCAAAGCCATTCTTTGCTTCCTTTTCTAGGAACATGTAGAAGTTGTCATATAGTTGGCTTCATTCCAAATAAAAGTTAGATTACCTTATGAAAAAGCATTTAGAAAATAATTACACCCACAAATTACTTCAATTTTTTTTTAATTATTTCTTCAAACTTAAATATAATAAATTTATAAAGGATTTAGAAAATAATTACACACAAATTAATTTACACTTGTTTTATATTATTTTTTCAAACTTAAATTAATTCACACTTGTTTTATATTATTTTTTCAAACTTAAATATAATACATTTATATAGTTATCGTGAGATTTAATTTATTTAAAATTTAGAGAAATATTGAGAAAATATTTCAATTATCTATAATAAACAGAAAACAAATATACTAAAGTAATTATTAAATCCAAACCCCTTAATACATACATAAAAAACAACACTAAAATCAAACCAATATGCATTTATGTATTAAAAAATTTCTGAGATGAATCCATAATTTCATTCTTAAATTCCAAATTTTAAACATTTTGAACTTAAACTCTTACACTAACTGAACAACTATTTATACTTGGCTTTTCATTGATCCCGGATTGATACAATGCTATAATCATAGAAAAAAACAACTACATTAATTAATATCTACAAGCTCTTCGTCCATGTCACCCTATTCCAAGGTCACGGCTCCATGTTTTATCTTACAAACCAACTTTAAAAAAATCTAACAAAACCCATGACAACCAAAAAAAATTGTCATTCTTTTACATCAAAGTATTTGCTTTATTTAACAGAATACAAATCCCCTAATCCATGTGGATGTGTTCGTTGAAAACGTTCTTGATCTTCTCGTGATGTAACCCATGAAAACCAAAGCAATTGTCATTATTTTACATCAAAGTATTTGCTTTATCCAACAAAATACAAATCTCCTCATCCATGTGGATGTGTTCTTGATCTTCTCGATATGTTAAATCCATCGAAAAAATACTCGGAACATCAGTGACTTCTTGGACTTGCAAATGTATTATGCTCGTGTATTTTCTATTAAATATTATGAATCAATATTACAAATGTATGATGCTCGTGTATTTTCTATTAAATATCATGAATCAATATTACAAGTATCCGGCCTGATTAGTAAGAGAATTTATTTCATGCGCGACCCGTACACGCATATATCACTGTATCAGTGAGGGCTATCAGAAGGGAAAAAAATAGGGATCTCGATGAATAGTGTCAGAATTTAATGGGATAGGCCCTATTTGTGATGACCCCGTAAAACATGTAATTATGAAAAGTTACTATGGTAAGAAACTAATGTGAACTGTTAGTTACTGTTATTAAATGATATTACTTTATTTTATGAATGGGAGATATTTTGGAAAAATGCTGGCAGTCTCCTAAGGGAGGATTTCTAAAGAAAAAGAAACAGTTATAAAACTGAAAAAGAAACTAACCCTTCAGCCAGGAAAAGTCCTGGGAAGGAAAACCCCTGGTCTGTTGGGACAGAGAGAGGGGGGAGAGAAAAATTGGGAAGAGAAAAGAAAAGAGAAAGAAAAGAGGGTTAAGTCTGGTAAGGACCAGATAACCCTAGCACAACAATGCATGAGACTTGTTGAGGGCTGCAGGCCTGCAGGACAGCTCGGGGGGAGAATCCAATGTATCAATGGATCTCATGGTTGGGTGGATAAAAGCAAGCATACAAATTGCAGGTGAACTTCTGGAGCGTTGATTCTTGTGTCTGACAAATCAGGTATGGTTAGTCACCAGACTCAAACCTCTGTATTCCGTATATTGGTATAAAGGAGTAAAGTATAGTTAAGCTCAAGTTTTCTGTGGCTAGCTAGATAACAGTTACCTGAAGTATTACAGACAGTTTTATGAGAAAATATTACTGACTGTTCAAGCCTAACACGCAAACTAGCTACTATATAAATGCATGTTGATTGTGAGATAAATGCCTGTTAACTGTGAGAGCCGAAGCTTGTTAACTGTACAAATTGATATATGATAGCTGTAAAAATCAATGCATGAGAAACTGAAGGAATCGATGCATGATAGCTGTTAAACTCATTGCATAAATAACTAAAAGAACCGATACATGTTAACTATATAAATCAGTGCATAAGCGACTGTAAGAGTCGTTGCATGTGAACCAGAAGAAGGAGATGCATGGTAGTTGCATAGAAATAACAGCTACGAATAGCCGAGACATATCTGTATAAAACCTCACGAAGGTCTTCAGTACTATAACAGTAAGTGCATGGCAACAAATGCATAAATTATTCAATGGCAAAAGGAATCGTTAACAATCTTTAACCCTTAGAAAGAATCATGGAACAATAGATCAACATTGAATAGTCGTATTACTGTAACAAACATGAAAAACATTGGCACTAAGTGCTGTAATAGAATACGGTGAGGCCATCCAAGAAAGCTCATCGAACCCTGTACCTAGGGTTTAGTTTCACTATACATGTAAAACAAGTGTAAGACGACTGTATTAATGCGGAATACAAATGGAAACCATTACTTAACCAGTAAAGGCATTCTGTTGGCACACAACCGCGGTGGTAAGTGGCCATTCAACTGCCGTGTATAGTCACGAAAACGTCGTGTGAGTAGAGGGATATTATAAACAAACCCTCGTCATTATAAAACAAATCCTTGTTATTATAAACAAACCCTCGAAAGGTACATCTCGACTCTGTTAGCAGAGGAAAGATAATAGCAGAAGTGAACCTGTATATTTGAAGAGGCAAGTTCATATGCAATAGATAACCAGACAATAATTTTAAACGAAACGAGCACTGTACATTTGGAAGCAAAGCTCATATGCATATGGACAACAAAGTTATTACTGTAACTTAACCCAGCGGAAACATGATCATCATACTCCAAGGGAGGAAAGTGAAATATATATACATTAACAGCGTGATAAATGAAACCCGAAGGGTACAGTAATAGACTGTCCATAAATGTCCAGCGAGCCGAGGGGCAAACCCTAGCCTCTTCTGAAACCCGATACATTTGAGAGAACACAAACTAATATCTAACAGCAAAAGAACTGAGATAATATATATTCCAACTTAAATCGAGTTCACCCTGTTCCGGCAAGGAAGGTCGTGAACCATTGAAGCCAAATACACAAACTCTAAGCGAGGTATCAAAATAAACACATATAACACAAGACTGTGTAACCAGATTTGATGCGGGTTTCGGCATGGCAAGGCCGACCGCTAATCTCAATCAGGGTTTGGGCCGAGCAGAGGAACCCTGAGACAGCAATAAGAGTTGCCATGAGGAAACCCTCAGCCAAAGGATAAGACGATACAAGTAAACCCTCAGGCATTTAAACAAATCGAAGCTCTGCATCCATTGTAAAGGATAAATACCTGAGAGTATTTCGAACGCATGTTCTATCCTGGAGCGGCAGGAGCATCAAGAGGTAAACCCCTGCAACAGCGAACAATAGAAATTAGTCATGAGATTTTATTAACTAAAACAATTAACTCTGTGTCATCAAGATACTGAGTGTACATTAGCTGTAATGAAATTCTTGAACCGACGGATAAATTACCTGGATGGCTAGGCAAGACCTGGCACACGTCGGAGACAAGGAATTCGCTGAACTGAACAAGCATCCGGTAAACCCAACAGGAACAAATAAACCCGAAACATGCAGTTTGGGGTATATATAAACCCACTAAACCCTGGAACATATGTGAGCCCTTAGATCTATGCAGGAAATCCTCGCCGTCCATCCAAGCAGAAGAATGGCGCGTAAACCCTAGCGTGCTTTCCGAAACTTCACATGGCCCTTGCACGGTGATGGACACCTGGCCAAGGTAGGTGAAGGCATTACATGTCCGTCACACCTGGCTTTGGAGTTTACATGGTACAACAACCAAGTGATAACCTTTGACCTCATCCGATCACCCATGATTCGTAGGGTAATAAAACAGAAAGTAAACTTTGTGTATTAGGTTGACCATGTGGATATGTGAACCATGACAGTGCATGGGTATTCGAGAGCCATCATATATACATGTGTATAGTAATGTTTATGTTCGAGTATGTATAAGGTGGGTCATAAAGTATTTGAGATGTAATTAAATTTTTTTTTTTTTGTGGTATTTTTACCATGGAGTGTGACAATGTGGTATCAGAGCAGAGGTTTCAGAACTGTGGCCTCTGGAGCAGTAAGATCCAGCTGCATCATATAGTACATGTATGAGGAAGAATTAAAGTCCGCTAACTGTTTTCTGTTAATTAATTAGGGGATAAACACAGAAACAGCAATTCGCTAACAGTCAACAATAAAGATGGAGGAAACGCAGGGACCTGACAGCATTCCTCGGGAAAATCCAGAGCTGTGGGTACAGCTTGGTGCAGAGACACGCAGTACCAATCTGGCGATACTGCAAACTGTTCAAGAACTGAAAAATGAAATGGCGCGTCTGCGAGAAGACAACGCGCGATTGATAGTGGAGCAGGAAAGAATATTGAAGAGTCTGTCGGACAGACAGAATCCACCATTAGCCAATCCTAGTGCAGAACAGCAAAGGGCAACTGAAGAACGGAATTATGCACCTGAAATCTCAGAGGAGAAGGAGGACCACTTTGACAATGTAGTAGAACAGCAGACTTCAAAGAGGCAGAAAATGGAGTTACAGGGAGAATTCCGGAAAATTAAGCCTCCACATTTTGATGGAGAGCAGGAAGAAGCGGCAGAGGCTTGGTTAATTAACATTAACAAGTATTTCCAGCTGTATGAGTATGATCAGAATCTGAAGGCGCGGCTGGCCATTTTCCAGCTACAGGGCAAAGCAACCCTGTGGTGGGAAGAAATTAAAATTGTAAAAGGAGTAAGTGAGCAAAACATAACCTGGGAAAAGTTTCAGAAATACTTCAAGGAGAGATATCTAACCGAGCGTTTCTATGATGAGAAGGCACGGGAATTCCATGATTTACGACTGGGACAGCAGTCCATGGACGAGTTCATTAACCGCTTCACTTCCCTGCTTCGCTATGTGCCATACATCAAGGAGGAGAAGGCCAAAGTGCAGAGATTTGTGAGCGGCTTACCAGCTTATATAAGAGAACGCATTGAGTTTGATAATCCTAGGACAATGGACGAGGCGATTCGTAAGGCAAGAATCTGTTATCAGCAAAACAAACAGAAAGGAGACATTTCAAATAAAAGGTGGAATGAAATAAAGAGCAACAGAATTGCTGGTAATAACAAAGGAAGTCGTGGTAATGGCAGCAAGGGTGCTGGTAAAGGACAGATTGGTAGGAATGTAGCAAAGAGTACATTTCGGACTAAACCAAGTGAGAGCAGAATCAGTGAACCACCTGCCAGGTCCGACCTTGAGGGAGTAACCCGACCTCCAGTCCAATGTTGGGGTTGTGGAGGACCGCATTATGTTAAGAACTGCCCTCAGCGTAAAGGAGTGGATCAAATATCTCAGATCCAAGAAGCATCGACTGTTGGGGAAGTGGCGCGCAGCGTACCCAGGATTAACGCAGCCTTGGATGACCGTCAAGCGGAATACCAGCCGACCATGGTGGAGTTTGAAGGTAAAATTTCAAATTTTTCTATAGCTGTTCTTATTGACCCAGGAGCTACTTTAAGTTATGTTAGCCCAAAAATAGTAGAACAGTGTAAGTTATCTGCTGAAAAGTTCAGAAACCCATGGCTGGTACAGCTAGCCAC
The DNA here is from genome assembly GCA_031772625.1 of Pinus tabuliformis. Taxonomy (NCBI): domain Eukaryota; kingdom Viridiplantae; phylum Streptophyta; class Pinopsida; order Pinales; family Pinaceae; genus Pinus; species Pinus tabuliformis. Next base: position 1,199,548,507 of record CM062805.1, on the reverse strand, counting down.
AGGAGCTAAGAGACGAGTCTTAGCCAAAATTAATAACTGTCCTTTTAGCATAGCATGGCAGCCAATTACAGCAGACCTGAATGTCCTTCCATTGGGGTCTTACGACATCCTAATTGGTATGGATTGGCTGGAAAAACATTGATCGTTGGTAAACTGCAAGACCAAAACTATCTATTACAAAGATGACTTGGGGCAGCAGCAAGAGTTGCAGGGGATTAAACACCCTGTACAGATCCGACCTATCACTGCTTCTCAGCTAGCCAAATGTCTCAGAAAGAAGTGTCAGATTTACGTTATCCAAGTGGGTTATGCAAACCAGAAAGACAAAATATCTGCATTAGACAGCATTCCGGTGGTGCAGGAATTTGTGGATGTTTTTCCTGAAGAGGTACCAGGATTGCCTCCGAAAAGAGACATAGACTTCACTATAGAGTTAACACCAGGGGCAGCCCCGGTGTCACGGGCACCGTACCGGATGAGCGTACCTGAGTTGACAGAATTAAAAATGCAACTGCAAGAGTTGCTGGACAAGAATTATATCCGCCCCAGCGTGTCACCATGGGGAGCTCTAGTGCTATTTGTCAAAAAGAAAGATGGAACCCTCCGTATGTGTATAGACTATCGTCAGCTGAACAAGCTCACGATTAAGAACAAATACCCCTTGCCTCGGATTGACGAACTCTTTGATCAGGTAAAGGGAGCAAAGGTTTTCTCCAAGATCGATTTGCGATCTGGTTATCATCAGATCAGAATTAAAGAGGAGGACATTGCCAAAATCGCTTTCAGAACACGCTACGGGCATTACGAGTTTGTGGTGCTGCCTTTTGGCTTGACCAATGCACCCGCCACCTTTATGTGTTTGATGAACAGCATGTTTCATCGGTTTTTGGACAAATTCGTGCTGATATTCATTGATGATATTCTGATATATTCTCGTTCCCATGAGGAACACAAAGAGCACCTGAGGATGGTGTTGCAAACTCTTCGGGAACATCAGCTATATGCTAAGTTTAGTAAGTGTGACTTTTTCAAGGAGGAAATTCAATATTTGGGCCATGTGATTACTAAAGAAGGAATTGCAGTAGATCCTGAGAAAATAAAGACGATTATGGAATGGCCCATACCCAAGGATGTAGCTGATATCAGATCCTTTATGGGACTAGCTGGCTATTACCAAAGATTTGTGGAAGGTTTCTCAAGGATAGCCTACCCTATCACTTCCTTGCAGAAAAAAGGGAAGGTGTTTAAGTGGACAGTGGAATGTCAGCAGAGTTTTGATCGATTGAAGCATTTACTCACCACTGCACCCATCTTGAGGATAGCTGATCCTAATAAGGATTACGTTGTGTGTACTGATGCAAGTAAAGAGGGTGTGGGTGGGGTATTAATGCAGGAGGGGAAAGTAATTGCGTATGAATCTAGAAAATTAAAAGATCATGAGCAGAAGTACTCTGCTTACGATCTAGAATTAACAGCTGTTATTCATGCGCTGAAAATGTGGCGACATTACCTCTTGGGGAGGAAATTTCTGTTGTTAACAGATCACCACAGCTTGACCAATTATTTCAGTCAACCTACCTTGAATGCAAGACAAGGTCGTTGGGCAGATTTCCTAAGCGGATTTGACTTCGAGATTAAGCACTTAAAAGGCAAAGAGAACCGGGTGGCTGATGCATTGAGTCGAAAGGTGCAGTGTTTGTGTGAACTTTCAGTCAGCAAGTGGCGAAACTCTCTGTTTGAGCAGATTAAATCAGCAGCAAATCAGGATGCTGAATACCAACAGTTAAAACAGCAGGTACAACAATCAGTTAATGAAAGATTACAGCAAGGTTATACATTGGACAATGCTGGCATGCTGTATTTCCATAAAAGATTATATGTACCTGATTCGAATGACCTTAAGAACCTGATTCTGGACGAGTTCCATACCAGCCACTACACTGGCCATCCAGGATACCAGAAGATGGTCACTGCACTTAGGAAGGAATATTTCTGGCCTAGAATGAAGAAGCAAGTGGTTGAGTATCTGGCAAAGTGTTTAGAGTGCCAGCAAATTAAGGCAGAACATCAGCATCCGGCCGGGCTATTACAACCTTTGCCTATTCCGGAATGGAAATGAGAAACCATTTCCATGGATTTTATAACCGGTTTGCCACGAACGAGGAAAAACCATGATTCCATCATGGTGGTGGTTGATAAGTTGAGTAAGGCGGCACATTTCATACCCGTTCAGTCCACTTATAAAGCGGTGCAAATTGCTCACCTTTTTATGCAGAATGTGTTCAGACTGCATGGACTACCGAAGGTAATCATTTCAGACCGGGATGTAAAGTTTACATCCACCTTTTGGAGGACGTTGTTCGCTGAGTTGGGAACACAGCTGAACTTTAGCACAGCCTACCACCCGCAGACCGATGGTCAAACCGAGCGAGTAAATCAAGTGTTGGAAGATATGTTGAGAGCGTACGTGATGATGAAACCAAATCAATGGGAAGAGTATTTGCACCTGGTTGAATTCGCATATAACAATGGATATCATACCTCAACACAGTTGAGCCCCTTTGAGGTTCTGTATGGGTGAAAATGCCGCACACCCTCAAGTTGGGGTGGACCTAAGGATAAGCTGAGTTTGGGTCCGGAAATGCTTAAAGAAATGGAAGACATGGTGAAAAGAGTGCGTGCCAATTTGAAGGCTGCACAGGACCGACAGAAAAGTTTTGCAGACAGAAAAAGAAGGTTTAAAGAATATCAGGTTGGTGACCATGTGTTTGTGAGGATCCAAGCTAGGAAAAGCACACTGCAATGGAGCGGATGTGCCAAGCTGGCTCCTCGGTACTTTCGACCTTTTCAGATCTTGGCTAGAGTGGGGCCGGTGGCTTATCAACTCGCCTTGCCAAGCCATATTAGAATTCACAACGTTTTCCACGTTTCTGTCCTAAAGAAATATGTATATGATCCTAAACATGTGATCAAATGGCAAGATGTTCGGGTAAGAATTAATCCCGTTGTTTTGAACATGCGGATATACTTAATGGAAACTGATTGAAGTTATTGATTGTCTGCAGGTCGAACCGGAAGGCGAGGTTCTGGTCGAACCACAGAGCATTCTCGACCGGAGAGAAGTGCGGCTGCGGAAACGGGTTATTACCCAAATTAAAGTGCTGTGGCAGCACTATGGGCCTGAGGAGGCTACTTGGGAAGATGAGGAGCTTATGAGGAAAGTTTATCCGGACTTATTTAATGGGAATAGACATCGGGACGATGTCCAATCCCAGGGGGGGAAGATGTGATGACCCCGTAAAACATGTAATTATGAAAAGTTACTATGGTAAGAAACTAATGTGAACTGTTAGTTACTGTTGTTAAATGATATTACTTTATTTTATGAATGAGAGATATTTTGGAAAAATGCTGGCAGTCTCCTAAGGGAGGATTTCTAAAGAAAAAGAAACAGTTATAAAACTGAAAAAGAAACTAACCCTTCAGCCAGGAAAAGTCCTGGGAAGGAAAACCCCTGGTCTGTTAGGACAGAGAGAGGGGGGAGAGAAAAATTGGGAAGAGAAAAGAAAAGAGAAAGAAAAGAGGGTTAAGTCTGGTAAGGACCAGATAACCCTAGCACAACAGTGCATGAGTCTTGTTGAGGGCTGCACGCCTGCAGGACAGCTCGGGGGGAGAATCCAATGTATCAATGGATCTCATGGTTGGGTGGATAAGAGCAAGCATACAAACTGTAGGTGAACTTCTGGAGCGTTGATTCTTGTGTCTGACAAATCAGGTATGGTTAGTCACCAAACTCAAACCTCTGTATTCCGTATATTGGTATAAAGGAGTAAAGTATAGTTAAGCTCAAGTTTTCTGTGGCTAGCTAGATAACAGTTACCTGAAGTATTACAGACAGTTCTATGAGCAAATATTACTGACTGTTCAAGCCTAACACGGAAACTAGCTACTATATAAATGCATGTTGATTGTGAGATAAATGCCTGTTAACTGTGAGAGCCGAAGCTTGTTAACTGTACAAATTGATATATGATAGCTGTAAAAATCAATGCATGAGAAAATGAAGGAATCGATGCATGATAGCTGTTAAACTCATTGCATAAATAACTGAAAGAACCGATACATGTTAACTATATAAATCAGTGCATAAGCGACTGTAAGAGTCGATGCATGTGAACCAGAAGAAGGAGATGCATGGTAGTTGCATAGAAATAACAGCTACGAATAGCCGAGACATATCTGTATAAAACCTCACGAAGGTCTTCAGTACTATAACAGTAAGTGCATGGCAACAAATGCATAAATTATTCAATGGCAAAAGGAATCGTTAACAATCTTTAACCTTAGAAAAGAATCATGGAAACAATAGATGAACATTGAATAGTCGTATTACTGTAACAAACATGAAAAACATTGGACACTAAGTGCTGTAATAGAATACGGTGAGGCCGTCCAAGAAAGCTCATCGAACCCTGTACCTAGGGTTTAGTTTCACTATACATGTAAAACAAGTGAAAGACGACTGTATTAATGCGGAATACAAATGGAAACCATTATTTAACCAGTAAAGGCATTCTGTTGGCACACAACCGCGGTGGTAAGTGGCCATTCAACTGTCGTGTATAGTCACGAAAACGTCGTGTGAGCAGAGGGATATTATAAACAAACCCTCGTCATTATAAAACAAATCCTTGTTATTATAAACAAACCCTCGAAAGGTACGTCTCGACTCTGTTAGCAGAGGAAAGATAATAGCAGAAGTGAACCTGTATATTTGAAGAGGCAAGTTCATATGCAATAGATAACCAGACAATAATTTTAAACGAAACGAGCATTGTACATTTGGAAAGCAAAGCTCATATGCATATGGACAACAAAGTTATTACTGTAACTTAACCCAGCGAAAACATGATCATCATACTCCAAGGGAGGAAAGTGAAATATATATACATTAACAGCGTGATAAATGAAACCCGAAGGGTACAGTAATAGACTGTCCATAAATGTCCAGCGAGCCGAGGGGCAAACCCTGGCCTCTTCTGAAACCCGATACATTTGAGAGAACACAAACTAATATCTAACAACAAAAGAACTAAGATAATATATATTCCAACTTAAATCGAGTTCACCCGGTTCCGGCAAGGAAGGCCGTGAACCATTGAAGCCAAATACACAAACTCTAAGCGAGGTATCAAAATAAACACATATAACACAAGACTGTGTAACCAAATTTGATGCGGGTTTCGGCATGGCAAGGCCGACCGCTAATCTCAATCAGGGTTTGGGGCCGAGCAGAGGAACCCTGAGACAGCAATAAGAGTTGCCATGAGGAAACCCTCAGCCAAAGGATAAGACGATACAAGTAAACCCTCAGGCAATTAAACAAATCGAAGCTCTGCATCCATTGTAAAGGATAAATACCTGAGAGTATTTCGAACGCATGTTCTATCCTGGAGCGACAGGAGCATCAAGAGGTAAACCCCTGCAACAGCGAACAATAGAAATTAGTCATGAGATTTTATTAACTAAAACAATTAACTCTGTGTCATCAAGATACTGAGTGTACATCAGCTGTAATGAAATTCTTGAACCGACGGATAAATTACCTGGATGGCTGGGCAAGACCTGGCACACGTCGGAGACAAGGAATTCGTTGATCTGAACAAGCATCCGGTAAACCCAACAGGAACAAATGAACCCGAAACATGCGGTTTGGGGTATATATAAACCCGCTAAACCCTGGAACATATGTGAGCCCTTAGATCTGTGCAGGAAATCCTCGCCGTCCATCCAAGCAGAAGAATGGCGCGTAAACCCTAGCGTGCTTTCCGAAACTTCACATGGCCCTTGCACGGTGCTGGACACCTGGCCAAGGTAGGTGAAGGCATTACATGTCCGTCACACCTGGCTTTGGAGTTTACACGGTACAACAACCAAGTGATAACCTTTGACCTCATCCGATCACCCATGATTCGTAGGGTAATAAAACAGAAAGTAAACTTTGTGTATTAGGTTGACCATGTGGATATGTGAACCATGACATCGCATGGGTATTCGAGAGCCATCATATATACATGTGTATAGTAATGTTTATGTTCGAGTATGTATAAGGTGGGTCATAAAGTATTTGAGATGTAATTAATTTTTTTTTTTTTTGTGGTATTTTTACCATGGAGTGTGACACTATTACTCATTAACAATTATGGATCCCATGCATCCTCTTTAAATATACCCACTATTGTCAAATCCATATCTTCGTTTTGTTGCATCGAATATTATTGCTGTAGGGCTAAATAGATGGAACTCATCTTTGGTGGGAAGAGTACAAAATCGAACACAAACATTGGCTTTGATATTAAGAAAATAACACAAACAATACACCCAAAAAAAAATAATTTATATCAATCTCAGATCATATAATCTATATTAATCTCACATCATATATTTGTCTGTGCCCTTTCACCAGGGAATTACATTCAAAGTTACCACCTCGGATATCAATTTAGAAAATAATTATACACAAAACAATTTACACTTTTATATTATTTTTTAAAATTCAAATAAAATACAATACTATAACTATTTATATATATTTTGTGAGATCCAAACTACTCTAAAATTAATCAAAATAAGTATTTTTAACCCAAACAAACCAAATTTACTAATTAATATATAAACTCCAGTGGACTTGGATATTCATTTATATTATATGTATATAAGAGATGGTTCTTTACTATGATTTCATAAATTATGGACATAAATATTAAAAAAAATTATCAGATATAACTATACATCAATCATAATATAAATTAAAAAATGATTCAGTATGTTAGTAGAAAATAAAAAAATTACACTAATATACATATCTTAATACAACATTAAAAATATTAACAAATTTATGAACATATTGATTTATATTAGTCTATGAATATATAATTAATTTTTATTATCTGATAAGTATGTTTATTAGATATCAAAAATAGAATTTTATAATTTTAATTTAATTATTAATAAATATTAGGTGGATAGTAAGAATTTAATGTCACTCAATATTGAATTAAAGATTGAAATTTATTTAAATGAAGTTATATAATTATAAAGACTAATTAATTGACCAATTAAAGAAAAGAATGATATTATATGAAAATAAAGCGTAGTCCTTTGGAATTGGATTCGGAGCGATGGCGATTTCTCAGGAGACAAGGGTTTTCGAAGATCAGATTGCCGCCGCAGGCCAAAAAGACCAGCAATACGCCGATCCGAAGGGAAGCCTGGCCGAGGGACGTGCCGAGCAGGATCTCGCCCTTTGGATTGGACCCGGAACTGCCAACAGAAAACAGCAACAGGATCTGGAACAATGCGAACAAAAACAGGAGTTTAACTGCCCTTTCTCGGCACTGGCTGCCTATTACGTAACGGATCTGGGGACGTATCATCATTGCTCTGGGTTTCTTGCACCAAACGGATGCGCAGGGCACGGCCTCTCCATTCGGGCTTGGGCCGGATCTCCCACCAGTAAACAGACCCAAGATCTGGAACATTACAAACAGAGAATGGAATTTTATATCCGATTATTGGTACAGGATGCATTACCCAGGACGGATCTGGGTTCCCTCTATCAATACTCATGGCGATCTGTATCAATGGAGACGGCCGTATGTGATGGAGCCAAACAGTGTAAGGGTAACCAGATCTGGGGTGTTCCCAGGACAACTTGTCCCCGATCAGATCGGCAAATCCACCATGTTTCGAACATGCTCCAAGATAAAGAACACAGGAGCGATCCACTGCGCAGGGGTATAGATCTGGCTCAACAAAGGCTCCACAGCACCGAGCTAGCCCATACAAATGCAGATCTGATTCAGATCTTTGTCAAATCGCTTGAAGGAAAGCACTACTGCATGCGGCTCAGGAAGGCAACAAGCATACAGGATTTAAAAAAGGAAATACAGGGCCGCCATGGAATACCAGAACGCTTACAAAATCTCATTTATTCAAGGTTCGATCTGCAAGACAACAAAACCTTGCAACATTATGGCATAGCCAATGATTCAACCATTAATCTAACCCTCCGACTGCGTGGCGGAAGCTCTGGAACCAGCTTTAAAAACACAGGTTCCTTTCGGGACGCAGTAAAAGGAAAGGAAGAAAAAAGGGGAAACAAAGCAGCACCAGCTTCAGAACTGCCAGGACCCTACATCGTCGAGCAAAAACCAGAAACACCAACTCTTCAGGTATCTATACCAGAGGTAATTAACCTATATACTGATTTATCAAATACTGCAGTCATATGCAGATTCAATGGATTTTGGCCAAAATCAGATGCCCTGCATCAATGGATCTACACAACATGGTCACCTAACTGCGAAATTTACCTCTGCCCTAAGGGGTTTTTTATAGTCAGTTTTGATACAGAACACGAACGAGACAGTATTATCAAACAGGGGCCATGGTTCTGGGGCAATGCTGGCCTCTTTACTACCCCCTGGTTCCCGGGATTTGATGCAAATACAATGAAAGTTTCAACCATGCCTGTTTGGGTGAGGCTTCACGGGCTCCCATTGCATTTCTGGCATCATAAAGTGCTAATCGCCATTGGGAATTCTCTAGGGAAATTCCTAAAAATGGATGAAGACAGAGCAGTCAGGGGTATCTTCACATTCGCCAGAATATGCGTAGAAGTGGATCTGAGTCAGGGGCTACCAGACCACATCACGCTAAACTTCAACAATACCCAATGGAAACAACAGCTCGACTACGAAAACACAGCATTCCGATGCAGGAACTGTTTGCAGACAGGGCATCTCCAAAATGGGTGTCCATCAGCTCGAAAGGACTCTAAGAATACTAAGAAACAACAAAAAAAACCCAAAGGCTGGCAACACACAGAGCCATTGGAAGAAGAGGACAACAAGGAGGACCCACCAGCAAACCACATGGAACCAGAACCTCAAATGGGACAGAATCAATCACAGGAAGCAAAAAACCTCTCTACTCATACGGGGCTGATCATTACAGATCTACATCAAGAGCTGCAAATGGAAGTTAGTGGCATAAAGAGAACCCATAGCTCGGAGGGCTCAGAATCAGACAAAGAACAACAAATGAACACCATGGGAAACCAGCTGGCTACAACTACACCCACAGTCGATTCGGGAGGATGGCGCCGGGTAGAGAAGAAGAAAGGAAGAAAAGAATAGGCTTGCTGGCAACATTTTTTTATTTTTTTACTTTTTTGTTACTCTGTTGAACCTGTCCTTACAGGATTATTCATCTGCTATTCAGTGTTATTTTCTTTTGTTATGCTGCCTGTTATTACAGGAACAGCCATATGCATATGCCATCGGCATCTACAAAATGTAATTTTATCAATTTATGAATAAAATTACGACTTTTTCCTAGGGGAAAAAATATTGACCAATTAAAAAATTTCAAAAAATCAACTGTGACGTGAAATGAGTTATGGTTTTTTAATTATATAGTATTGATAAACAATGATGTTGACCCATAATATTATACCGAAATCTATTTACAAATAGAAGATTTTAATAATAATAAAAATAAATATCTATAATTAAAAATATATTACATATTTATTTAAATTTATATATATTTAATTTAAATATAATTAAAATAACTAAATAAAACGACTGACTTCCTTTTTCACCTTTTAATCAAAAGGTTATTTATTTTTGTTCATATGATGAGAGTGAAAGCGATTTCAGGTAGCTATTGTATGTTGAAATAAATAGGGTTAGTGAAAGCAATTTAAGGTAATTTATATTGAAATAAATAAGGTGAGCGAAAGCAATTTATATAATTCAGAATTTATATGGTTTACAACATTAACGTTGACATTGCAATCAACAATTTCCATTGCGCTGAACACAATCTTATCATTACACACGTATCATTTAAAAACTGTACATGGATTATCCCAACACGCTTTTAAACTTTTGAACAAACGCTCGTTTTTAAAATCTTCCTGTTTATCGCTAAGGAACGCTGACTTCGTGAATTATATGCAGATGAGGAATTGCTAGATGTTCCATCAAGATTAATGGCATGGTATCTCTTTTTATGCCGAACAACGTTTCCTACTTATTTTGAAATCAACCTAGGAAAAGAATATCGAAAAATGCGTTGAAAAAAATTAAGAGTATGGCATTAATCAGTTTGATAAAAACCGAAAGAAGAAAAGAGTTGGAGGTTACATTTTAGAGTGGATCAACATTAGTCAAATTCGTTGGCAATTTAGGGTTAGCGGGAGACGTAAGGAATATTTTGATGGCTGTCGAGATACACGTAATCTTCTATTACATTACGATTGATGCGGGGAGAGGTCACGCTGGCGGAAAGCAATGGTATTCAGTGGAGCAACTTATTTGAATACCAGAACTGTGGATGTGATAATGTTATCTTGACGTTGACGTTTCGTTTGTCCAGTTTTCCCAATTGCGTATGCCGACCGTCTGTTAAATATTGTCAAAGCGTGACGATATGCCCTCCATTGCATTCCGTATATTTTGTATCTCTGAAGTCCGGACTTGAGACATCTCCTTCGCGATTCGCAACTATGCTGCATTGAATACGTTTCGATGAAAGTTTCGGGTCATTATCATTAATAAAACAAAATAATGAAATCAATAAAAAAAAATAGTGAACAATTGCATGGCAATCGTGGACATCATTGTACGTTTCTGGTCATTACCATTAATAAAACAAAATAACGAATCAATAATAACGAATATATATATTAAATTGAAATTTAGGAAAGTAAAGCTATAAGTGTGAAATTTGTATAAAAAATAGATATAATATTTAGATATTATTTTACATAATATTTTATATCAAAGTATTAATATTTTGTGTTGTTGAATAATAAATATTAGTTTACTTTTATTTTAATTTTGGATTTATTAATTGTAAAGAGATTAAATCTCTTAGGGTGTAAAAATAATACAAAATTTGAAAAAAAAATTGACCCGTCTTAACCTTTGATAAATCTAGAGTGTATATATCTATATATATAGAGTTGTTACTAAAACCATTTATTTCAGCTATCATTGTTGTCCTTGAAACCATTTTATTTTAGTCATCATTCATAGCCCAATGGAAAATTACAAAGGAGTCTATATTACATAAGAATACCATTTGCAAAATCATAAGTTGTGAGAATCTTAAGCCCAAGAACAATCAACCTTAAATTGACTCTATGGCCTCATTTTTTTTGTAAGCTAATGCATTTATATTATTGAAAATATTAGATACAAGAGATTACATAGATATCTATACTGCTCCTGGATGATTCAAGGATCCTCGACATAAACACCATACATCAATAGAAAAAAGACTCATAGCTACTAGGACTTACACACCAAAACTTCATTTATCCTCTTTTACAAACATCGATTGGAACACAAAATAGACTAAAGTTGTGTATGGATACCAAAACACATGCATAAAAATAAAACATTAGAGTTCCAGGCTTAAACACCAAAAGAAACATTTCATCGCTTAAAACCATAAAGAAAACGTTGAAACCAGACTATAATGACATGACAAATCTTCACCCAAAAATTGCAAACCATGAAATACTAGAAGCCCCACACAAACTAGAATAACCACCAACAAGGCCGTAGGTGAGGAGACTCTCCACACATTAGACCCAACACACCAAAAGGCAACATAGAAAGAACTCCTACCACCTCACCTACTGTTGTTGCTGCAACCTCTATTCATTGTCAGACAATGAAATATTTGTTCGAAGCCCTTGCATTGGATTCAAGAGGATCCTTTAGGTCCCCACTGATAGAATCACATGGTATGTGATTTTCAATATGGGTCAGTCGAGAGTCAAATCTATGCAGACAAAACCTCTAATTTTCTAACCTCCTCTTAGCATCTTCCAAAGAAGCAAAGATGTTGTACTCCTCCACTTGTTTGTACCTTAGGACCAAGCCAAGGAGGGTCTTCATTCTAATAGTGGGGGGCTACCAAATTGAGGTATTTCCTCTTCCTATTGTTCCCCATCCATTGTTCCCCAGTCCTCTACTGGTATATCCCATTTTTCTCAGCAATTGAGACCCAATACCAGTAGTATGGTTTTCAAAACTCGGTGTGATAATAACATGTGATGATTCATGATCATCTGTATCAGCCATCTAAAAATCAACATCATCAAGTGTGGAAGAAGGAGAGCTTGGAACCATAACATCATCTGTCTCCATCTAAAATTTCTGAAGGCGACTAACTTCCAATGCAAGTTCTAGCTTAGGCTCTTGCAGCTTTTGGATGACCTCATCCTTATGAATCAACTATTGAGACAATGCATCATAATCTTGTTTCTAGAGTTGATATTGTTCAAACATTGTTTATTTTAAACAATAAATCTCCATAATGTGTTGATTATTTTTCTCTTCCCTTTAAATTTGTTGTTCTTGGGTTAGAAAAATACTCAGCTTCCACCTCCAAGTCATCAAGGAGATCACTATTCTCTTGATATTCATCTGCAAGAATCTGGAAATGTTTTCCCATGGTTGAATGTAGATGTTCAACCTTCTTTATTTTGTCAGCTATTGAAGTTTTCATCCTATTTTTAAGTGTTGCATTATTTTCTTGGAAAATATGTACCACTAACTGCAATTGAATAACCTCTTTATGAATTTCATTTGCCTTCTTCTTCTAACGAAGCTCCTACAACCTTTTACCCATCTTTAAAAGACAAACTTGAAAAATATAGTACCATAAAACAAGGCTGATAATACCAACAAAAGCTACTTTACACTTCCAAAAATCATACAAATCAAACAAATCCGTCTAGATTTACATAACTTGCCAGCAAACATCCATCACAAACCATCAACTACATAACCATTCTCCAACGAGCATCATTTACAAATGCTCTTAATATATCTATCTATCTATATATATATATATATATATATATAATTCCTTGCGCATTAATATTCTTGGCTTTTAAAAACTGCATGTCCAAAATAATTTTAGCTTCCAAAAAATTGTTAAAAAAAGATCTCATGAATTGAGCCCTCATTAAAAGAGGACTTCATTAAGAATGGTGTTTTTTCGACGGGTTTGAGTGGACCTGCTCCAGTCCGTTGGGAAAGAGAGATACGGGAGTGATAACATAGTTGGAGAATGGAGTACCACTCCCAGTGCACCAATAATGCCAATGGTCAGCATGAATGGGAGGACTATGGTTTTCATCTTGTCTAGCCTAAAAATTGTACTAGACACATGACCACCGGGTCTAAACCAAATCGATCTGAACAGTGGCAATGATTTAAACACCAAAAACGATCACAAAGATCAACAAATCTAGTTTATGGCATAGTGCATTGCACAAATTATAAAACCAACTCCGATTGCCTCAAAAGTATAGCCATTGCAAAGAAGCAAATTGGTAACTGCTCCAATATAACTCTTGTCATTTCAGCTCTTGATAATTACAACGCCATCCATCAACCACACGAGAATTCAGCAATGCCACTGACATCAACCAACAAGGGATACTCCACTGGGCTTCAATGACTTGGTTGACTCTCGCCACAACAATTCGACAGAGGGAAAAAGGTTAAAATTCACCAGGTAAATGGTTTGCACATAATTTAATGCCTGTAGCCACACTTTTTGAATGGTGGAATTGCTTGTGCATGGAAGCAGAAAACTAGTACCACATAAACGACTATAGATCCCTTCAAGGAGAGAGCAGAAGGAGACCTAGCAAGGGTATCAAACTCAAATCTGATTAGAGTACACATGATCACAGAGAAATCCTATTTCATATCTGATAGATCTCAAAGAAATTCTGAAGCATCACTGAAATATAAATCCCATTCAATATCATAAAAAAAACTTTGGAAAAAGATCATCAAGGCGGGGACCACCCACTTTGATACCATGTAAGAGTATTCTGATACTTACATTCTTATGTTAAAGTACATAGGAGACTTCCATTATATAACAATGGAGAAAGCCCAATGTGGGTAAGGATAACTACAACAACTAGGTGTGTTGTGTGTGTTCCCTATGTGAGGTTACAACTTAGCATACTTAGTTCATAGGGAAATGAAGCATTGGAAAAAACAAACTCCACCAATAATGACTTTAATAGATTTAGTTTGTGTTTGTTATAGATGGTTGAAATATTCTTTCAACACTTTTCCCTAAATTTAGAATTAGTTAATTTTCAAAATATGTATACAAATTTATTAAATAAAAATTATATCAAGAAAAAATAAAAGTAACCATAAAGAAAGATTCAACCATCCCATAAAAAGAAAACAACCACACACACATAAAAGTTACAATAACACAAAATTTATATAAAAGTTACAATAACACAAAGTTTAAAGGTTGAAGTGTAGCAATGCATAAATGCATTTAAAATAGAAATATAACCTAGAAAAATATTAAAAATAGATAATTTCAAAGATATTTTTGTTTTTAACAATATTAAATTGATATTCCAAAAACAAGAAATTATAAGCATTATTTATACCGAAATGATGTTAACCACTTTTAATATGGTCGTGCTATATGGAAAGCATGACATAATTATTCTAATACATAACCAAATTGATCACGAACATGACAACCGTTAACATCAACTTTATATCCAAGGTCCCTTTGTGGCCAAAGCCATTTTCTCCTTCCTTTTCTACAAACATCTAGAAGCTGTCATATGATTAACTTCATTCCAAATAAAAGTTAGATGGCCTTATGAAAAAAGGACTTAGAAAATAATTGTAGGCATAAATTAATTCACACTTTTTTTTATATTATTTCTTCAAACTTAAATTACATTTATATAGTTGTTGTGAGAATTATTTCATTCTAAATTTAGAGAGATATTGAGAAAATATTTCAACTATCTATAATAAAGAGAGACCAAATATACTAAAGTAATTATTAAATCCAAACCCCTTAATACATACATAAAAAAGAACAACACTAAAGTCAAACCAATATGTATTTATATATTAAAAAATAGTCCTTGGATTAAATTGAACTCTATAAGTTATCGATATAATTTTTGAGGTGAATTCATAATTTCATTCTTAAATTTGGACATTTTGAACTCAAACTCTTAAACTAACTAAACATCTATTCATACTTGGCTTTTAATTGATAATGTTATAACCATGAAAAAAAAAACAAATATTATGTTGTATTTTTATGCACCACATTAATTAATATATACAACCTCATCGTCCATGTCACCCTATTCCAAGGTCACGGCTCTATGTTTTAGGTTACAAACCAACTTTAAAAAAATCCAACAAAACCTATGACAACAAAACCAATTGTCATTCTTTTACATCAAAGTATTTGCTGTATCGAACAAAATACAAATCTCCTCATCCATGTGGATGTGTTGGTTGAAAAGGTTCTTGATCTTCTCGTTATGTTAAATCCATCGGGAAAAATACTTGGAACATCAGTAACTTCTCGGGCTTGCAAATGTATTATACTCGTGTATTTTCTATGAAATATCATGAATCAATATTACAAGTATCCAGCTTGATTAGTAAGAGAATCCATTTCATGCGTGACCCATACACATATATATCATGGTATCAGTGATAGCAATTAGAAAAAAAAAAAAGGGATCTTAATGAATAGTGTCAGAATTTATTGGAATAGGCCCATGACTGATTAACCACTATGGATCCCATGCACCATCCTCAAATATACCCACTATTGTCGAATCCATCAGTTGTTTTGTTGCATCGAATATTATTGCTGTAGGGCTAAATAGATGGAACTCATTTGTGGTGGGAAGTGCGTGGACGAAATCGGACACAAACATTGGCTTTTGATATTAAACAAATAACACACGCAATACACACAAAAAATAATTTATATTAATCTCACATTATATAATCTATATTAATGTCACATCATATATTTCTATGTGCCCTACCTTCAAAGCTACCAGCTGGGATATCAATTTAGAAAATAATTACACACAAAGCAATTACATTTTTTATATATATTTTTAAATTCAAACAAAATACAATACTATAACTATCTATTCATATTTTGTGAGATCCAAATTATTCTAAAATTAATCAAAGTTTAGAAAATACTTCAAGTATTTTTAACACAAACAAACCAAATGTCATATATATATATATATATATATAAATTCCAACAAAAGCGGATTTGGATATTTATTTATATTATATGTATATAAGAGATTGTTATTTACCATGATTTCATAAATTATGAAAATACATATTAAAAAAGGTTAGTTATAACTATACATTAATCATAACATAAATAAAAAATGATTAAATATGTTTATGGAAAATTAAAAAAATTACACCAATACATATATATTAATACAACAATAAAAATATTAACAAATTTATGAACATATTAATTTATATTAATAAGTATGTTTATTCTCGTTAAATATAAATTTAATGTAGTGTAAATAACCCATTTTAATATTCTTTATTATATTATTGTAATTATGGTTTTTTTTAATGTTAATGTTAAGTATATTAATTTTTTTATATGATTGATTTTTATTATGCGATAAGTATGTTTATTTTGAAATAAAATTTTATAATTTTAATTTAATTATTAATAAATATTAAGTGGGCAGTAAGAATTTAATGTTACTCAATATTAAATTGAAATTTGAAATTTATTTAAATGTAGTTATATAATCATAAGAGAACAAATTACTTGACCAGATAAAAAATATCATAAAAACAAGTGTGATGTGAAATAAATTATAGTTTTTTAATCATATAATAAACAATAATATTATTCTATAATATTATAATACAATCTATTTATAAATAAAAAATCTAATATTATAATACAATCTATTTATAAATAAAAAAATCAATATTTATAATTAAAATTTTTATTACATATTTATTTAAATTTATATATATTTAATTTAAATATAATAACAATAACTAAATAAAAAAGCTAACTTCCGTTTTCACCTTTTTAACGAAAAAGGTTATTTATTTTTGTTCATATCACGAGAGTGAAGGCGATTTCATGTACGTAATGTATGTCGTAATAAAAAGGCTTAGTGAAAGCAATTTAAGGTAATTTATATATGGAAATAAATAGGGTGAGCGAAAGCAATTTATATAATTCAGAATTTATATGGTTTACAACGTTAACGTTGACATTTGCAATGAACAATTTCCATTGCGCTGAACACAATCTTTATCATTACAAACGTATCATTTAAGAAATGTACATGGATTATCCGAAGACGCTTTTAATTTTCTGAGCACGCACTCGTGTTTAAAATCTTCCTGTTTATCGCGAAGGAACGCTGACTTCGTGAATTATATGCAGGTGAGGAATTTCTAGATGTTCCATTCAAGATTAAGGGCTTGACAAATTTCATTATTTTAAATGTATTTTTGTAAAGCAATACTTTGGTATCGTCTTTTTATGCCACAACGTTTCCTACTTATCCTGAAATGAAATCAATAGGCGAAAAGAATATCTGAAAATGCGTTGAAAAAAATAAGTGTGCGCATTGATAAAAACCGAAAGAAGAAAAGAGGTGTTGGAGGTTACGTTTTAGAGTGGAGGAACAAAAGTCAAATACGTTGGCAATTTTGGGATACCGGGAGACGCAAGGATTATTTTGATGGGTTTCGAGATACACGGAGTCTTCTATTACATCACGATTGATGCGGGGAGAGCAATGGTCAAGTATTAAGTGGAGCAACATATTTGAATACCAGAACTGTGGATGTGATAATGTTATCTTGACGTTGACGTTTTGTTTGTCCAGTTTTCCCAATTGCGTATGCCGACCGTCTGCTAAATATGGTCAAAGCGTGACGATATGCCCTCCATTGCATTCCGTATATTTTGTATCTCTCAAGTGCGGACGTGAGACCTCTCTTTCGCGATTCGCATTGAATACGTTTCGATGTACGTTTCTGGTCATTATCGTTAGTAAAACAAAATAACGAAATCAATTAAGACATATTGAACAATTGCATGGCAAATCGTCGACATCAATGTACGTTTCTGGCCATTATCATTAATAAAACAAAATAACGAGTCAATAAAAAATAGTGAACTATCATCGACATCAATGTAGGGAAATTTAAAATTTAATTGAAACTGCTTCCCATCTTCATAAATGCTCAAAAGAATTAGAAGGTGCTCTGCTCAAAAGAATTAGAAGGTGGCGAGCACAGCTGTCAAAACCACCCCTAAATGCTCGTTATCACCCCGGTCTTTTACCATCAATTTTTGTTTTTTATTTTTTTTAAGGATGCATGTTGGATGCGCTTTTTTTCTTTCTCTCTTTCCCTCAACTGTGAGTGTAACGCCTCGCAGGTTCGTGGGAAGGCGCGCGCCCCTCTCACTTGAAAAACGACTAAGTCATAAAAGTGCGGTGGCTCGAACTTGCGAAGGCGCAGTCACATATGCGCGCGGAGATAGGAGAGCGCCCGCACTGTTATAGGGCGACTGGATAGCTCGCCCCACACACAAGCCGACCGAAGGGTGGATTGAGCAAAGCTAACGGCATAAAGGGTTGAAGACACAACTGTTGGGCGATAAAGGGGTCGGCCATGGAGATGGTCGCCGCATGGAATGATGGTATAAACTCTTGATTGAGCATGCTCATTTGACAACAACAACTTCGCATTCTCTTCGCACATCTCAAGTGCGCACAAGAGGATGGCGCAGGTCTATCAACGACTCGCACTAAGGCAATGAGCCCGCCGAGCCGGGCGTAGGGTTGTAAGTGCACGGTGATAGGTTTGGAGGTTGCGGTGGTGCGCACAGGCGCCCACACCGTTATACGCTTAGATTGGGTTGAGGTTTGGAAACGGGTTAAGCATGGGTGCGCCCGCCCGCCCAACGCCAAGATTGTGTATGTATATTTGTATTACGGTGGATTATTGTGGCAGACCGTCGTGCACTCTTTCACAGGCGGGCGCCCTCTCATTTTATTAATGCCGGTAGAGCGCAGCTCCCGGTCATGTAAACTCTCATTATATAATAAAAGATCGTTCTTTTATATTATTGCCGAGTTGTATTATTATCTTTATATTGTTGATGGTTTCCGCACATTAATAATATGTAATTCATGTTTACTATGAATTGTTAAGGCGTAGTTCGTAAAGTTAATTAACAACGGAACAAGTTATTAACTTAGGCGGTGCCGCACCCGGCCAATTTAAGGGAAAAAGAATTGGGGGCGTGACAGTTGGTATCAGAGCAAGGTTTGCTCGTGAAGGTTTGAAGCTGATACACAACTTGACAGTTGGTATCAGAGCAACTGATTCAGGGTATTGAAGGTTGAAGCTGCTACACAACTTCACCGAAGTGAAGTTGGTATCAGAGCAGGTCTGAAGACTTGGAGAAGTCTTGCAGGAAGCTGGGCGAAGCAAGTGTGTATACACTTGGAAATTTGACAGGTGATATTGAGGCTTGAACAAGGTTCAGGTGTTGAAGCATTTGAAGGTAGTTTCAAGACTCGGTTTGAGCAGGGTTGCTCGTGACAGTGACAAGGGTACTTGCAGGTGAAGGAAGCCGTTTCACACGAAGTGAACAAGGGCTGGTTCATGGTTGCAAGGAACTTGGTGAAGCTGGTAAAAGTTGGAACCGGGTATCGTAGAGTTGGGCAGGCGATACTATGTGTTGGTCATACGATTTGGGCACTTGTCAGGTGGGCAAGTGGGACTGCATGTGGACAGGTATACACAGTTTGGGCGTCTGTGGACCAAACAAAGTACGAACCAGGGAAGACGAAGTACAAGGCATGGTAGGTTTGGAAGAATGCGAAGGGAAGCTCTTGCTTACCTTATACAGGTTGAAGAGGATGAAAGAAGAGAATCCCCGAATTCGAGATAAGCTTGAAGTCTTGGAAAGGAATGTTGAAGACGAACTTCTTCAACTTGGTTGGACAATGGAGCAAGATGAAGTTGCAGATTGTGCTATCAAGGAAGAGGAGGTGATGATGATTGAAGATGTTGCAGACATGACCATGATGGAGGATGAACTTGAGATTAATCAAGTTGGACTAGGATCGTGCAGTTTGCTAGCATGGATGGATGAGGATACTCATATGGAGGAACCTCATGACAATGATGATGAAGTAAGTATTGATACTTGTGTTTCATTTGGGCATTTGGTGGATGGACCATATGCAGGGAAGGGCAAAGCCAGTTTGCCAATGCTAGGGAGAATCTTACCATGGATGTCTATGATGAGACCTTGTATGGAGAAGCAAGGATTGTCGATTGTTGCAGGTTTTGTTGGGGTTGCTTGTGACCTTGTGATGAAAGGTGCAAGGGGCTGTGACAAGGGAGGAACATGATGATCGTTGTGGAGGATTGGGTCATGCTTTAGCCACTTTGGCTAAGTGCCCGGCATGACTCATGGACAGGTTGAGGAGGGCACACATTTGATGATGCTTGGGTGTACTTCTCATGGTCGAGACCAAGAGATAGTCTTGGTGGAACCTTCAGTGGGGGAGCTATGATGGAAGGGACTTATGATGATGATATGGTTAGGTGACCGAGTTCACTAAACCAAAGATTGCAGACTTGGATGAGGGTGACCGATTGTTGTGATGGGTCTACTTGGTTGGACTACATGGGCAACTTAGGCATGAACATCAGGTGGAGACATGGAGCATGGCAATCTTATGCAAGGACATTGTGTGGGAGCACTTGTAGAGGTGTCACTTATGGGCATCCAAGGAGGAGTGCGAAGGCAGGAATGTTGGGCAGATGGATTTGCTAGTGTTACATGGAGACTATTACTTATGAGCCGATGGGGAGGTTGTGCACTTATGTACAACAATGCCGTGGACTTGGATGGAGTTGTGAGCAGGCTATGGAGCATTCCTACTACATGGAGAGCTAAGGCATCTTGCAGAGAATGGAGATCCCCAACTTGACTTAGAGTTTATATATGTGGGAAACAATGAAGTCCAAAATATTTACTAGAAGGTAATGAATTTTCTATTAGAATTCTAGCACATATTTGGTAACTTTATATACAACAATGATTTAAATTAGAATGTATGGGATAACTAATAAAAATTCCACAAATGATTGGATCTTACCACACTCCAAAAGAGACTTTCTTTTGAGCATATATTAACTCGTTATTAAAACCACAATATATTTGACAAGGGATAAAATTACCCAAAATAATAACTCAAATCCCTCAAATCAACTATTCCACTATGAATCTCTATTAAAAAAAATAGTTTACAATAAAAAATAATTTCCAAAATAATAATTCACATCCCTCAAACAAATTAGTCAATTAATTTATTGATAACTACATTTTTAATATAAAAATAAAATTTATTTCTAACAACAACAACACTTACTATGAAAACCTTTAAATTATAAGAACACTTTCAAAATGAAAGAACTAGGAGAAAATATCATTGTAAATATGTCCATAATAACACATACAGAATGAAAGAACTACTTTAAGAAAGGAGAAAATATCATTATAAAGATGTCCGTATATTTTTGCCTAAAACTTTATACCTCTCGATAATCCTCCCTCCCGTAAAAGCATATCCTTTATCTCTAAAGGTATCCCTCACCTCTAAATTTATTTAATGATTATATATATATATATATATATATATGTGTGTGTGTTAGGATATTCTGACACATATGATATTCAAAGACATGTAGCTGCCACATCTTGTCTGAGCTAGTTTATTTCCATTCTGTATGTAAGAATATTCCAATTCCTTGATATTAATGAAATGAAGTTTTATTTTTGTTGTATCTCTGTGTTTATGGTTATATCTGTAATTTGTTGCATTCCTGTTTAAATTCGGATCAACCTGTGTGCCTCTGCAACAATCCTACTTCAGAGATTGACCGACCTCATTGTGGTTTCACAACTCTCATCCTTAGAATTTTGGTACTTCATCATTTCGTACTTCTTGATTGGAGCAGGCCCATTTTCTTGCCATTTAGTCGATCGTTATGGGATCTACAATTTCAGCTCCCTGATAATTTGAGCAATATATTTTTTTCTCTTTTGTGGGGAAATTTTTTCCTATGGGTTTTTCTCTCTTTCTCCACTTATGAGAGTTCGTACATGGGTACCTAATCAGGCCTGATTGCCGAGACCCATACTTCATTTCCTTTTTTCTTTAGTTACTCCCTATGAGATAAGTATGGTGAGTTCTAAGCTCACATAGGGACTTACATCTACCCATATTTCATAGTTATCCTTAACCGACAGTGTGCATCCTCCATTGTTGTATAATTGAGTTCTTCTATATATTTTTACATAAGATTATGAGTATTAAAATACGCTTAGAATTATTAACTCCAGGCCCCTTAATACTTGCATCAAGAAGGACAACATTAAAATCAAACACACATTAAATATATATATGTATTAAAAAATATTCCTTGGTTAGGTTTAACTCCATCAAATTTTCGACGCAATTTTTGAGATGAATTCCAATTCCATTCTTAACTTCCAAATCTTAAACTTTTTGAAATCAAACTCTTAAACTAGCTAAACAACTATTCATATTAGGCTTTTAATTCATCCTGAATTTATTCAATACTATAACCATTGAAAAAAAAATGTGTAGTGTTTTTATTAACACATTAACTTATATTCATATTGGTTTTTTAATTGATTGTGAATTGATTCAATACTATAACCATTGAAAAATAACAAAAAATTGTGTAGTGTTTTTATTAACACATTAATTTATCTATGCAAGCTCTTCAGTCATGTCACCCTATTCCAAGGTCACATATCCATGCTTTATTTGACAAACCAACTAATAAAAAATCCAACAAAACCCACGAAAAAAACCAATTACCAATAAGAAATGAATCTCCTCATCCATATGGAATAGGATTAGAGCATTGGATTCTCGACTTTCTAGGAAGGAGGTGAATCCTCGTATTACTTTGAGGGTGGAGGTGTGAACCTCTGGATTCCATTTTTGCAGATGAAGGTATTGTATCCTTTTATTTGTTGGTTGAGAAAATGTGCATATGTATATATGTGTGTATTATTGTAAATATTGTATCAAACTGGATTTATAAATCTCCATAGATAGTATCATTATTTGCTGGGTGAAGTAGATGTGTATGTGTGTATATTTGGTTATTATTATAAATATCATAATGAGCTATGTTATAAAGCTCCAGTAAACGGTATGCTTGTCATGTTTTAGCAAATGGTGAATGTAAATAATGCAAATGGTCAATGTATAAGTTAAGATCGATTACACTTGATTATGATTTTTAGTAAAACCTTATGAATAATTTAATATTAAATTAATTTAGGTCCTCTCGTGAGTCTTTGACTTTGATTAAATAACTAAAATTGTTTGATTATTTATCATGTAATAATTCTTATTATTTGGTGGTGGGGGGGATGTCAATTATGGGACTTAAAGAATGGGTAGGTGAACCATTAATGGGGAATAAATATTTTGGGGAAGGAGAGGGAATATGTCTTAGAAGGAGAGGATGGTGAGAAGGAGCTCTATTCATTTTTTCATATTTGGTTTTGTTGAAGTTTTGGGGAGAGAGGAGAGGAATAAAGTTGAAAGAGTTTGGATACTAAGGGTTCTCTAAGGAGGTTAGAGGAAGTTGGTGATTTGAGCACACGGTTTGAAAACACTATGGGTGGAAATTAGGGATTGGGCACAGGGGGTAAGGGAATTTGTTGAGGTTCCCCTTGGCTAGGATGTTGGAAAGGTTGTTTCTAGTTGGTTGGGACACAAACTTAATCAAGTGGGCTTGAAGGTCATGGGAAGGAAAGCGGCTTCATGGACCTCACAAACTCCATGTACTCTTCTTACTGTTGATGTTATCTAAATTAGTTTATGAATATTATGTTTTTGTGTGTAGATATATCTACATATACATATTTACATGCTTGCAACATGTTGTTCATTCAAATGAATATACACAATTTAACATGGGAACATGGTAGTTGAAAATTCTTGATGCCTTGTCTTAAGAATCACACATAGTATCAGAGTCGAGATTCAAAATATAGGGCCTAAAACTACTATAATAGCCTAAAACACCCTTCATCGATCGATTTTTTTTTTTACCTACAATCTAGCAAACTAGGCACATAGGCCTACATAACAGAAACCTTAAAAAGGGTGCATCTCTCAAATGCCCAAAGTTAGGCATCAAAGAATTACAAAATAGGTCAAGACCCCAACATATAACCATGAAGAAAATGGCACAAGGCCACCAATAGAGCTGCCATGGAATATCTTAGAGAAGATCTAATAGGGACCAAAATGATTATGAAGCCCCAACCATTGCCACCTTAATGCAAGCCAACAACACACACTAGAAGATAAGAAGAGAAGCATAAATGGTGTTCCTATTTGCACAGTCTCAAGAATAACCATCAAGGTTGATGAGTCTACTCCAAAGAAAATAGGAACATACTCTATATCTATGTGTGAATTTCATATCAATGAACCAAACATGAAGAAAGATAGATACTACTGTACACAAAAGCTTGGTATAGTCAGGAAAAGATAAATTGTTTTGTGGGAAGATGTAGGTCTTACTTTCTTTGGTTCATCAAAAGGAAGCATTGATAGGTATAAATATAATGTAAAATCTGTACTATAATAAGGGTATGTAAGGCTTGTTAGAGAAAAATATGTGGCAACTTAGGAAAATACGAACTTGAAAATATTTTTGGTGAAAATGTGCTTTAAGTTGTTTTTAAAAACAATATTAAAAAAATTTACAACCTACAAGCATGAAAAATTCGACATTTACCTATTTTATATGATAATCTAACACAGTAAATGTATATTGCCTCCTTGAGAGCTTGAGGTGGCTACACTGGATCACAAATTTCATGGTAAGGATGAGATTTTGGGGTTCTCAAGTGCTCCCAAGACAAATAGTTGTATCCAATATGGAGCCAAATGTTACCCAAAATCGTTTGGGGTAACCTTGGGTGGTCCTAAACCTACTTCTTGAAGACAATGATTGTGTTGTTGTTTGTGGAGCTAGATTTGGATTTTAATCGTGTTGAAAGTGTGAGGATACTGAACTAGGTACATGACATCCTAAAGTCATAAATGATAGGTTACAAATTCCATATTAAATTCATAAATGGAAAGTTACAAAAGCCAAAGGGAGCATGTGTCTCCCATTATATGGATGGAAACTAAATAAGAAGGTTGTCTGCCAATGGCCAAAGTACTAGGGTGACTAGGGTATGTTAGATGCAAAATAACCATAAGTTTTCAAGAATTTATTTTAACAAAAGTGATGGTGTGAGAGAATTTACTCCAACTTAATCACATTTCATGAGGTGAATTTGTGTATCCAACGCTACTTGAACCTATTATTTCAATGACAATGGTATAAGGCAATATTGAACCATGCCATGATCAGTTCTTAGAATGTTTTATAATGTTTTATAAGATGCTGAGATAATGTTTTATAATGAATGGAATTATATTAATTGTAGGTTTCAAAATTTATCTGTGAAAAGTGGAACTCCTAATTTTCTTCAAGGCATTCAAAATTGCAAAATCAACTATCCTTTTAGCAATGCTCTAGTGTCTGTCTACTAGAAATTATGTTTTTCTTTCAAGGTAAGGTACAAATAAGGTCATAATAATGTCAAATGCAAAGAAAAATTCTTCAATGACATCTAAAAACAATAAGCCTCCTTTCGGCTCCTCAATAAACCCAAACTCAATAAAAATCCACACTGAGTAAGTCATTACAAGGATAAAGAACTTTTCCCAGGCCTTGAAAGTATAGAAATTTCAATATAAATCACTCTATGTAACAATCCATCCTCTCATAAATTATAAGGATATGTTCTAATAAAAATCAAAGATTGTTACTAACCACAGAAGACAAAGATTTGTTCACTTATTTTCATAAGGGATCATGGAAGGTAGCGATCGATCAAAGTCGTCCCTTATTTTGTTTTGATAAGGAATAAGGTCAAGCAGGAGAAAGTAAGATAAATATTGACCTAAGGAAACCTAGTCAGCGGACTGTCCTGGTTTCTCTCATGCTTTATTTGCTTGAATTACATGAAAATGATGGGCAAGCTTACGAAGGAACAAATCTTTGAGTTCAGGGAAGATTTTAGCTTGTTTGACAAGGATGGAGGTGGATGTATCACAACAAAGGAGCTTGGGATAGTAATGCATTATTTAGGTCAAAACTCCAATGTATATAGGAAGTGGTCCAAATGTTTTATATTCAATAATCTAGTCCTGAATAGAATCAACCACAAAAGAGAATTTCTAATCTGCCTGTAAATTTAGCATCTTAAATACACCCTTCCAAATTGATTTTGAAAAGTAGCATCAAATAAATAGATGAGTCGGGTCATCCATCGCCTTCATACAAAGTAAACAACAACCAAGTCCACTTTGTCTTTTACGAAACAGATTGTCCCATGTTAAGATGAAGTAGGAAATATCATTTTAATGATATTATTAGGCAGAACGAAAGATGAAGCCAATATACATAGATGCTATGAAGGACTGCTCAAACTAGAGTCAACTTGCCTCCCAGGGAGATCCCCTTGTGTGCCCATGATAACGGCTTATGGTGGATTTTCTCTATAAGTGAGCTCCAACCCTTAATTCCATAACAATTAGGTTGGAGCACAAATAAAAGATATTTAAAACTGCATCCAACTCAGTGCAGATAACACCAAAAATATTTGAAATCTCTAGTACCAGTGCATCATCTAGGTAGGCATAAATCATATGATATTTACTATTATTCATAAGGAGCCCGTATACTATTCCAAATAGGTCAATAATACCGTAAATGCATCTCCAATCTAGAATAGGTATTCTACCAAATAGTAACACATCATCTCCACCATAGGCCGGGAACTCGAATTTTCTACATGCACTAGCTATTTTTGGTTGATTGATTAGTTAATTGGATGATCACTGAGTTTGACTGAAGTCCCACTGCACAACTGAATTCCACTAGTTCATCAAGGACTCAAAACTAGTTTAACTGAAAATAACTTGAGATAATTGAATTTGATTGCTACAAAAAAGTAATCACACATGCTTAACTGAACTTTAACTCCTCCAAGTCGAATATTTTGAGTAAACCAGGTGACACAAGCCATGTCACACAATTTAACTGCATCCAAGTTGTTTGTTGATGTGGAAAGTCAAATCTTCTCAATTTAATCAAGGAAAAGTCAAATTGAGAATTTCTTGTTTCATTTTTCAAGACTCCCTCTCAGCAAGAAAGGGGTTATCAACCACCCCTATCCTGCACTTGTGGAACTCAAACTTCCCTCTTTACAATTTTGTTTTCAAAATGTCAGCATCTTGTTCCTCTATTAGAATGTAGTGTAGCAACATCATCCACCTCTGCACACAGTCTCGTAAATGGTGATACTAGGTGTCTATATGCTTGGATCGATCTTGAAATACAAGATTCTTAGAGTGATTGATGCGACTCTAATTATCACAGTTGGATCCATCATCTGACCAAACAGTCCAACAAGTATATTTCTCATCCATATCGCCTCACATGTTGCTTTACTTGCAACCATGTATTCTACTTTTGTCGAGCTGAGTACCACATATATTTGCTTCCTGTTGTACCATGAAACAACTATAGATCCAACACTAAATATTCCACCTGATGTACTCTTTCGATCTAATGGACTCGTGCCCAATTTTCATCTATCAAGGCACACAACTTCACTCCCTTTGCTCGTCTGTACCATAGTCAAAACTGGGTAGTGCCTCTAAGGTATTGTAAAACATGCTTAGATGCCTTCCAAAATAATTTGGTCGGCCTAACCATAGCTTGGCTTTGCTGATTGACTACATAGCACATATCTAGTCATGCGTTCACAAGATACATGAGTGAACCCACTAACTTCCCATAAATGGTAGCATCCACTTCTTCACTTGAAGTGGCATCCTCCTTCCTCTAGTTGTTTGCTAGATTTGTTTCCATGGGTTTACAAATCTCCATAAAAAATCTCTGAAGTCTCTCATTTGTATAATTTCCTTGAGAGACAAATAGTTCCCCATCGCCTTGTCATACTACCAACTCGAGGAAGTGGTGCATGAGACCCATGTTATTCATTTCAAATTCCCTTGCAAGGTCCTCCTTAAAAAAGATCCGATCAGCTACTCATCACTGGTTAAAATCAAATCATAAACATATAAGACATTAATAGGCAATTTACCTTCTACTAATATGTGATAGAGGTTTGCATCCACTTCACTTATGGTGAAGCCCAAACTAGTGAGATAGTTATCAATCTTGGTGTACCAAGCATGAGGTTCTTATTTGAGACTGTACAATGCTCACTTGAGTCTGCACACATGAGACTCTCGATCAAATGTCTCAAATACTTTTGGTTTCTTGATGTACACCTCCTCCTCAATAACCCCATTGAGAAATGTTGTTTTTACATCCATCTGGTGGATCTTCCACCCCATATGCACAACCACAGCAAGAATTTACCTAATGGATGAGTACCTTGTTATAAGAGCAAAGGTCTCCTCATCAATTCCCTCAATTTGAGAGTACCCCTTGGCTACAAATTTTGCCTTACACTTCTCTATGCTTCCATTTGTTTCATGCTTCACCTTGGAGATCCATCTCGAACTGACTATTGATTTATATGTTGGTCATGGGACCACTTCCCAAAAATATTATTTGCAATGGATTTGTATTGCTCCACCATAACATCAACCCATACATGTTTCTCTATTTCTTCCTGAAAATAGGATGGCTCAATCTATATAAGATCAATCATAAGATCCATGTAGCCAGTGTACCTCTCAGGTGACCTCATTTCCTTGCGCAAATTTGAAGTATTTCCCACGTTATCCCCCGCATCCTAGACAAGTCTGTCAACTTCCTTGTTTCTTTTTCTACCTTCTTTGGATGGTTCTACTTCAGTGAATGTCTCCACCCTCTACTCCTCAATTTGTGGTTTCTCCACAAATTCCTAAGGCTCCCCCTTTGGAGCTAAAAGCTCCTCTTCTGGTGGGATCTAAAGATCCCTCTCAAGAGAGCAACACATTGCTTGATCATCATCAAACTTTACATCCCTTCGTAAAACTATCACTATGAGGGATGGCAAGTACACAAGGTAGTTGTGGGGATTTTCCTGAGTAACCCACAAATACCCCCAATTCTACGGTCCACTCAAGCTTATTCCTTGATTATTTGGAGACATGGCAGTAAATAGAGGCTCCAAAAATATTGGAGTGTGACACATCTGACTTTCTGACCAAGAAAGCCTCCTCTGGTGTAATCATGCCAAGAATCTGATGAGGACCTCGGTTCTGCAAACATACTATTGTATTGCATGCCTCAACCCAAAAATGTAGAGGTAGGCCTTTGTCATGCAACATCACCCTTGTTGCTCCTATAATGCTATGGTTCTTTCTCTCAACCAGCCCATTCTATTGTGGGTTGTGGGGTGTTGTCAACTCTCATCGAATGCCTTCTTTCATACAATTTTTTTTAAATTCATTCAACACATACCCACCTCCATTATCGCTCTAGAGAGCCTTCACCTTCTTCTTGGTTTCTTTCTCAACAAGTGCCTTGAATTTTATGAACTTGGAGAATGTCTCATCTTTCTTCCGCATCAAGAAGATTTAACACTTTCACGAGAAGTCATCAATAAAAGTGATAAAATATTTATGTCTAGCAGTGGAGGTTGTCAAGAAAGGTCCACAGACATCATAGTGGATCCTTTCTAGGACTGCATGTGCTTTGTTGCCCAATCATGGAATGTAGATTTTGTGTACTTCCCCAACATACATCATTTTCATACATCCTATTGCTCAAGTGATCCTTTAGGGAGGTGAGTGCTTATTTGTTATATAATATTTAAGGTTCCATGATGTAAATGGCTAATTCTTTTGTTCCAGTGTTCCCCAACATCGCGACCTTGCACTTCCGCTACCTTTTTGCTTAATGCAATAGAGTCTTCCACATATACCCTACACAAATTCTTCACACAAACCCCAGTCTGCTTCACCTGTCCCATGGCTATATGTCTCAGGAATTCTTTTCCTTTGCTAAAGATCACATCATAACCATAGTCTTTCAAAACTACAACAAAAATGATATTTTTCTTTAGGCCTAGAACAAACATGACATCCTTGAGCTAGAGAGGGGAGCTCAAATCCCTCTAAAAGGTGATTGTACCAATATCTGTCGTGTTTTACCTTCCATCCTCCCCTAGCTTGATGTGCATCTGGAGATCTTTCTCCTCTAGGTCACTTAAAAATTCCCTACACCTTGTCATCTGGAACGATGCACCCGAGTCCAAGTACCACACTCTCGCCATGATTGTGTTGGATATGCATGCGACAAGGGTAAATAAAATCTCAAACTGTGAAGCCAAGGCTTCATGTGCTGCTCCTCCTAAGGTCCTTTTTCATTCCTGTTTCTGTGGACACTTCTTGGCATAGTGCCCATATTCATGACAATGGAAGCATTTAAGTTTTGACAAATCTTTCTTCTTTCCCCCTTGACTAGATTCTGATTTGGTTTGAGATTTATTCCCTTTTCCCTTGTTTCCCATTCCAACCAATGCAAAGTTTTATTCATCCTTTCCCTTAGATGAGGTTCCATCTCTGGTATTCCCCCTTATTTCCTCCTGTACCAAATCAAACCATAAGCGTTCCCAATTCAGTAGTTTCTCCCTCACTTTCACTGAATCTTGATAGCTATGCTAACTCTTGGGAAGGCCCAGAAGGGCTATGCTTACCAAGCCATCCTCTGAAACAGTAACACCAACTCCTGCAAGCTCATCATGAACTTGTGTGAACCTCCTCAGATATTGCAAGATAAATTCATTATTTTACATCTTGATATTTCAAAGTTTATCCTTGAGCACCAATTTCCAATGGTCACTACTATTCTGTAACATATCTATCAATGCTTACCACATTGCATAAGGATTTTCTTTCCCATGGATATTGGTGACAATTTGGTCCCATGCACCCTCCAATATTATTCTCCAAACCTTTTCTACATCTTTCTTCCACTGAGCAAGGTTTTAGGCATTAGATTCTGTTGATTTTACAACATCTCTCTTGATGTATTCCATGCGGTCCTTCCATCCAATGAAATTAGAGCTTCCTTCCAAGGCATACTCTAGCCTCGACTCATTGAAGGCCACCGTCTGAGCTCTTAAGATATCCTACTACACTGAATTGCAAATTCAAACCGCCTGAGAAACAACTTCGAAATTCCTACTCTAATGTGAATTGTGTTATTATACCATGTAGAAATTATGGTGTATATTTGCAACTGCTCATGACTTTTTTCAAAATCACAAGACACAAACCTTGTCTACTACTCTGCGTAAATTAATTCACAATTTAGAACAAAAAATGTAGACATGCAATAAGAAATAAAACACATGAACACAATATTTTTCCCGATGAAAGAAATCTACTAAAAACCTTCTTTCATTAATCTTATGAATATTGATATATTACAATTGATTTTCTCAACTGATCACAACTTGCAAGTGAATAACCTATCTCTCTGCTCACTAAGAAGCTCTAGACCAAACTTAGCCAATTTATGCCTCTACTTGAGCCCCTATTTCCTTACGTAATTCTTTGAGAAATTAGGCCCCTATTATTTAGAAAAATTTCCAAAATGGATTGCACAATTCCTAAGGTTGATCATATTACTGCATGAAACACTTGTATACTCAAGACTACTCTATAACTGATGTTGCACTGACTTTGAATCTCTACCATAGTTGGGCAACTAGATGATCACCGAGTTTAACTGAAGTCCCACTGCACAACTGACCTTCCACTAGTTCCTCCAACAATTAGAACTAGTTTAAATGAAAATAACTTGAGATAATTGACTTTTATTGAACGAAATGCAAAATTATTCTAGAAATCAATGATTTAGTATAGGAAATATAATAGGATCCTATATTCGAAGAAAACTAATGGAAACATGATCAACTTACACGAAGACATTTCAGCAAAGCTCAGCACTTTCTTCGGGAACCTCCTGCAGGAACCCACTTGTTGAAAATGCACCAAGAAAAGATCAGTTTGACTTTGCCTTGGTCAAACTAAAGAAAATATGAATTTCTATTTTAGCAAAAACCTTGGAGGTAGTTAACTAAGGTGACATGGCGCTTGTCACTCATTTAAATAAGTTAATTCGAGTTGGGGAAGCATGAGTTCAGTTGAGTATGATTGATTGCTAATTTATAGCAATCTATTTTAGTTAATTTGAGTTATTTTCAGTTACGATAGTTCTCACTATCAAAATAACTGGTGGAGGTCAAGTTGTGGAAGTGGAACTTCAACCACACTCAGCCATCAACTAATTAACTGAGCAATCAACCCTAAATAATTGTTGCATTTAGGAAATTCAAGTTACCCATTTGAGATGGATATTCCAAGGTAGTGTACTATCAGTTGTAGCATACAAGTGGTGCATGCAGTCAGAGAAAGGACCTAAGTAATTACACAATTCAATAGTGGGAAATTCCTAAATAATAGGGGCCAATTTCCCAAAGGAACAACCCAAGGAAATAAGAGCTTGGAGGGCTTGAAAATTAGCTAATTCTCTAAGTTTAGGGTGAGTGAGTCAATTAGGCAGAGTGATAGACTATACACTTGTAGGGTGTACTGAAGCTTGAGTAAGCATATATATTTCATATCTATTCTCTGATTAATGCAATATATATAGTAAGGGGTTTTGAGCAATTTATTTCCTCTATATAAATCTTTGTGCATGTGTGATGTTTCCTTTTGCATTTCTATGACTTGTGCTCTAGATGATGAATTAACTTCCACAAACCAGTAGAGTAGCTTAAAGTCTTGTGATTTAGTAAATTTCATGAGCAGTTTTGAATATACACATGGTATCAGCTTAAAGTCTTGTGATTTAGCAAATTTCATGAGCAATTTTGAATATACACATTAAACATGGTATCAGGCCTGGAATCACTATAGAGCATAGATTTCGAAGTTGTCATAGTAATAGGTTCAAATTTGAAGATGAGTGTTACAAGTTTTCTTCCAAACTCAGAAAATGAGTTTCAAATAACAGACAACACATCCAAAAAAATCTACATTAATCTCACATCATATATTTCTCTTAAGCCTTTCACAAGAGACTTACATTCAAAACTACCAATTAAAATATCAATTTAAAAAATAATTATACACAAAACAATTTACACTTTTTCATATTATTTTTTTAAATTGAAATAAAATACAATACTATAACTATATAACTACATATTTTGTAAGATCCAAACTATTCGAAAAGTCAAAGAGTGAGAGAATACTTCAAGTATCTTTAACAAAAAAAAATCATATATATATATATATATATATATACTCCAACAAAAATTAACTTGGATATTATAAAAAAATATTATTTACAATGATTTCATAAATTATGGATATAAATATTAAAACATTTTTGTTAGCCATAATTATATGTCAATCATAACATAAATGAAATTATTAACTCCAACATAAATGAAATTGGATATTCATTTCTATTATGTATCTTTTATATATATATATATATATATATATATATAATATTTTTTACAATCATTTCATAAATTATAGACATAAATATTAAAAAAAAAATGTTAATTATATGTCAATCATAACATAAATAAAACAATGATTCAGTATGTTTGTACAAAATAAAAAAATTGCATCAATGATGATGATGATGATGATGGTGGTTAATGTCCACTGATACCAAATTGGTCTATCGGACCTACAATTTTCTTAATTTTTACTTGTCTGGCTCCTCGTCTTTCTTGGCGAGATTGGTGTTGTAGCTTTCTTTTTTTTCTCTACGGTCTTCCAACTTCCTTTATCTTGCATCTCCTTCATCTCTTCTGGTTCTTGGGACATTGGTGTCTTAGCTTCGCGATCTATTGTGTTCGTTCTTTTGAAGATAGTCGGAGAAGAAGTTTGGTCTGGGAGATCTGCTTTGCTGTTAAATGAAGATTTATTTTCTGCGGTATTCGAATCCTCGTAACTGTTGATTTGTTGTGGCGGGATTTCTCCTTGCTTGTCTTGAGAGTTGTTTCTTTCTTCCCTGCTTTCTTGTGACTCAGAGTTTTCTCTAGAATATTCTTCTTTGATGACAGTGTAGTGTTCTTTTTGTGCTCCTTCCCACCATGTAGATCTGTGGTGGTTTTTTCTAGCAAAATTTTTCTCAGAGGCTTTTGGGCAATTTTTGGCTAGATGCCCTGTCTGAAAGCAGGATCGACATCTGAAGAGGACACTTTCATAATCAAGTTTCTGAGTCCACACATAGTCTTTACTTGTTAGGTTTATTTCAGCTGGGAATCCGGCGCTGAAGTCCATTTCCACACAGATGCGTGCATAGGTGGTTCTGGCATATTCCTCTGTTTCTGGGCACCTGCAGTAAAATTTCCCAATTGCATTTCCGATGGCTTTTAGTGAGGAGAGATTCCAGAGATGCAAGGGTAGGCTTGGCAATCTCACCCAAACTGGTGCTGAGGTTATCACTGCTGTAGAGGGATCGAATGATGGGTCCCATGGCTTCATGAATAGGCCTGATTTTTCCCAAAACCAAGGGGCCAGAATCTAGAATACATTGTCTGCTTTCAGGATTTTCAAAATCTACTATAAAGAAACCCCTAGCACAGGGGTAGATATTAATTTCATATAGATTAATAGAACATTAAAAACATCAACACGGACATATTAATCTATAAAAAAATACAAATGCAATGTATTGTAAATAACTTATTTTAATATTCTTTGTTATGTTATTTTAAATTGGTTTTATTTTTCTAAACTTGTTATCTTTAGTTTCAAATTATTTATATTGTTATATTATTTTCATTATTTTTTAATGTTAATGTTAAGTATATTATTTTTTTATATAATCCATATGTATTATTTGAATAAGTATATATTTTCATAATTTTAATTTAATTATTAATAAATATTAAATGGAAAATAAGAATTTAATTTTACTTAATATTAAATTAAAAATTGAAATTTATTTAAAAGTAGTTATTTATTTTTTATATTTTAATTAAATTAATGAATTAAAAAATATTATAAGACTAAGTATAATATGAAATGAGTTATAATATTTTGGTTATATAGTAGTAATAAACAATAATATTAATTCATAATATTGTAATAAAATCCATTTACAAATAAAAATATTTTATTATAAAGTTGAATATCCATAATTAAAATTTTTATTACATATTTATTTAAATTTATATATATTTAATTTAAATATAATAACACTGCTTAAATAAGAATAAAAAAACTAACTTCCTTTTTCACCTTTTAACAAGAGAGGTTATTTATTTCTGTTCATATCACGAGAGTGAAGCGATTTCAAGTAGGTAATATATGTTGAAATAAAAAGGTTAGTGAAAGCGATTTAAGGTAATTTATATTGAAATAAATAGGGTGAGTGAAAGCAATTTATATAATTCAGAATTTATATCGTTTGATGACATTGCAATGAACAATTTCCATTGCGCTGAACATAATGTTATCATTACAAACGTGTCATTTAAAAAATGTACAGGGGCTCGTTTTTTAAATCTTCCTGTTTGTTGCGAAGGAACGCTGACTTCGTGAATTATATGCAGGTGAGGAATTTCTAGATGTATCTCTTTTTATGCCGAACAACGTTTCCTACTTATTCTGAAATCAACATATGAACAGAATATCGAAAAATGAGTTGAAAAGATAAGTGAGTAGCATTAATCAGTTTCATAAAAACCGAAGGAAGAAAAGAGTTGGAGGTTACATTTTAGTCAAATTCGTTGGCAATTTAGGGTTAGCGGGAGACGTAAGGAATATTTTGATGGCTGTCGAGATACACGTAATAGAATATCGAAAAATGAGTTGAAAAGATAAGTGAGTAGCATTAATCAGTTTCATAAAAACCGAAGGAAGAAAAGAGTTGGAGGTTACATTTTAGTCAAATTCGTTGGCAATTTAGGGTTAGCGGGAGACGTAAGGAATATTTTGATGGCTGTCGAGATACACGTAATCTTCTATTACATGACGACTGATGCGGGAGAGGTCACGCTGGCGGAGAGCAATGGTATTCAGTGGAGCAACTTATTTGAATACCAGAACTGTGGATGTGATAAGGCAATTCCTATTTCCACCTCCATAGCAAAGTTAATGCTATGGAGGGTACCTCTGTCAGAGCCCGGCGACAGCCTCGACGGCATCGACCATACCTTTCCGGCTGCCCAGCAAAAAGCCCTCTCCGACCTGCCCGCCGCCAACCTTGCAGTTCATTCATGGCATTGTATTGATGAAGTAAATCTGCCGAAGTATGGATCCGCCGCCAACCTTGCAGTTCCCAGGACATCCCTCACATCGTATTGATGGCATCAGGATTAATGCCGGAGGGGAGAGCTCACCAACCTCCTCCGGCCTTCAAAGTCCCGGCAGATTATCTGCAGTTCAATTCGGCAATTCGGAACAGAGCAGACCTGGAGCACCTGGCCACTAGTTATCGAGAGCAGCGGTCTGCAAGGTTAGTGCTGCTACATCTTCAGTAAATGGTGGATGCACTAGTTCTAGTTTTTAGCAAACGGAAGTTAAATTGTGTTCCAAAATATATACTGTAATGGAATTTATACTGTAAAACATATATTTTTGACTGCTTATTAAGTTAATCCGCCCTGTAAATCCTCTCTTGTATGTGATTTGTACGTAAGATCGGATTTCGTTTTCATTGTTATTGGAGATAATTTGATTTCATCGCCGATTTTTGTGGACACATTTTATTGCTATTTATTTGTTGAATTCAGTTATAGTTAAGTAAGTGTGAAAGTTCAGGTTGTTTCTTTTAGGGCGGGGAGGGGGCTTGGGTTTTCTCAGACGACCGCAGGGGTGAGGCGGTTTGAAGTTCGTCGGCTTAAACCCTCTGCCTCCGTGCTACGGCCTTTTAGGCGTGCTGCATTTTTATCTTTTTCGATCGTGCAATATGCGGCGTTTAGCTGAAGCGGCCTTTTATTTTCTTGGATCTTTTAAGTTGCTTTGTTACCTTCTCCTGTTCAAGCTTTGTTTGCGCGTTTGAACGATAGTTTGTTTGGCGTATCGGCTTAAAATAGCCGATTCTGTTATTGGAAAACTTGATCAGGCCTTTTGATTCTTCACGAGAAAAACTGCCCGGTCCAGAATGGTAGATTCTTGCGTCGATGCACTGATCTAGCTTTATTCTCACGTTTTGCCTGTCTTTGAATAAATTATTTTCATGTTTCTCGCCGTTTTGCTTTGTTGATTTGTTCCTCCAATTGAAAGAATCCCTGGGTGATATTCATCATCATGCAAATTTGTTATGAAAAATAAATACAAGATGCTTCCAACAGTCTCTAACTCAGTTTCGAATTCCCGCAAACTTTGTCGATGGTGTGTGTATATATAGTCTTTTAATAGCAATTGTCTTACAATTCTTGAGAATACATTTATAAACTTTGCTCAGTTGAGAAAACCTACTAATAAAAATTTTCAGTCGTAAAAACAATTCGAAAGAGTTTAATATAGAAATATTCCACGTCATATTCTCACAAGCATCCTTACCTGGAACTCAATACGGAGAAATTGAAAGCTTAAATACCTAATTACCAAAGAAAAAGTGAACGCTTAAGCACCTCTTCTTTAAAAAAAAAAAACTGTTTTCATTAAAAAGAATTCATAGTTGTAATAACAACTCCAAATCCAAAGTACTTTACTATAAAAAAATATCCCGGTCCTTATTCATAAACGCATTACACGTTCAGTTGAAATCCAAT
This sequence comes from Pinus tabuliformis, assembly GCA_031772625.1. Taxonomy (NCBI): domain Eukaryota; kingdom Viridiplantae; phylum Streptophyta; class Pinopsida; order Pinales; family Pinaceae; genus Pinus; species Pinus tabuliformis. The sequence goes on along the minus strand of CM062805.1, from coordinate 1,199,510,665 downwards.
AGCGAGAACTTGAAGGGTTAGATACCTAATCAGTAGGGAAAGGTTTCGAGGTTTGAATACCTCAGCGGGGCTCTCATTGTAGAGAAAGGCCATGAGATGGTCAGAAACTAACGAAGCAGATGTTAGGCATCTCTGAATCTGCATTATGTCATCATACATGAGAAGGGCCATGTCCATGTGCAATATTACTAACCTTGGAGAACCTGGTCAGGACATCAAAGCATTTTTTAAACAAAGGACACATATTGATGTTGATATAATTCTTAAATCCATGATATGATCCAGAGAAATAATACCTTGACCCATTTTGTTCGCATCCCCTTTAGTAAATGGCTTAGGCTGATTTGAACGGTAGAGAGCTATAATGATCATACATACTAATAAAACTGAACCCAACGAGATGCAAACAATAGCTGGTGTTGAGACGGAAGCTGTCCATTTTCAAAATCAACTCAATACTCTTAAAAATATAATTTCACAGGAAATTTAATCACAAAACAGAACTAATCCATGGAATCTAAAATTTATTTCTGTTTTCACCTTTCGATTGTCTGGAGTATATCCCACAAAGTGATCCAATCCAATTGCCACAAAGATCTAAACATGTTATTATTATAGTGAATTTTGGATTTGGGTAAAAATCTCAAAAATTTTATTTTTGTAAATACAGTGTTTGAATACTTGCTCGTCAACTCTCAACTAGTTTTCTTGGAAAAGCCATTGAAGGAATTTGGCATACCGGTGTGGTAGTTTATGGGAAGGTGTATTACTTTGGGGGTGGTATTCAACACAGCCCTACAGGGCAAACTCCTTATGGAAAACCGTGGAAAGTGGTTGAGTTGGGTGTCACTCACGTCCCGATGGAAATGTTTGAAGAATTCCTGGAAGAAATAAGCCCTCGCTATACAGCTGAAACATATAGTTTGTTGCACCATAACTGTAACAACTTCAGCAATGAGGTTGCACAGTTTTTGGTTGGCTGCAACATCCCAGATTTCATCCTTAGGCTCCCACAAGAAGTGATGAACAACCCAATGGGCCCTTTAATAATGCCAATGATAATGCAGTTTGAAGCTACTCTAAGAAATAAATTTAACACCGTCAAAAACACATAATTTTTATTTAGATTTACTAAAATCTCTGCAATTTTTTTCTTTCAAGAAATTCCAAAGAAAAAAACATAATCGTTAAACTAAAATCAGTGGATGAAAGCACTTACAGACTTTGTCCTTGCCGGATGTGCAACAGTGACCACAAAAAAATAGATATGAATATTGATTTTTATTTTAATCTGTTTTTATGATGTTTTTAACAACATTGTTGTTTACATATTCATTTATAAGGAAGTAAGAAAATGGAGGAAATTAGACATGAATGGGAGGTAACTATCAAAGGCACCAAGCAAGTGTTCACTTGTCTTGTTGGTGGCTGTGCGGGGAATTTGAGTCGATCTAAGCTATCTGGCCTTAATCATCATCGCGCTACCACCCACAATCTCCCACCAATTCCTCCACGTCAAAGAGGTCGAGCAAGAGATGCAAATGCTACATGGGCGGTCAAATCAACAAGTGCAGTTAAAAGGCAAAATGCCAAAATACAATATGACTTAGATGCAAGGCTATGTCGTGCACGACAACAAGCATATAAAAGATTTGTCAATGAAGAAATTCTTTCAGCTGTAAGTATTTATTAGTATTTATTTGTATATGATTTTTTATTAATATTGTCAATGAAGAAATTCATTCAGCTGTAAGTATTTATTAGTATTTATCTGTATATGTTTTCTATTAATATTAATTTATTGTTGTGGACTAAATTCATTGAAACTTGTTTTCACAGTCAGTTGCTACATTTGATCAGCTTAATGACACTTCGAAGCAAAGGATTTGTGAAAAAATTCAACGTTGGGATCAGAGTCTACCTCGTAGACGCATGCAGACAATGAAGCGCATAGATATTGCTATAAAAGAGAAAGCAAGCACTGAGGTTCCCGATGATGTGGGGGAAGAAGGATCAGATGGGCACAGCCATATATTAAACTTTGATGAAACCAATCAGGACAATGACAACACAGTTGAGTCCATTTTTTTGCAGATATTAATTTTTTAGACATTTTAACATTAAATAATATTTATATTTATTATAATTGTATACTAATTTCTCATTGTTATTGATATGCATAGCCTAATCAACAAAATTCCCCAAATTCAAGCCACCAACCATTGCGACGCTCACCTAGATTTCAAGGTTTTCAAGGGGTTACTGGGCCAGTAAGTTTTTAATCCATATAACCTATTCCAGCGAAAATATTAATATATAAATTGTTATGTTTTACCATAATGATGGGATTAAATTGTTATGTTTTACCATAATGATGGGATGAGAAATGGATGTCCTGTATTATATATCCTTATCTTTGATTTTTTTTTATTATGTGCGTGTGTGTTATTTCTTATTTATGGTGCAGGTGTTCCCTTTGGAACCATCACAATCAATGAAAACCCCTTGTAGAAGCCTTAAGAAGAATGGAAATGAAATGGTTCAAATGCTACAACCATCTTCATGTCCAATGTCACAATGCAAGGTAAGACTATATTTATTTATACTCTTATAATTTTATCATATTTTTACATTTAATTCTTTTTGATTCACATACTTATATCTATGTATAATCTAATGTTCAGAGTAATGAATATACATCTCCTAAAACACCTTTGCACATGTATGATGGTGGATATGATACTCAGCAAAAATCACATTCTCCTCAACCATTGCGGCATTCACCTAGACTTCAAGATAAATTAGGAGAGGTAAGTTATATACTACATATCTTAGCTCATAATAACATTGACGTATTTTTTTATGACTAGTTAATGCAATTTCTTTTCATATTCCTTAGATGTTCACCATATTCTCATTATATCTATATAGATTTTGATATTTATTGATAGCTAGTCAATGAAATGTCTTTTCATATTCGTTACATGGTCAGCATATTTTCATTATATCTATGTGGATTTTGATATTTATTGATAATGTTTTAATTTCCACAGAAAACAAAAAAGATAAATGTTGATGCTATGGTTAAAAGGACCAAAATCACGCCAAAGGACTTGAAAGCTCGTGGGTTCAAGTCACGCAAACAATACATAGAGCATATATGTTCAACTAGCATTGCTCTCACTAAACCCACTAGGTTTGCTACTTTGAAGGCTAAAGATTCCAGCAAGTTTAAATGACTTAGGCTACAATAATATAACTTTAGCCATTGTTTTATCTATAAAGGGGCTACAAGGACAGTTTCAATATATGTAATCTCTGTATTTTTTAGACTTTTTAATACATCATTTTTTTTTCCAAAAATTGTTTCCAGATGCTAAGTATGTCTTTAAAATGCCAACATCTAAGATATTTTGTAATTTTGTAAATAAATCCAATTCCAAATAATTTTTTTTTAAAATTAAATTATTTTTGGTGACGTTGTGCTTGAAAATGGCAAGTCCTGGATTCAAAAAGGATATATACATTTTTGCCACCAAAATTCTTTTAACTACGTTAGAAGTCGCTAGTGGATATGAACAACAAACAATATTAGTTAAGTTCCAAAATTTTAAACGTCTAAACTTTCGTTCTTGCCTGCATCAACACCGTGTCTTGTTTTATATTTTATACAGCTTCAATTTAAACAGAGTTAACTTTAGTTTTTATTTTTCATTACATTTTATGCTTACTAGAAACGATATTATTTTTTCAATCAAACTTGCATGGAGAAAAAACTTATACATTCACATGTGTTTTAATTCCCTAATGATTATCTTTTTTATCTGGAATAATATATGAAATAATATATAAATGGGTTAGTTTTGATAAATAATTGAATACTCAAAAATACTAAAAGATTACATGTTTTAATATTTAATTTTTTAAAATTATAAAATTATAGTATATATATATCATTTGGGTATTTAAAAATGTCTTACTATTTTATATACAAAATAGAGAATTTTCTTGATTACTATATATTAATTTATTTTTTATATGAAATAATATATGATTTTGTTTAATTTTATTTTTAAAATAAAATTAAAAAAATAGAATTTTTAGAAATGAATTAACAATTTTAGTTTTTGGAAAGTTTTTACTAAAAGAAATGTATACCTATTTTTTAATATGAACATTTTATAGTAATAAATATTTATCTGGTTCTTTTCGATTCTCTTTTCTTGTTTCACTTGCCTTGCCTTAACTTTGTTTTTAAACATTGAAGTTAGAGAATGACAAAGAAGTGCAATGATCTGTAAAAAGGAGTGCAAGAAGCATAAGGATGAAGAAGAGCCTTTAACTCAGATTACTTTACAATGGTTCATAGACATTTTAATCCATCTTTACTTTACATGCAAAATAAATTATCAATATCCAATCAGTCTATATTCACAAATAAGATTTTGGAGTGAAACAAAAATTATATGCTATATGGATAGATCACACATATATAGAATAAATTTATGTGGGATTGAGAACAAAAAATGCTTATGTTTGCATGAAGTATTTTCATTTTATTTTTTCATGAATAATATCAATATATAGAATAAATTTATGTGGGATTGAGAACAAAAAATGCTTATGTTTGCATGAAGTATTTTCATTTATTTTTTCATGAATAATATCATGTTTCGTTACATGTACTCAGTTCTCAATTTTATTTCATTTTTGTAAAATATATATTTTTATGTATATAAATTTTCCTTTGGATGTATTATTAGTCGAGATTTATTTATAGATTTCTTAGCATTCTATTTGAGACACCTAACCTTTGTTTAACTTTTATTTGGGTAAATTATTTTTATTTTTATTTATTTATATTTTTATGATTAAATTTGATATTATATGTAATACATTAATGTTTCTCTAACCAATTTGTATTTTAATACATAATTGTTTTACTAATCACATTTTCTCAATCTTTTCAACATTTTTCTATGATTCTTCAACTAATTTTATAACCCATACAACAACTATATAAAATCGTTGTTATTACTATTTTTTTCATTTACTATTTATAGAATAGATAATGTCCTTTCATGATTCTTTCACTAACTCTATAGATCAAAGAACAACTATATAAAATTGTTGTTGTTACTAAGAAAAAATGTCACTATTATATGAAATGATTATATTGTTATCACAAGTATCTTTACGATTTGTTAATAACACAACATCATCTATTTAAATTAATAATAGCAAAGTATGACTTCTTATATGTATACTTCCTTTATTTTTTATGATCCAATTTTCTAACTAATTTATATATAAGTCAAATAGAGGATACATTTTTATTTCATTTCTATTTTACCCTTGATTTTGACTAGTTCTTGTAATGTTATCATTTATTTAAATCCTCAATTTTACACTGAAATTTTCATATAATTAGAAATTAGTCCTTCTCCACTCTACTTGAATTCCTATTTTCTCCATTATTTTTCAAAGTTATTAAAGATAGTATGATCATTTTTAGAAAAACCAAAGAAACATTATTAAGTATTGTTTCTTCATATCTTTTTCAAAACATCAACGAAGTTATGAGATGGTCAATGGTTGAATGCTAAGGCTAAGGAAACCCAATAAATATCCCTTACAATTTTCAATGGTCAATGGTTGAATGCTTATGCCAAAATAAACCCAAGAAAAATCTCTCACAATTTTCACATTATTAGTCTCGACAAACTCTAGCATCATGTTAAGCGCCATGCCAAATTGACCAACACTATGTAATTATGCATTGTACTACACAATTTGTAATTTAGATCTATAGAAATGTGGCATCCATTTAGTTGTATATGCACATAATGTAAATGTGATTTGAACGAGTCCTACCAAAGTTACTACTTTGTAATAGAATTACAAGATTTTTTTTTCTGGAAAATATAAATTACTAAACTTTGTCATGTATAAGTATGAATACAAATGTGCTTTGTAAAACAATTTCATAGAATAATCATTTTCTGTTATCTTACAAATATGAAAGATATATATTAATATTCTCCATATTATATTAATATTAGTTTAAATATCTCATAGTATACTTTATATGTATCATGTTATCACCTTCTATGTGCAAATTTTCTAGCAACATAATCCCTATTTTCAATGGCAAGGACTATGCTTCCGTGTAACACTTGTGTAAGGTTGTATTTTTGATAATAAAGAATCATACCTCCATTAAATCAATTTTTGAACCTTAATGCCTAAAAAAAACATGTAGGTAATTTTCATAGCATTAAATTTTTGTTAATAAGAAATCATACTTTGGTTCAATTAGTTTTAGTCCCTAGTGCATCTTCATATTGAGTAGGCATAAAAAACCCAACAAGGGATTTCAAATGGGGAGCAAATAAAATAGATAAAGGCAAGATTATATGCTAGAATCAAAATGTTAAATGATGCTATTTTTGAGTGTACAAAGATTAATGACTAACGAAGCAATAGTTTCTTTAAATGTATTAAAGTTGTTGAAGATATTCAAGGGTCAAGAATGATTACAGACTCCATGTTAGTTCCAAAAGATGTGCTACAAGAATTGGAAGTTATTAAGACATTATGGGGTAATGAGTTCGACAACTTAACAAATTCTTTGAAGGAAGAAATAAAAAAATGGTTAGTTACATATAATAATGAGAATGAAGACCAACTATCAGTCATCAATCAATTATGTTCAAATACAAAAGAAACATATGAGCATACTTTTGCATTAGATGTAAGACACGACATAATCGTCCTTCCTATGGATTATATTAAAGAATGGCTTAGAAAATATTTAAATGAAATTGTTAATCCTGAATAACTTCCCCATTGGTTAGATTAACAAATATGCAAAGACTAATGTATACTCCAACATTTGATGCTATAAGGGATAGATAATTCATTAAGTCGGTCATCCTTCTGCAATTTTGTGAGTGTTCTATATTTTATTTGAAGCAATTCCCATTTATTTCTCCCTAGTCTTAAATCATCCAACTTTGTAAAGTTTGTTATACATTTGTAATTATGTCTGCATTCCTTTTGCTTTCTTCTAGCTTAATATATACCATTTATTGTTCCTCAAGAGTCCCATTCGAGTTCCATTCTAGTCCCTTAAGGATGAATGCATTCAATTTACATTTAAGTATTAGGAATTTTGTAGAGTACTTTACACACTTGCTCTATTTGAACTTAAAGTTTGTAATATCTTTTTGACTCTTATAGAGAGCTATTTCCAAGAGCGCATGGAATTTGTGGTTTCGTATACTTTTAATTAAGCATTGAAATCTCATGAATGTTCTCCTATGATTGTTTATGATATTGAATGAAATCATTTTAGAGCTCTTTAAAATATTTGGACCATTTCTTTATTTTTTGTCTATGTATTTGTTTCAAATGTGTCTCCCTCATGATATGTGAATGGATATGTGCCATGGAATGACTTAATTAGATAGTATTTACTTCTTTTTGTTTTTATTTATTTTCTTTAAAATCACATGGTCCACTCAAAGGTGAATATGTTGAATGTTTAATTCCACATTTTTGAGTTAATCAGAAAATGTGAGTGTGTGAAAGAGGAGTATCACCTCTATAAAAACACCATAGAATATATAAAAGTCCCTAGGATGTTGACTTTTATCGTTGACGGGAAACGAGATCAACAACATTGTGTCTTTTGATATGAGGCTTATAGGTATTCTTCAAACAAGTTTTCATAATTTTGTGAAAGAGCCAAATCCTAGTGAGTTGCCCAATAAGTCTATGATCAACAAGGGCCAAGATTTTGTATCTTCACATGGTAGGATATAGCATGGCTTCTAGAATTTTCTCAATTCTCTTCACAAATATGTTTAGTTGATATTTGGAAATCTTAGTGTAGGTCGTAACCATGGTTTCAAAAGCTAGACCTTTAGCATCGAGAATGGATTGCAACCCCCTTTGAAGATGTGGGCATATACGGAAACTGGGCATGTACGGAAGATGTGCGCATATACGGAAGATGTGCGCATATACGGAAACTGGGCATATACGGAAGATGTGCGCATATACGGAAGATGTAGGCATATACGGAAACTGGGCATATACGGAAGATGTGCGCATATACGGAAGATGTGCGCATATGCCCAAACTGGGCATATACGGAAGATGTGCGCATATACGGAAGATGTGGGCATATACAGAAACTGGGCATGTACGGAAGATGTGCGCATATACGGAAGATGTAGGCATATACGGAAACTGCGCATATACGGAAGATGTGGGCATATACGGAAACTGGGCATATACGGAAGATGTGCGCATATACGGAAACTGGGCATATACAGAAGATGTGTGCATATACGGAAACTGGGCATATACGGAAGATGTGCGCATATGCCCAAACTGGGCATATACGGAAGATGTGCGCATATACGGAAGATGTGGGCATATACGGAAACTGGGCATATACGGAAGATGTAGGCATATACGGAAACTGGGCATATACGGAAGATGTGCACATATACGGAAGATGTAGGCATATACGGAAACTGGGCATATACGGAAGATGTGCGCATATACGGAAGATGTGGGCATATACGGAAACTGGGCATATACGGAAGATGTGCGCATATACAGAAGACGTAGGCATATACGGAAACTGGGCATATACGGAAGATGTGCGCATATACGGAAGATGTAGGCATATACGGAAACTGGGCATATACGGAAGATGTGGGCATATACGGAAACTAGGCATATACGGAAGATGTGCGCATATACGGAAGATGTGGGCATATACGGAAACTGGGCATATATGGAAGATGTGCGCATATACGGAAGATGTGGGCATATACGGAAACTGGGCATATACGGAAGATGTGGGCATATACGGAAGATGTAGGCATATACAGAAACTGGGCATATATGGAAGATGTGCGCATATACGGAAGATGTAGGCATATACGGAAACTGGGCATATACGGAAGATGTGCACATATACGGAAGATGTAGGCATATACGGAAACTGGGCATATACGGAAGATGTGCGTATATACAGAAGATGTGCGCATATACGGAAACTGGGCATATACATAAGATGTGCGCATATACGGAAGATGTGCACATATGCCCAAACTGGGCATATACGGAAGATGTGGGCATATACGGAAACTGGGCATATACGGAAGATGTGGGCATATACGGAAGATGTGGGCATATACGGAAGATGTGGGCATATACGGAAACTAGGCATATACGGAAGATGTAGGCATATACGGAAACTGGGCATATACGGAAGATGTGCGCATATACAGAAGATGTGGGCATATACGGAAACTGGGCATATACGGAAGATGTGGGCATATACAAAAACTGGGCATATACGGAAGATGTAGGCATATACGGAAACTGAGCATATACGGAAGATGTGCGCATATACGGAAGATGTGGGCATATACGGAAACTGGGCATATACGGAAGATGTGCGCATATACGGAAGATGTAGGCATATACGGAAACTGGGCATATACGGAAGATGTAGGCATATACAGAAACTGTGCATATACGGAAGATGTGCGCATATACGGAAGATGTAGGCATATAGGGAAACTGGGCATATACGGAAGATGTGCGCATATACGGAAACTGGGCATATACGGAAGATGTGCGCATATACGGAAGATGTGCGCATATACGGAAACTGGGCATATACGGAAGATGTGCGCATATACGGAAACTGGGCATATAGGGAAGATGTGCGCATATACGGAAGATGTAGGCATATACGGAAACTGGGCATATACGGAAGATGTGCGCATATACGGAAGATGTGGGCATATACGGAAACTGGGCATATACGGAAGATGTGGGCATATACGGAAACTGGGCATATACGGAAGATGTGTGCATATACGGAAACTGGGCATATACGGAAGATGTGCGCATATGCCCAAACTGGGCATATACGGAAGATGTGCGCATATACGGAAGATGTGGGCATATACGGAAACTGGGCATATACGGAAGATGTGGGCATATACGGAAACTGGGCATATACGGAAGATGTAGGCATATACGGAAACTGGGCATATACGGAAGATGTGCGCATATACAGAAGATGTGGGCATATACGGAAACTGGGCATATACGGAAGATGTGGGCATATACGGAAACTGGGCATATACGGAAGATGTAGGCATATACGGAAACTGGGCATATACGGAAGATGTGGGCATATACGGAAGATGTGGGCATATACGGAAACTGGGCATATACAGAAGATGTAGGCATATACGAAAACTGGGCATATACGGAAGATGTGCGCATATACGGAAGATGTGGGCATATACGGAAACTGGGCATATACGGAAGATGTGGGCATATACGGAAACTGGGCATATACGGAAGATGTAGGCATATACGGAAACTGGGCATATACGGAAGATGTGCGCATATACGGAAGATGTGGGAATATACGGAAACTGGGCATATACGGAAGATGTGCGCATATACGGAAGATGTAGGCATATACGGAAACTGGGCATATACGGAAGATGTGCGCATATACGGAAGATGTAGGCATATAGGGAAACTGGGCATATACGGAAGATGTGCGCATATACGGAAACTGGGCATATACGGAAGATGTGCGCATATACGGAAGATGTGCGCATATACGGAAACTGGGCATATACGGAAGATGTGCGCATATACGGAAGATGTGGGCATATACGGAAACTGGGCATATACGGAAGATGTGTGCATATACGGAAACTGGGCATATAGGGAAGATGTGCGCATATACGGAAGATGTAGGCATATACGGAAACTGGGCATATATGGAAGATGTGCGCATATACGGAAGATGTGGCCATATACGGAAACTGGGCATATACGGAAGATGTGGGCATATACGGAAACTGGGCATATACGGAAGATGTGTGCATATACAGAAACTGGGCATATACGGAAGATGTGCGCATATGCCCAAACTGGGCATATACGGAAGATGTGCGCATATACGGAAGATGTGGGCATATACGGAAACTGGGCATATACGGAAGATGTGCGCATATACGGAAACTGGGCATATACGGAAGATGTGCGCATATACGGAAGATGTGCGCATATAACGGATAAATATGTACTCACCCCGTACTTATTTGTACGCAAGGTTGAATCCATTGGGATAATATTATTGTGAGAGTATTTCAGCATCATTGAACACATCCACTTTGTTTGTATGCCTATGATAAAAGGGATATTTTCAACAAGATCATTGAACACATGCGCATACCTTCCATAATCCTATGAGTTTCGAAGTGAAACTCGAATTTGGCCTATTTCCAAAACGTTTGACACACTACCAACCTTCTTTTCTGAAGATTCGATAGATTTCAGTGGTCATCGTCATCATCATACATATAATTTTTCATGGTTTAAATTGAATTTTAGAATGTATAAATGGATTCAACTCTTTGAAAATCCTTTTGAGCACTAGGATTACATAGATTATAGTCTCTTTAATTTGTTGTCTGCTATATCTTTTGTTGATATTTCTAATAACGTTACAACATCATCAACACCTTCAAACTATTCCAAACTATTCTAATTAGTTGATATGTAAAATTGGATACGTGTACAAAGTATTTTTTTTTTTATCTTTGTGAACCTCATCTCCTTGGTGACTCCTCATGGCAGTTTTTTCCAAAGTCTGAACTTTCTTATTCTAGAACTGGTTTTAATATAAATGTAATTATAATTATGTATCAAATTTAAGCATGTTGTATTTTCTTTCCAAGGTATGGAAGTATCAACTACTGGAATTTTTCTCATATTTCACTTCTATCTGTTGAATGATGTCTAGTATTTGTCTATTTTGGAAAAGAGAGTGGCTATTGAGAGATGTTTTCATTGATAGGAGAGGGTTGAAAATGACCTGCATAGGGATCATAGAAGCGTTTAAATATGGAAATAATTGTGCTTTTTCCAAATCCGTTATGACCAACAGGTGTTATTGTCTTGCCAGCATGAATAGAAAGGTAAAAATATTGAAAGACAATTTGTTTTCGAGATGGATATCTAAACCAAATATTCTGTAGTTCAATGTGCCCCTCTACTTGTAATAAAGTCTCGCTTTCAGGAAGATTGTGATTTATATCTTGATTTTGTTCTATCATGATTAGAATGCTATATGCAGTTGTGATTAACTAAGTGCAAGTGTAATCACATCACACAAAATGCAATACGTTTTTTCATTTTTTCCTTTTAATTAAAATTAAATAGCAAACTATAGGATTGTAATGTTGAATTTACATGTTATACACATTTTTTTTGTAAGCATTTCAAGATGGTGTACAATTACACTGTCTAGATTTGTCCCCATTTTCCCCATCCTAGGACGAGATGATTTCCTTATCTCATACTGTCACAGTTTGGGCCTTGAAGTTGAAATAGGCAAACAAAGCATGGGTTTGTTAGCAAATCAATAATGAAATGACATATTATACATGGTATCCAGGGTTTGTTAACAAATCAATAATGAAAAGACATGTTACCCATTATTTGTAGATGGATAGGTGGTCTCATTTAGATTGAGGTCTTATCTAAGGATCTATCCATATGTATGAAGTGTTTGAATCAATTCATCAATCTTGTCTCCATGAATCTATAAATTGTGCTCTTTCCAAATCCTTTATGACCAACAGGTGTTATTGTCTTGCCAGCATGAATAGAAAGGTAAAAATATTGAAAGACAATTTGTTTTCGAGATGGATATCTAAACCAAATATTCTGTAGTTCAATGTGCCCCTCTACTTGTAATAAAGTCTCGCTTTCAGGGAGATTGTGATTTATATCTTGATTTTGTTCTATCATGATTAGAATGCTATATGCGGTTGTGATTAACTAAGTGCAAGTGTAATCACATCACACAAAATGCAATACGTTTTTTCATTTTTTCCTTTTAATTAAAATTAAATAGCAAACTATAGGATTGTAATGTTGAATTTACATGTTATACACATTTTTTTTGTAAGCATTTCAAGATGGTGTACAATTACACTGTCTAGATTTGTCCCCATTTTCCCCATCCTAGGACGAGATGATTTCCTTATCTCATACTGTCACAGTTTGGGCCTTGAAGTTGAAATAGGCAAACAAAGCATGGGTTTGTTAGCAAATCAATAATGAAATGACACATTATACATGGTATCCAGGGTTTGTTAACAAATCAATAATGAAAAGACATGTTACCCATTATTTGTAGATGGATAGGTGGTCTCATTTAGATTGAGGTCTTATCTAAGGATCTATCCATATGTATGAAGTGTTTGAATCAATTCATCAATCTTGTCTCCATGAATCTATAAATTGTGCTCTCTTAATATTTCCCAAAAATAGATCTCGAATGGTCCACCCATCTGGAAATTGTGCTCTCTTGATATTTCCCACAGAGATGGTCCACTCATCTACAAATGGTAATTTGGAATGGAGATGTAGAATGTAGAAGATATTTCTAATGATAAAATGGTAATTATATGTTTTATTTTTCAAAATTTTGTTTGCATTGATTTTTTTTTTTTTTATATATTGATCTTTTATATATCACGATTCTTCGAATTTATGCCTAACTAAGTTTCCTTTGCAACATCTAGTGCAATTGCTAGTTATAATTAAATTTTCATTTTTCAAAGGTTACACAACTTTATATGGGAAAATGCAATATCCATAACATTTCTTATTGGAATATTCACAAAATTGAATATTTGACTCAAGCAATGAAGACATTAGAAATTGCATTTTTCATTAAATAAATATGATATAATTTTAATATATTGAGAAAAAGTTTTTAAATTTTATTTCTAAAAATTATTGAAATAATCATAAAAATGAATATTTAATTTAAGCAATAAATACATTAGAAGTTACATTTTTTTTAAATAAATATGATATAACTATGATACAGTGAAATGAAATAATTACATGTCATTCAACATTTCATTAATATTTTCCGAAATTTTTAAAACTTTTTATTAATAAGATTCATTATTAATATTAAATAGTTCTCTTTACCTCCCATCATCTTCAGGACCAAAAAAGACTTATGTAATATTAATAATAATACTTATTATTAAAAAGCTTTTTAGTAATTCCAAAAAGATGAATGAAATACTAAGTGATACTTATTATTCAATTATATTTTTATAAATGGAATTATAAAACTTTTCTAGATACATTATAGTTATGATCATATTTAGCTCCGGGAACCGGGTATTTTAATCTCTTTACTCTTAAAGTCAAATATGTCTTTACTGTTAAAGTCAAATGGGTATTTTAATCTCTTTACTCTTAAAGTCAAATATGTCTTTACTGTTAAAGTCAAATATTCGTTTTTTTTTTTGTTAGTATTTGAATGAGAAATGTTTTAGATTTCTCATTTTAACTTATAATGTTATATATAAAGAAAAAAACAAATCTTATTTTCAAAATTTCAAATAAATAAGAGAATAATCAACTCATAATCAAAAGTTTGAAAAAGAATATTGAATATTTTTATTTCCTTATTAAATAAACTTTCTCCAAAAATCAATGAAGGTCCATCCCAAAATACAATTATTAAAATTGGAGTCATTTGTGGATGTTTCAATATAACATAAGTTTTCAAACCATCGAAAAGATCAAACTATTGTATTTGTTTTATTAATTGTATTGTTTTCAATGGTTGGTTTAATTAATTGTTTTCAATTGTTTAATGGTTGGTTTAATTGATATTTGATTTCAATACATTTGTAATTCACTATAATACTTTATTATTTTAATTCTAAAACGTTATCTAATTAAACATTAGTTAGAAAATCAAAAGAGGGATTCATTTGGAATAATGGGGAAGTCTATAATACATATTTTCCAACCATTGAAAAGCTCAAATAATTATTTTGAAGGATGGGTTAATTGATATTACAAGGTTAGTTGAAGCACTTAACTTATAAACTTGATAATTTGTAACTAATAAAAACAAAATCCGTTACAACTATTCATCAAAAAGTAATGTAACATTGATAGAATATAACATCGCATCCACATAAGGATTTAAAATTCAATGGAGATGTTGTCATAAACACAAATATAAATTTATGTATTTTTTATTCAAAATAGGTCCAACTATACATGTTTCTTTTTTACAAAATAGAACTTCATTTCCAACATAAATAATGGAATCTCATGCCCAGCAATGACATAATGGAAAAACAACATCATGATCGATCTACCGTATGGGTCTATAAGTCACCCTCGTCCCATGAGGCACTCCCAGGTGGATTTCCAAATTGATGTCTCTGCAAAAAATTACAATAATCAATTAGTTGTAAAAATTGAAAGGCATATAATCAATTTCATTAATTCATGATGATATTTTGATCAAATACTCATTCTCACCGTGAGGATTTGAGGCAATGGAGAAGACAACCCTTCCTGGGTAGATGGCGGAGCACTTGGTGACAGATATAGGCATGGTTCAGGGGCGCTGGATAAAGGCATGGTGGATGTGAAATATGGAAAAGGTAGTGGGTGCGGGCGACGATACACCCCCACCGGTTGTACAATACTGGGAAGCACTGTAGGCCGGGGGATTGACCTAGGGGGGGAATTGGAATGTTAAGGGTGGACGATTGAAAAAATGAGAATGGTGGATGATTGAAGGGTAGGGGTGAGCATTGGGAAGGTATTACAGAGGTGGTTATAGGCATGGAAGAATTTGTGGAGGAAAGAGGTGGTGGGTGTGGGCGATGATACATCTTAATTGGTTCAACAATAGGGGGGGCACCCTTGGGGAGGATATTGGGGTGTTAATCGCTGAAGCAGTGTCCCCAATGCTAGATCTTTTTTCGGTAGCATGTTCATCGAATAAATGAATTCGACAACTTGGAATGGCGTGAGATGTGGGTCCCTCAGCTGTAACAATAAAAATAGTTCGTATAGTCATGCAAATGTGTTGAACATGATAATATATCGCATTTAACGTAAAACAATGCATAGCATGACATTTCCATACCAATATTGGGTATAATAGAATCTTGAATTATCTCAGGCGCGTGGTCCATATTTCCTTGTTTTTGAGAAGATGACTCCAATTGTTCATCCATTCTTTTTTTCCTTGCATGAACTCGTCCAACCCTTTCAAATTGTAGTATATCTGTCCCTGACTTTGACTTGCGACCACATCGCCTCTTTTTATTTACTAGACTCAAGAAACTATGTTTTCTCTTGGTAGTGATCTTGGATGGAGTTATAGTATTGAAAAACATTTTGTTGTATTCTTGACATGCTTTGTCTACCAAGTTGTTCAATGCATATGCCTGTTCCAAATTTGTAGGTATTATGGATCTCAATTTCTCAAGAGTTGATGAGTTAACACGTTCCATCTCATCATGTTCAAAGAATGCACTATCTTGTCGTACATTGGTCGATTCAACATTGTATGAGAAATTCTCTAAATTATCAATGCTTGTTTCATTATGATAATTCAGATTGGGAGGAGAATCAAAGCATGGAAAAAGCTCTGTTTGGATTTCTGGGACCAATATAGGTGTTTCATTCAAGTCAAATAAAATTCTAGGCCTTTCTGTCGTGGGATCAGTGACACCAGGTGCTACATTTTCACCCAAAATAGTGTTACTCACTAACATCTCAACTTTCAATACATGTTTACAGATATTTCCATTTAGGGCCCAATTGCAATTGCAGAAGTGTAGATTAGAACCCTTATATATGACATTGTACCAAATGTCACGAGTATCCTTATTTTGGCTACGAACCCAGTAGTCATTACTCTTTTCATCAGGCACACAATCTTCATTTGGGATTTTCTTAGCTCTACACTTGGATGAATTCAGTTGTTCCTGTATTTTTCTGGGTCGTACAAAACCAGCTTCTTTTAAACGGTGCATATGATTGTAAAATAATACAACCTTTGTCAACAAAACATAGATTAACCAATCAACCCTTCTGTGGCATGCATTGTTCTTCTCACATAGGTACCTTTCCTTGATATATCGATGGTAAGATTCAATGGCGTTGTTCGTATCTTGATTTGAATGTGGAAAATTTCTGTATGCTTTTGCCCACATATCTGTAGAAAGAAATTTATTAGTTATATATTAATAAGTATACATATGACATGAAAAATAGAGTCATTATAACCACCAATAAGAAGCTTACATATTTTGTTGTTGGACAGCCAAGTATTTCTAAAATATTCCAAAAAAAAAATTTGTTCACTAAATTCTTCAAATAAGCTTTCAACTTTCTTTCGCACAAATTCATCATCTTTACACATGTGCATGATTTCACCTAATCCACGAAAAATGCGTATTTGGTTTTCCCTCCCTTTGACCTTGTTTCCAACATTTTTCAACCATGCACGACGAACATGCCACACACATAATAATACTTTGCACTTGATCGTAGACCTGCAATAACATAATTTTTAGTGAGATTATACATTAACAATATTTTTTATGCCTCTTGTAAAAATAATAAACACATCACCTCAATGCTTCAATTTCAGCAGTAGCATCATCCGTGATGAAGGCAAGAACATGCCAATCTGGTCGCTCTTTGTATCCAATTGAAAGTAAGGCCGACATCCATTTAGAAAGATCAGCTATAGTGTTGCGTGATGATATCACCCAAGATATTGGAACCCCATTGTGATGTTCGTCGAAAACCATTAAGGTGTAAAGTTGATACTGCATTACAAAAAATATGCATAATTACATTTATATAAGATACATGCATTAATATGAGGTTAAATAAATGAATCGGATTTAGGATAAATATGTACTCACCCCGTACTTATTTGTACTAAAGGTTGAATCCATTGAGATAATATTATTGTGAGAGTATTTCAGCATCATTGAACACATCCACTTTGTTTGTATGCCTATGATAAAAGGGATATTTTCAACAAGATCTTGTTTTTGGTAGAAGAAAAAACTCTCTGGGTTTTCCTTGTACCAGCACTCCACACTCTTTGGATCACTTTGATCTTTAACATACTCTAGCCTTATGATATCATTGTAAATGTTACTTATATCCTTTTTTGTCATGTAGGTATCTCGAAGTATCCCTGTGTATAACTCACCGGATCCATCCTTCACATCAGAGATGAACTTGTCCCATATCATTGTAGCATTAAAACCTCTTTTAACGAAATGTTGGATTGTAGATCGCATATGCCAACTTAAATGTGGTGCATAATTGAATCTCATGAACCTTCCGATTGCATCTGTCCCATGACAAATAACATTGGATTCATCAATATGTCTACATGCAGTATATATTATTACAGCATCATCTGGTCTCATCACAAGTCGTCGCACAAAGAAGTGACATTGGCAACCAACTTTAATACTTTCATGTCGATTGCGGGTTGTCTTTGGATCTGATGATGCACTCCTAATTCTCCTTGTCGACTGTGGACCATATGAACACCAATAACTGTACGTAAAAAAATTACTGCAAATTAGATATAATATTTATGCATATTGAAAAAATTACACATATCTTGAAAAAGCATATAGAGACTCACACACTGTACTCCAAGAATGTTGAGTAATTGGTGACTTTGATATCCTCTATTTTTTTACTTCGGTGATTCTTAAGAAGAAATTGGGTGGGTGCACTTTCATTTGATTCCTCTCCACTTATGAAATCATCAAGTCGACAATATGGAATAACTGCAACTTGGTCCCCCTCAATCTCTGTCCATGTTAAGTCTTCTGCTGAAAATTGTATCATATCTTCCGGGTCTTCAACTTCCAACTCGTTAATCCTCCCCCACTTATTCATTCTTAAAATACCTATACAAATTGCATTGAAAATAATTTAGCTTGAGTAAATAATATGGTCTTGATCAATGCATAGCGTACTAAGCATGGAAGTCTCATTTTTTAGTAAATATTTTATACTTTTCACGTAAACCACTTTGGGATTAAGTAATATTCAGGGGATCTTAGATGACATTGTACGATAACTAAGATCATAAGAAATTGGGTCATTAATAAGCTTAAATATCTCTGACAAATTTAGACTAACCCATGCATGACATATGAATTCTTTCTGGAGGTGGGGCCACCATGTTATTGTCGAGGGGCGACTTGTGATGAGTCGCTGCGCTGGAATTGGTCAAAGGGAACTGCCTAACATTGACACATAAGATGGTGCGTTAATGGGTCCCTTCAAATAGGGATGAAAGGGAGAGACATAAAACCTGTCCCCAACAAACCCCCAATATCAAGAGTAATAAGCTTGAAGATTACCAATGCTAGGGAATTCCAAGGTTAATAACAAATGAACAAAACAAGGCTCTGATACTGGGGTTGACCTTGGGGTACATATTGAGGCTGGGGTTGACCTTGAGGAATGTATTGTACCACAGGTATATACTGTCCTTGAGGTTGCCCCCCAGACGCAATTTGTGTCCTCACCCCGAATTCTACGGGATGTCCTCAACAATTCGGCCACGGAAACAATCTCAGGAGACTGGCCCCGAAGTCTACGGGACTGTCTCGGTAATTCCGCCACAGTTAAAGACTTTGAACTACTGCACACGCAAACAAAGTAAAATCTCAAAGCAAACTGCCTAAAGTCTCTAAAGAACCAAACAAATTTGAAGCACACGCCTAAAGAATCTAGGGCATCAAACCAAGCACAAACAGTAGCCTTCCGGACCGAAAGCGCTAGTTGGAGATGAAACCCAACATCGCCGGATTCAGTACAGAAGTGGCGGGTGGAACAGTTACCCCGGCAACCTGCTTAATGAATAGACCGGCACAAGTTCCTCCACTTTAACCATCTCAAGTGAAGTGAACCCCCCGGAAAATCCAAGTGAGTCTAGCCGACGTCTGCTCCAGGTACAGTGGGATCTTCCCTCCACCGTCACCTCGGTAGAATCCTAAAGATTATGGTCACTAAGGTTACCAACAGCAACAAGTATACCTGGGGGAACAGTCTACACTCCGACAGCACGCAAGGGCAGAGTATCAAGCTCAATCCCCTTGCCAGCTCCTTGACAATAATCCAAGGTTTACCGACAAGTGACCCCTGGCTCCTCGACAATGGTTAATCCGAGGTTTACCGTTTGTAATACGTGCGTGTCTGGCGTCGTTCCCAACGAGGGAGGATTGATCCCCTCACTGGTTCGGACACGAGCTCGTGCTTCTCCTTTAAGAGGAGCTTTCCCAGAGTATAAATGAAACAGCTGGATTTAATCTATCACAAGATAAGCTACTTGTTTGGTTTTGTTGTCTTGGAGAGTTTATTACTCTCCTACTCCAAGACACTAGCTTGATCTATATTGGTGTTTCAGAGCCCTAGTAAATAAAAAGTTACTAAGTTGATTTTACTTTAAGCGTTAATTTTATGGCTTTCTTAAGACAAAAGGTAGTGGAGATGAAACTGGTGGTGTGTAGACTCGACTCTCAACCACTACAAATATGCACCTAAGATGATTTACACTACTTTTCTTTTTCAATGAATCTCCTAGCTAAGAGAGTTGGAAGAATGCAAATTTTATAGAAAACAACTTTCTTAACAAAGACAATCAAAGAAACAATTTTCTTTATCTTTTCAAAACATGCAACTCATGACCACTAATTATTCACGAAATTTCCTTTTTCTTCAAAAGACTACAAATGCTACCAAAGCAAACTTTGTTTCCAAAAGAATTTTTGTATTTTTCCTATATTAATCAAGCATGTAAAACTATTTATCAAAAATCAAATTTAACAAATCTAAGACAATCAAATCAAAATCACTCAAAATTAAAACTAAAGGCAAAATTTATACCTTTACCATAAATTCAGTTAAATTAAATGACATCTTAAGCAATAACACAAGGCCATGTGCAAGAAAATTAAAGTAGAGTATGAAGAAGTATCAGAGTACTTTGTAAAATAAATGTAGAGATAAAAAACTATACTAATTATATGTTATTAGTCAATCTGAACTGCATTATCTAATATTTTTTCTCAAAACTTTGGAAATGAGTGGATATTTATGGTAGGAATGTAGCTTGAATATGATATAGATTTAATACATTAAATTTTTTATGATACATTCCATTAAATAAATTCAATAATCTAAAATTATAATTATCTCAATTTCACACAGTGAATTAAAAAATCTTAAAAAACAAAAAAACTGATAGAAAAAAAAATAAAAAAATATTGCATCAACAAAATTATGATGCATTCCATTAAATAAACTTAACAAATTAAAATTATAATTATCTCAGTTTCACACACTGAATAAAAAAATCTTAAAAAAATGTATAAAAATAACAGCATTAAACTACATTTCATGTTAAAATTTATAATGAATTATATAAATATCATTAAACTCATCATAAAATTTAGGTAAAGAATTAAAAAATTAAAAAAAGGAACAACTCGTAAAATTTAATACGGATAATAATTACCTTTTTAATTTTGGACAATCTTTTACACTATTTAACGAAGGAGGAATTGCACACTATGAATCCTTAGTATCCTATCCACGTTGGAGAGGGAAAAAAAAATATCCCAAATTTCTACCACTGTTCTATTGATTGGTCCTACTGATGGGGATGAACAAAAATGAGTCTAATCCTATATCCAATATAATTCTATGTATAGTACTCAAAACTGTCAATGTAAAAAGTGTATGTATGTATTTGGGGTAATACATTGAAAAACTGAAGGCACTATTCTTTCTCTTGTACATTTCACTTGATTTGTCTGTAGATCTTCCAGTGTACCATCCACCATAGTTGTAACTTTTAGTGCCAATAGTAACCCAAAAATGTCTTTGCACCATCCACACTGGGGAAATAAGGTGGTTCAAAATATATATGACGTAGGGCATCACAAGCACCTAGATATGATGGACCCTTCATTTCAGTGCTACCCATGGTTGTTACTACCAGCTGCTGATACGAGAAGAAAAACCTTTTCACCGCGGCTTCTATTGCCTGGAAGGCCAACAGAACATGTATTGTTGCAACATTGTAAGCACCTGAAGTGTTATGTGAGCGCAGTCCATGTGAATGAAACAAATGCATAAGTGCCTCCTGGAGCCTTGGTCCACCCTTTGGATCAGCCTCAACACCGATGACTTTGGGCACCAGATGCCTTAGTTCCTTGCATGCATTTGTAAGGTCTCTAAGGGGGGCAGACCGAAGGCAATATGCACCTGCAAGCGTACTAGTGCTGCTAATTGCCAACTGGTGTTTAAGGCAAAGGAAATCATCTGGGTCCATCACTAGAAGCAAATGCACAATTTCTGTGAGCATGTTCCACATCCTTTCAACCATCCAACAGTCTGTGGATGCTCCTACGAAATCCCCAGAGTCTATTCTTTCATATACTCTCTGCAACAATTCTTGGCCTACAAATACCCACGCCTCAAAGATCTGGAGGACATTGCAAAGTTTGGCATCTTCTAGATTATGGAACTGTTTATGTTGTTTTAAAGAGTGAAAATATCTTGGCTTGCAGATTCTATCATATTCAAGAAGAGGCTTACCTGACATATTTGGTTCCCCCAGACCTAAAGTGAAGGGAGTCCTCTGCATATGGCCTTCAATGGCAAGCCATATTCTAGAAACCATAGCTTCAGCGCTTTTCCATGTACCCAAACGAGGAAGTAAGCTCTCTTCACTTGTTCTGCTAACCACAGGTAAAGCACCAGGTCTCTGCCATACCTCATGGAAAACTTTCCATGAGAGAACACCACTACTTACTGACAACTGAAGAGTGGGAACCTGCTTGTCATTTTCATAAATCATTGAAATCAACTCAATCTCGGAACTAATTAAGGATTCAAGCCTTCTCTTCCATTCCTCTTTGTCAATGTAAGTCCTCGTGTCACAAAGGACAGACGAAACAAACTGAAAAGTAATCTCCAATGACTGTAAGGCAGCCTTTACCAACCCCTCTCTAGACCAACTAGGCCATTCCTTGAATTTCCACATGGCACTGAGCTCGGGGAGATGCACATACTGCTCGTAACCCGCACACTCCATGGGGGAGGGCTCTATGGATTCTTCAACAAAGGCAAAATAGGATGCCATTTTTTTACAGGACATATTTTTTCCCTGCAAACATAACGAGGAGAGTAAAGACACTAATGCTCTCCATATACCATAATCTAAAAAGAACAACATAATAATAGAATAAACACTAAAATTTTGAAAACTGGAATAGAATAAAATGTTCTTAAATCCTTGATATATTTAAAAAGCCATAATATATCAAAAAGCTATATATAATACGTTACTGGACAAAAAACATATCTATTTGTTGCAACTCAACTTTTTATGTAGATGATAAAAACTCAACACATAAATAATGAAAAGAGTTAAATAATGTCAACACATAAATATATATTTTTCCAGTTAACAAAGTGAATAGATATAAGCTAAATATACGGTGGTTGGTCTGTTGGCACTTAAATTCTGAGCACATTACTGTTTATGTAATACAAATAAATCAAACTATTTTTAACTTTCACCATTTTTATTTATCTAAAACTAAAATGCATCGAATTTTTTTTTTTTTTCTTAATGAATTTGTACCTTTTCTTAGTTTACACTAACCCGTAAACTAACCTCAAAGAACTTGAAAATTTTAATGCTATCGGATCGCACTGATGTATTCTTTTAATGCAACGAGGTCCTTATTGTATAGTCTATTTGGGTCTAGACTTATTTATGAGTCTATCGAGTTATTAATTCTGAGTATAATGCTAAGCAGATAGAAATGCTTTTTTTTTGGGTGTGTTTTGTTCTTAGGTAAAGGTAAAATACTTTTGAGGGGTTAAATCTATTTTAAAATAAGGTTTGAAAGCATTTTAATAATATATTCAATATTAGTTTATCATGTCACTTATGAGAATTGAATCTAATTATGAAAGATAACAATCATTCCTCATGACCACCTAAAATATACCCAATTAATTTACTATGTATTTTTATTGAAAATTCATGAAAGATGCTAAACTTGCTCTGTTTTTGTGTATATTTGAATTCTTTCTGCACGCATCTGTTATCTCTTGATTTGTGATGTTCTTTTATAAACCAGCTAGGTCCATGAAATAGTTGTCATTAGGCACACTTAATCTCATTTTAGAGTAAGACTAGTAAACTAGGGCGTTCATAAAGGTTTGTTTTTGTATCCAGCTGTCAAAATTAGTTATATAAGGTAAGAAATACATAAATATATCAATGATAAAATTATAAATAAATAAAAAATAAATAAGTATATATAAATTTAGTTAAAATTAGGTGTGAGATAACCAAATTAATATATAAATATATAAATAAAGTAATAATAAATTATTTATTTATTAAAAATATATAACAATATAAATAATAATTTATATTTATTTATTTAAATAAATAAAATTAATAATAATTTATATTTATTTATTTATTAAATAAAAATAAATATAAATATAAAAATAAATACATAAATATATGAATGATAAAATTATAAATAAATCAAAAATAAATAAATATATATAAATTTAGTTAAAATTAGGTGTGAGATAACCAAATTAATATATAAATATATAAATAAAGTAATAATAATTTATACTTATTTATTTAAATAAATAAAATTAATAATAATTTATATTTATTTATTTATTAAATAAAAATAAATATAAAAATAAATACATAAATATATGAACGATAAAATTATAAATAAATCAAAAATAAATATATATATATAAATTTAGTTAAAATTAGGTGTGAGATAACCAAATTAATATATAAATATATAAATAAAGTAATAATAATTTATATTTATTTATTTAAATAAATAAAATTAATAATAATTTATATTTATTTATTTATTAAATAAAAATAAATATAAAAATAAATACATAAATATATGAATGATAAAATTATAAATAAATCAAAAATTAATAAATATATATAAATTTAGTTAAAATTAGGTGTGAGATAACCAAATAAATATATAAATAAAGTAATAATAATTTATATTTATTTATTTAAATAAATAAAATTAATAATAATTTATATTTATTTATTTATTAAATAAAAATAAATATAAAAATATAAATTAATACATATAATAGCAAAGGTAAATTATTTACTTAATTTATATAAATGGTATTATTAGTGAGATAAATAAATATAAAATCATATATAAACATATAAGTTTAGTTATATTAGGTGGAGATAACTAAATATATAGATATATAAATAAAATAGTAAATTATTTAATTTTTAAATAAATATATCAATAATAAAAATATATTTGTTAATTTATTAAATAAATAAATAAATATAAAATTAATAATTAATAATTATAATAGTAAATTCCTTAATAATAACATGTTTAGATCTTTGTGGCAATTGGATTGGATCACTTTGTGGGATATACTCCAGACAATCGAAAGGTGAAAACAGAAATAAATTTTAGATTCCATGGATTAGTTCTGTTTTGTGATTAAATTTCCTGTGAAATTATATTTTTAAGAGTATTGAGTTGATTTTGAAAATGGACAGCTTCCGTCTCAACACCAGCTATTGTTTGCATCTCGTTGGGTTCAGTTTTATTAGTATGTATGATCATTATAGCTCTCTACCGTTCAAATCAGCCTAAGCCATTTACTAAAGGGGATGCGAACAAAATGGGTCAAGGTATTATTTCTCTGGATCATATCATGGATTTAAGAATTATATCAACATCAATATGTGTCCTTTGTTTAAAAAATGCTTTGATGTCCTGACCAGGTTCTCCAAGGTTAGTAATATTGCACATGGACATGGACATGGCCCTTCTCATGTATGATGACATAATGCAGATTCAGAGATGCCTAACATCTGCTTCGTTAGTTTCTGACCATCTCATGGCCTTTCTCTACAATGAGAGCCCCGCTGAGGTATTCAAACCTCGAAACCTTTCCCTACTGATTAGGTATCTAACCCTTCAAGTTCTCGCTATTGGATTTCAACTGAACGTGTAATGCGTTTATGAATAAGGACCGGGATATTTTTTTATAGTAAAGTACTTTGGATTTGGAGTTGTTATTACAACTATGAATTCTTTTTAATGAAAACAGTTTTTTTTTTTTAAAGAAGAGGTGGTTAAGCGTTCACTTTTTCTTTGGTAATTAGGTATTTAAGCTTTCAATTTCTCCGTATTGAGTTCCAGGTAAGGATGCTTGTGAGAATATGACGTGGAATATTTCTATATTAAACTCTTTCGAATTGTTTTTACGACTGAAAAATTTTATTAGTAGGTTTTCTCAACTGAGCAAAGTTTATAAATGTATTCTCAAGAATTGTAAGACAATTGCTATTAAAAGACTATATATACACACACCATCGACAAAGTTTGCGGGAATTCGAAACTGAGTTAGAGACTGTTGGAAGCATCTTGTATTTATTTTTCATAACAAATTTGCATGATGATGAATATCACCCAGGTATTCTTTCAATTGGAGGAACAAATCAACAAAGCAAAACGGCGAGAAACATGAAAATAATTTATTCAAAGACAGGCAAAACGTGAGAATAAAGCTAGATCAGTGCATCGACGCAAGAATCTACCATTCTGGACCGGGCAGTTTTTCTCGTGAAGAATCAAAAGGCCTGATCAAGTTTTCCAATAACAGAATCGGCTATTTTAAGCCGATACGCCAAACAAACTATCGTTCAAACGCGCAAACAAAGCTTGAACAGGAGAAGGTAACAAAGCAACTTAAAAGATCCAAGAAAATAAAAGGCCGCTTCAGCTAAACGCCGCATATTGCACGATCGAAAAAGATAAAAATGCAGCACGCCTAAAAGGCCGTAGCACGGAGGCAGAGGGTTTAAGCCGACGAACTTCAAACCGCCTCACCCCTGCGGCCGTCTGAGAAAACCCAAGCCCCCTCCCCGCCCTAAAAGAAACAACCTGAACTTTCACACTTACTTAACTATAACTGAATTCAACAAATAAATAGCAATAAAATGTGTCCACAAAAATCGGCGATGAAATCAAATTATCTCCAATAACAATGAAAACGAAATCCGATCTTACGTACAAATCACATACAAGAGAGGATTTACAGGGCGGATTAACTTAATAAGCAGTCAAAAATATATGTTTTACAGTATAAATTCCATTACAGTATATATTTTGGAACACAATTTAACTTCCGTTTGCTAAAAACTAGAACTAGTGCATCCACCATTTACTGAAGATGTAGCAGCACTAACTTTGCAGACCGCTGCTCTCGATAACTAGTGGCCAGGTGCTCCAGGTCTGCTCTGTTCCGAATTGCCGAATTGAACTGCAGATAATCTGCCGGGACTTTGAAGGCCGGAGGAGGTTGGTGAGCTCTCCCCTCCGGCATTAATCTTGATGCCATCAATACGATGTGATGGATGTCCTGGGAACTGCAAGGTTGGCGGCGGATCCATACTTCGGCAGATTTACTTCATCAATACAATGCCATGAATGAACTGCAAGGTTGGCGGCGGGCAGGTCGGAGAGGGCTTTTTGCTGGGCAGCCGGAAAGGTATGGTCGATGCCGTCGAGGCTGTCGCCGGGCTCTGACAGAGGTACCCTCCATAGCATTAATTTTGCTATGGAGGTGGAAATAGGAATTGCCATGGTCGATGCCGTCGAGGCTGTCGCCGGGCTCTGACAGAGGTACCCTCCATAGCATTAACTTTACTATGGAGGTGGAAATAGGAATTTCCCTCTTTCGCGATTAGCAACTATGCTGCGTTGAATACGCTTCTGTTCATTATCATTAATAAAACAAAATAACGAAATCAATAAAAACATAGTGAACAATTGCATGGCAAATCGTCGACACCAATGTACGTTTCTGGTCATTGTCAGTCATAAAACAAAATAACGAATCAATAAATGTGGGGAAATTTAAAATTTAATTGAAACTGCTTCCCATCTTCATAAATGCTCGAAGGAATTAGAAGGTGGCGAGCACTGCTGTCGACGGCACCCCACAATGCTCGTTATCACCCCATGGGGATACTCTATGATGTCCATTTTACTTTAACTACGGTAACCAAACTAGTGTAACAATACTTATAATCGTTGTTATAAATTTTTAATTTAATTTTAAATAATTTGACTTTTTCAATTTTTACATTTTCATTATTATTTGTATTTAACTCCATGAAAATTATTACATAACATAAAATGACATTATAATTTCCTTTTTATATTGGGCTAGAGAGTGTCTCTAAGCACAATCCCCATTAATGTTTAGTTACGTAATAAATATCAAGATTAGTTGACATAATTTATACAACTACATTGAGAGTAAGTTTGCCTTTATTTCTTTATTTTTTAGACAGTTAAATATTTATGATAGCTCTTGAGATATAACATGTGGGTTATATACATGCATACTAAGTTGATGTTTACTCTTATATATGAACTAATACACAAAAGTTTTTTCGCCATACTAAGCTGATATTTATGCTTATATATGAACTAATCTACCCAAGTTTTTTGTCCTCACAAATGCATCATGGTACTTCTGAAATGACACCAGACACAGTGCATGGATTGAGAGTTTAGAGGAGTTGTTTTTCTTTTAGTGTTTTTGGATAGTTAAATATTTATGATAGCTCTTGAGATGTAACATGTGTCTTATACACATGCATACTAAGCAAATGTTTATGCTTATATATGAGCTAATCTACCTAAGTTTTTTTGGCCTCATTGAATGCATCAAGGGACTCCTCAAATGACACCATACTAAAATATTGATGTATTTTTATTTGCTAGATAAAATCATGTTTTCTTTGCTAGGAAAAAATAAAATAAATATGAAAATTCTTATAAATTTTTGAAAAACTACTCGTATATAAATATATGTTCAGCTAATTTCTTAATAATCATGTTCATAAACATGGAAATTATCATAAAATTCAGTAAAACAAATAATGATATTAACTTATGTTAAACATTCAAATTATTATAAGTTTTAGTAAAACAATGATATTAACTTATGTTTGAGTTTTAGTATAGTATTAACACATATTTAAATTTTATTATGATATCAAATAATAACATTGATGAGAAATGGAAATTAGTTATTAAATTTAATATTTTACTTTGAAATTTTTATTTATTAATAAACTGGTTTGTAAAATTAACATTATTACTTTAATAAATCAAAACATATTTTGTTTTTTATTTAAATGTTTTTGGACTTTTTTGTAGAGAGTTAAATATTTATGATAGCCCTTGAGATGTAACACCTGTCTTTGTAACATGTGTCTTCTACACATGCAAATATTGATGTTGACATGATTTAGACACTGCATTGAGATTTTAGAGGAGTTGTTTTTTTTAATGTTTTTAGACTTTTTTTAGATAGTTAAATATTTATGATACCTCTTGAGATGTAACATGTGTCTTATACACATGCATACTATGAAGATGTTTATGCTTATATATGAGCTAATCTACCTAAGTTTTCTGGCCTCACGGAATGCATCAAGGTACTCCTGAAATGACACCATACTAAAATATTGATGTATTTTTATTTGCTTGATAAAATAATGTTTTTCCTCCTAAGAAAAAATAAAATAAATATGAAAATTATTATAAATTTCAGAAAAACTACTCGTATATAAATATATGTTTAGCTAATTTCTTAATAAGTATGTTCACAAAAAATATTAATACTTTATTAGGTGATAACATGCAAATTATTATAAATTTTAGTAAACAATGATATTAACTTATGTTTGAGTTTTAGTGTAGTATTAAATGATATTAACCATTTATTATAATATCAAATAATAACAAGTTATACATTGATAAAAATTTAATAATTAATAATTAAATTTAATATTTGACTTTAAAAATTTTACTTATTAATAAACTGGTTTTTAAAATTAACATTATTACTCTAATAAATCGAAACATATTTCGTTTTATAAAATTACTAAAATATTAAATCTATTTAATAAATCGAAACATATTTCGTTTTATAAAATTACTAAAATATTAAATCTATTTTATAAAATTTATACTTGTCACACAAACAAACTCAAAATTATTAAAATATTAAATCTATTTTATAAAATTTATACTTGTCACACAAACAAACTCAGTTACGGATTGATAAAAACAATAAATATCAACATTTTTATAAATCCCCTAAATATTGAATTTTGATGAACTGTTCAAGATATGACCTCTTTGCCGCTAATTAACATAAAGATACACGTATAGTACTATACATCAAATCAACTTTATTCCATTCCATGAACAATAAATCCGAAGGTTATGACCGCAGAACTAAGCTGACTATAAACAACAACAGAACTGATTGCGTTTTGATAAAACGAAGCAAAGCAAGTCGAAGGCGATGAAAGGAAACCCATCTATGACTTTGATTTTGTGAGAATTATATGCAATCGTCCATCACGCATGCCAGGTTCAAATCGGTCTTATTCTACTCAAGCGCCGTTGTATTTCGTGGCGCATGGATTACGTATTATATAGAACGTTCATCAGCCATCTATGTTTGAATCCGACGGTATTCTATTCGAAGATAACAACGATTACACGTGCTCTTCTCTAGCTTCTAGGCAAAGGCAGCGCCGAACTCCTTTGACCCAGTGATCAGTAGCCACAAACCAGCCACGCTATAAGAGTGGATCTATGCTTCATGCAGAGCACGTCGCGCTAAAGAAAGCCTGTTATTTGTTTCAGCAATTTTGATAGCAGAAGAGTTAACAATATTCAGCATCCTTGCATTTAAATTCTAGTATAGCTCAAGGTTAAAAATCCCTTAGATCAGAGATGCAGAAATCGAAAAACCCATCTGTGCTTGTTGTCTTAACGTCAATAATACTTCTCGTTGATGTTATTGCCGTGGCACTTGGGGCTCCGGTTTATTCGAGTGAAAGCTATGACGACCCTCGTGGTGGGAAAACGGTGTCTAGTTCAATAAGGTCCGTTTGTAGGCAGACACGATTTCCTGAACGTTGTGTCTCGTCATTAGCTACATACGCTGCATACGAGACGGCAACGCTTGATAATTTGATGAATTTGATAATGAAAGAGAGTATGGAACGGGTACAACATGCTCACGATTTTGCTATGAGTTTAAACAAAAATATCATGAATGAAAAAGAACTTGCAGCATGGCAAGACTGTGCCCAACTTTTTCAAGATACGATTGATCATCTCAACGTTTGCTTGAGTAACAATTCAGTCAAGAAAGACATCCCAATTTGGCTCAGCGCAGCCTTGACAAATCAAGACACTTGTTTAAATGGTTTCCGTGATTTCAATTTAACAACTACGAGTAGCATAAGCCCTCCGCTGTCTTCAAGAGTTCTTAATGCGTCAGAATTATTGAGCAACTCCCTTTCCATGTACAAGCTGGCCAGCAGCTCTTCTGACAGCTTGAAAAACCGCCGTTTGTTGAGTTTTAAACGGAAGGAGGAATTCCATTCTCACTACGGTCGCACCGAGAAAGATGGATTTCCCGAATGGTTATCAGCAGCAGATCGAAGACTGTTACAATCATCCAGCCTTACCAGCCAAGCGAACGTGGTGGTTGCCCAAGATGGTTCTGGTAATTATCGGACCATCACTCAAGCAGTAAACGCTGCGCCTCAGGAGAGTAATAAAAGGTATGTCATCTACGTAAAGGCCGGAATTTATAACGAGAATGTCCAAATATCGAAGAAGATGACAAATCTGATGTTCATTGGCGATGGCATGGATCGAACGGTCGTCACCGGAAACAAAAACGTTCAAGATGGTTCAACTACTTTCAACTCTGCAACTTTCGGTAACCATTTAAATCTATGGATCTTCTCAAAATTTTGATTATATTATAGATATGTGTTTATATGCAATTCTCAATAATCATTTAAATCTATGTGATTGCTATGGATCTTCTTAAAATTTTGATTATATTATAGATGCCTGTTTATGTACAATTCTCGATTTCAGTGTCTGCTGTCCTTGTGATCTTAAACGACTAATTGTTTGTGTGATAGCTGTTTCTGGAAATGGATTTATTGCGAGAGACATGACGTTCCAAAACACTGCGGGAGCTCAGAAGCACCAAGCCGTGGCACTTCGAGTAGGCGCAGACCTCTCGGTGGTGTATCGTTGCAGTATTAAAGGGTATCAAGACACTTTATATGTTTACTCCCTTCGCCAATTTTACAGAGAAGTAGATATCTATGGCACCGTTGATTTTATCTTTGGGAACGCAGCCGTGGTGATCCAGAATAGCAATATCTTTGCAAGAAGACCCATGAACCAACAACAGAACACAATTACAGCTCAAGGAAGAACGGATCCCAATCAAAACACTGGAATTTCCATCCAAAACTGCAAGGTAAGTGCAGCTTCTGATCTTCTAGCGGTTCAAGTGTCCGTCAAAACATACCTGGGAAGGCCGTGGAAACAATACTCTCGAACTGTCTTCATGCAGTCCGCTCTCGATGACTTGATCGATCCTGCCGGTTGGCTGGAATGGGACGGAAATTTTGCGCTTCAAACATTATACTATGGCGAGTACATGAACACAGGGGTCGGTGCAGTAACATCAAAACGAGTCAGTTGGCCCGGATTCCATATCATCACAAGCGCCACGGAGGCGGCCCGATTCACAGTCGGTCAATTCCTTTCTGGTAATTCATGGATTCCAGCTACGGGGGTTGCTTTTACGTCGGGATTGAATTGATGATATTTCTGTAAAATCGCATATTCATTATTATTTTAATGCCACAATAAGTTTCTCCATTGACTTGCCATGGAAGAGCAAAGGAAGATGCTGTCGTCTCGTTGATAACAGCCATCTATTTCGGTTAACACACCCATAACAACGAAGCGATGTTGATGTACATGGGACGTTAAATATTTTTCTTACCGTAAACTAATGATAATTGTATCTCAATTTAATTTAGAATGCCTAAGACCCTCAGATTTCAAGAATTTGTGAGTTGTCAAGTCCGAGTTATCAAACACTTTGCTTTTCCTTTTTCAAGAATGGTAGTTACAAGTGTTTTGATATTTGATGATAATATTATAATCACGATGTTGAATGTGAGTAAAATCTGAATAAAAGAGGTTACAACACATGAGAAAAATATAATTTAATATAACAACAATAACGTTAATCTGGTCTTTTCCTACCATTCATTTTAAACATTATGTTCTTCAAGGGCAGGGTGTATTTGGCATGGACACTTTGAATTATCAACATGGCAGGTTCCTAGTACATTTCCATTCCAATTGTGTTATAGTTGTAATTTTCATATATCTTTATGTTTTTTAAATTTGTTGCCATCAGTTTTTCAAACTGTTTTTCGTTTATCGAAGGAATTATTAATTAGGTGGGTCCTGTATTTGTAATTTGGGGTTGATAACCATAACTTCAGTTGGATGTTAGACCGGGAATATTATAAAATTTGAAACTAATAATAATTATTATTATGCAAAAGTTGCTTTAATAATTCTTCAAAACATACATTTTGTTATGTATTTGATATTATTAATTTTAGTTAGTATTTTAACTATTTATGGTATTTGTACATTTTTAAATTTTTAAAATGAGTTACATATTTGTTAATCTTAAAATTTAAAATGAACATATTTACTATAAATTCACATTTTTAATATGTGAAATGTGTGAAAAGTGGGAGATCGCAATTTTTTATTTAATTATTTTAAAAGTTATCTCTTTTAAGGATAATTTTTATATTTATGACAAATCTTATATAAAAATGATTATTTTTTAATGATAGCTTTAATAATTAGAAGTACTTTTTGATGTTATAAAACTTTAAGAACATATGTTTGGGAAATTCTTTATTAATATTAATATCCACACAAATTAAAATATATATGAACAAAGTTCATTAAATCCTTTCTATATCATAGTTTAGAAAGATGGTTAAAGTGTTTAGAATATCTTTGTTTTTCAAAGAAAAAGACATATACCACACCAAAGCTAACATTTTGGATATAACCATAGTATTAGGATTAAAAAATGGAAATCATAAATATTTTAAATACTACCATAGTATTGGGATAAAATTATGGTAACTATGAAGTGTTAAAAGAACACTATTATATATATATATATATATATATATATATATATATATATATATATATATATATATATATATATATTTTAATTTACCTTAGAATACTTGACCTCCAAATTCATACCTCTTTTAATTTAACAATATATTGACCTCGCATAGCTTCCTTAGAATTAGTTGCATCCCTTTGAAGACCTATATTTAAAGGAGAATTTAACTGGAACAAACTGCCTCTAATTTAAGCAATTAAAATAGGAGATGCCTTAGATTAAGTTACATCATTTTAAGAAATTATAATAGAACACCATGATGTTATCCTAAACCAAGAACTCCCCCACTTAATTGTAATGCTAAAACAAAGGGTAGAAGCCTAATGTTATCATAAGTTAGTGTAACTAGGTCCTTTAGTGTTTTCCCTCATAAATTAGGTATTGAGATGTCATAAGGAATGGAGATCCCCAACTTGACTTAGAGTTTATATATGTGGGAAACAATGAAGTCCAAAATATTTACTAGAAGGTAATGAATTTTCTATTAGAATTCTAGCACATATTTGGTAACTTTATATACAACAATGATTTAAATTAGAATGTATGGGATAACTAATAAAAATTCCACAAATGATTGGATCTTACTAAAGAAAATTCCACACTCCAAAAGAGACTTTCTTTTGAGCATATATTAACTCGTTATTAAAATCACAATATATTTGACAAGGGATAAAATTACCCAAAATAACAACTCAAATCTCTCAAATCAACTATTCCACTATGAATCTCTATTAAAAAAAATAGTTTACAATAAAAAATAATTTCCAAAATAATAATTCACATCCCTCAAACAAATTAGTCAATTAATTTATTGATAACTACATTTTTAATATAAAAATAAAATTTATTTCTAACAACAACAACACTTACTATGAAAACCTTTAAATTATAAGAACACTTTCAAAATGAAAGAACTACTTTAAGAAAGGAGAAAATATCATTATAAAGATGTTCGTATATTTTTGCCTAAAACTTTATACCTCTCGATAAAAGCATATCCTTTATCTCTAAAGGTATCCCTCACCTCTAAATTTATTTAATGATTATATATATATATATCTGTGTTAGGATATTCTGACACATAGGATATTCAAAGACATGTAGCTGCCACATCTTGTCTGAGCTGGTTTATTTCCATTCTATATGTAAGCATATTCCAATTCCTTGATATTAATGAAATGAAGTTTTATTTTTGTTGTATCTCTGTGTTTATGGTTATATCTGTAATTTGTTGCATTCCTGTTTAAATTCAGATCAACCTGTGTGCCTCTGCAACAATCCTACTTCAGAGATCGACCGACCTCATTGTGGTTTCACAACTCTCATCCTTAGAATTTTGGTACTTCATCATTTCGTACTTCTTGATTGGAGCAGGCCCATTTTCTTGCCATTTAGTCGATCGTTATGGGATCTACAATTTCAGCTCCATGATAATTTGAGCAATATATTTTTTTTCTCTTTTGTGGGGAAATTTTTTCCTATGGGTTTTTCTCTCTTTCTCCACTTATGAGAGTTCGTACATGGGTACCTAATCAGGCCTCATTGCCGAGACCCATACTTCGTTTCCTTTTTTCTTTAGTTACTCCCTATGAGATAAGTATGGTGAGTTCTAAGCTCACATAGGGACTTACATCTACCCATATTTCATAGTTATCCTTAACCGACAGTGTGCATCCTCCATTGTTGTATAATTGAGTTCTTCTACATATTTTTACATAAGATTATGAGTATTAAAATACGCTTAGAATTATTAACTCCAGGCCCCTTAATACTTGCATCAAGAAGAACAACATTAAAATCAAACACACATTAAATATATATGTATTAAAAAATATTCCTTGGTTAGGTTTAACTCCATCAAATTTCCGATGCAATTTTTGAGATGAATTCCAATTCCATTCTTAACTTCCAAATCTTAAACTTTTTGAAGTCAAACTCTTAAACTAGCTAAACAACTATTCATATTAGGCTTTTAATTCATCCTGAATTTATTC
Source organism: Pinus tabuliformis (assembly GCA_031772625.1). Lineage (NCBI taxonomy): Eukaryota > Viridiplantae > Streptophyta > Pinopsida > Pinales > Pinaceae > Pinus > Pinus tabuliformis. The sequence goes on along the minus strand of CM062805.1, from coordinate 1,199,474,504 downwards.
AATAATATAACCATTGAAAAAAAAAATGTGTAGTGTTTTTATTAACACATTAACTTATATTCATATTGCTTTTTTAATTGATTGTGAATTGATTCAATACTATAACCATTGAAAAATAACAAAAAATTGTGTAGTGTTTTTATTAACACATTAATTTATCTATGCAAGCTCTTCAGTCATGTCACCCTATTCCAAGGTCACATATCCATGCTTTATTTGACAAACCAACTAATAAAAAATCCAACAAAACCCACCAAAAAAACCAATTATAATTCTTTTACATGGAAGTATTTTCTTTATCCAATAAGAAATGAATCTCCTCATCCATATGGAATAGGAATAGAGCATTGGATTCTCGACTTTCTAGGAAGGAGGTGAATCCTCGTATTACTTTGAGGGTGGAGGTGTGAGCCTCTGGATTCCATTTTTGCAGATGAAGGTATTGTATCCTTTTATTTGTTGGTTGAGAAAATGTGCATATGTATATATGTGTGTATTATTGTAAATATTGTATCAAACTGGATTTATAAATCTCCATAGATAGTATCATTATTTGCTGGGTGAAGTAGATGTGTATGTGTGTATATGTGGTTATTATTATAAATATCATAATGAGCTATGTTATAAAGCTCCAGTAAACGGTATGCTTGTCATGTTTTAGCAAATGGTGAATGTAAATAATGGAAATGGTCAATGTATGAGTTAAGATTGATTACACTTGATTATGATTTTTAGTAAAACCTTATGAATAATTTAATATTAAACTAATTTAGGTCCTCTCGTGACTCTTTGACTTTGATTAAATAACTAAAATTGTTTGATTATTTATCATGTAATAATTCTTATTATTTGGTGGTGGGGGGGATGTCAATTATGGGACTTAAAGAATGGGTAGGTGAACCATTAATGGGGAATAAATATTTTGGGGAAGGAGAGGGAATATGTCTTAGAAGGAGAGGATGGTGAGAAGGAGCTCTATTCATTTTTTCATATTTGGTTTTGTTGAAGTTTTGGGGAGAGAGGAGAGGAATAAAGTTGAAAGAGTTTGGATACTAAGGGTTCTCTAAGGAGGTTAGAGGAAGCTGGTGATTTGAGCACACCGTTTGAAAACACTATGGGTGGAAATTAGGGATTGGGCACAGAGGGTAAGGGAATTTGTGGAGGTTCCCCTTGGCTAGGATGTTGGAAAGGTTGTTTCTAGTTGGTTGGGACACAAACTCAATCAAGTGGGCTTGAAGGTCATGGGAAGGAAAGCGGCTTCATAGACCTCACAAACTCCATGTACTCTTCTTACTGTTGATGTTATCTAAATTAGTTTATGAATATTATCTTTTTGTGTTTAGATATATCTACATATACATATTTACATGCTTGCAACATGTTGTTCATTCTAATGAATATACACAATTTAACATGGGAACATGGTAGTTGAAAATTCTTGATGCCTTGTCTTAAGAATCACACATAGTATCAGAGTCGAGATTCAAAATATAGGGCCTAAAACTACTATAATAGCCTAAAAACACCCTTCATCGATCGATAATTTTTTTTACCTACAATCTAGCAAACTAGGCACATAGGCCTACATAACAGAAACCTTAAAAAGGGTGCATCTCTCAAATGCCCAAAGTTAGGCATCAAAGAATTACAAAATAGGTCAAGACCCCAACATATAACCATGAAGAAAATGGCACAAGGCCACCAATAGAGCTGCCATGGAATATCCTAGAGAAGATCTAATAAGGACCAAAACGATTATGAAGCCCCAACCATTGCCACCTTAATGCAAGCCAACAACACACACTAGAAGATAAGAAGAGAAGCATAAATGGTGTTCCTATTTGCACAGTCTCAAGAATAACCATCAAGGTTGATGAGTCTACTCCAAAGAAAATAGGAACATACTCTATATCTATGTGTGAATTTCATATCAATGAACCAAACATGAAGAAAGATAGATACTACTGTACACAAAAGCCTGGTATAGTCAGGAAAAGATAAATTGTTTTGTGGGGAGATGTAGGTCTTATTTTCTTTGGTTCATCAAAAGGAAGCATTGATAGGTACAAATATAATGTAAAATCTGTACTATAATAAGGGTATGTAAAGCTTGTTAGAGAAAAATATGTGGCAACTTAGGAAAATACGAACTTGAAAATATTTTTGGTGAAAATGTGCTTTAAGTTGTTTTTAAAGACAATATTAAAAAAATTTACAACCTACAAGCATGAAAAATTCGACATTTACCTATTTTATATGATAATCTAACACAGTAAATGTATATTGCCTCCTTGAGAGCTTGAGGTGGCTACACTGGATCACAAATTTCATGGTAAGGATGAGATTTTGGGGTTCTCAAGTGCTCCCAAGACAAATAGTTGTATCCAAGATGGAGCCAAATGTTACCCAAAATCGTTTGGGGTAACCTTGGGTGGTCCTAAACCTACTTCTTGAAGACAATGATTGTGTTGTTGTTTGTGGAGCTAGATTTGGATTTTAATCGTGTTGAAAGGGTGAGGATACTGAACTAGGTACATGACATCCTAAAGTCATAAATGATAGGTTACAAATTCCATATTAAATTCATAAATGGAAAGTTACAAAAGCCAAAGGGAGCATGTGTCTCCCATTATATGGATGGAAAATAAATAAGAAGGTTGTCTGCCAATGGCCAAAGTACTAGGGTGACTAGGGTATGTTAGATGCAAAATAACCATAAGTTTTCAAGAATTTATTTTAACAAAAGTGATGGTGTGAGAGAATTTACTCCAACTTAATCACATTTCATGAGGTGAATTTGTGTATCCAACGCTACTTGAACCTATTATTTCAATGACAATGGTATAAGGCAATATTGAACCATGCCATGATCAGTTCTTAGAATGTTTTATAAGATGCTGAGATAATGTTTTATAATGAATGGAATTATATTAATTGTAGATTTCAAAATTTATCTGTGAAAAGTGGAACTCCTAATTTTCTTCAAGGCATTCAAAATTGCAAAATCAACTATCCTTTTAGCAATGCTCTAGTGTCTGTCTACTAGCAATTATGTTTTTCTATCAAGGTAAGGTACAAATAAGGTCATAATAATGTCAAATGCAAAGAAAAATTCTTCAATCACATCTAAAAACAATAAGCCTCCTTTCGGCTCCTCAATAAACCAAAACTCAAATGGTGAAACCATCCTTTATACTCCTCAATAAACCCAAACTCAATTGGAAAAATCCACACCGAGTAAGTCATTAGAAGGATAAAGAACTTTTCCCAGGCCTTGAAAGTATAGAAATTTCAATATAAATCACTCTATGTAACAATCCATCCTCTCATAAATTATAAGGATATGTTCTAATAAAAATCAAAGATTGTTACTAACCACAGAAGACAAAGATTTGTTCACTTATTTTCATAAGGGATCATGGAAGGTAGAGATCGATCAAAGTCGTCCCTTATTTTGTTTTGATAAGGAATAAGGTCAAGCAGGAGAAAGTAAGATAAATATTGACCTAAGGAAACCTAGTCAGCGGACTGTCCTGGTTTCTCTCATGCTTTATTTGCTTGAATTACATGAAAATGATGGGCAAGCTTACGAAGGAACAAATCTTTGAGTTCAGGGAAGATTTTAGCTTGTTTGACAAGGATGGAGGTGGATGTATCACAACAAAGGAGCTTGGGATAGTAATGCATTATTTAGGTCAAAACTCCAATGCATATAGGAAGTGGTCCAAATGTTTTATATTCAATAATCTAGTCCTGAATAGAATCAACCACAAAAGAGAATTTCTAATCTGCCTATAAATTTAGCATCTTAAATACACCCTTCCAAATTGATTTTGAAAAGGAGCATCAAATAAATAGATGAGTCGGGTCATCCATCGCCTTCATACAAAGTAAACAACAACCAAGTCCACTTTGTCGTTTACGACACAGATTGTCCCATGTTAAGATGAAGTTGGAAATATCATTTTAATGATATTCTTAGGCAGAACGAAAGATGAAGCCAACATACATAGATGCTATGAAGGACTGCTCAAACTAGAGTCAACTTGCCTCCCAGGGAGATCCCCTTGTGTGCCCATGATAACAGCTTATGGTGGATTTTCTCTATAAGTGAGCTCCAACCCTTAATTCCATAACAATTAGGTCGGAGCACAAATAAAAGATATTTAAAACTACATCCAACTCAGTGCAGATAACACCAAAAATATTTGAAATCTCTAGTACCAGTGCATCATCTAGGTAGGCATAAATCATATGATATTTACTATTATTCATAAGGAGCCCATATACTATTCCAAATAGGTCAATAATACCGTAAATGCATCTCCAATCTAGAATAGGTATTCTACCAAATAGTAACACATCATCTCCACCATAGGCCGGGAACTCGAATTTTCTGCATGCACTAGCTATTTTGGGTTGATTGATTAGTTAATTGGATGATCACTGAGTTTGACTGAAGTCCCACTGCACAACTGAATTCCACTAGTTCATCAAGGACTCAAAACTAGTTTAACTGAAAATAACTTGAGATAATTGAATTTGATTGCTACAAAAAAGAAATCACACATGCTTAACTGAACTTTAACTCCTCCAAGTCGAATATTTTGAGTAAACCAGGTGACACAAGCCATGTCACACAATTTAACTGCATCCAAGTTGTTTGTTGATGTGGAAAGTCAAATCTTCTCAATTTAATCAAGGAAAAGTCAAATTGAGAATTTCTTGTTTCATTTTTCAAGACTCCCTCTCAGCAAGAAAGGGGTTATCAACCACCCCTATCCTGCACTTGTGGAACTCAAACTTCCCTCTTTACAATTTTTTTTCAAAATGTCACCATCTTGTTCCTCTATTAGAATGTAGTGTAGCAACATCATCCACCTTTGCACACAGTCTCGTAAATGGTGATACTAGGTGTCTATGTGCTTGGATCGATCTTGAAATACAAGATTCTTAGAGTGATTGATGCAACTCTAATTATCACAGTTGGATCCCTCATCTGACCAAACAGTCCAACAAGTATATTTCTCATCCATATCGCCTCACATGTTGCTTGACTTGCAACCATGTATTCTACTTTTGTCGAGCTGTGTACCACATATATTTGCTTCCTGTTGTACCATGAAACAACTATAGATCCAACACTAAAAGTTCCACCTGATGTACTCTTTCGATCTAATGGACTTGTGCCCAATTTTCATCTATCAAGGCACACAACTTCACTCCCTTTGCTTGTATGTACCATAGTCAAAACTGGGTAGTGCCTCGGAGGTACTGTAAAACATGCTTAGATGCCTTCCAAAATAATTTGGTCGGCCTAACCATAGCTTGGCTTTGTTGATTGACTACATAGCACATATCTAGTCATGCGTTCACAAGATACATGAGTGAACCCACTAACTTCCCATAAATGGTAGCGTCCACTTCTTCACTTGAAGTGGCATCCTCCTTCCTCTAGTTGTTTGCTAGATCTGTTTCCATGGGTTTACAACTCTCCATACAAAATCTCTGAAGTCTCTCATTTGTATAATTTCCTTGAGAGACAAATAGTTCCCCATCGCCTTGTCATACTACCAACTCGAGGAAGTGGTGCATGAGACCCATGTTCTTCATTTCAAATTCCCTTGCAAGGTCCTCCTTACAAGATCCGATCAGCTACTCATCACTGGTTAAAATCAAATCATAAACATATAAGACATTAATAAGCAATTTACCTTCTACTAATATGTGATAGAGGTTTGCATCCACTTCACTTAGTGCCTCGGAGGTACTGTAAAACATGCTTAGATGCCTTCCAAAATAATTTGGTCGGCCTAACCATAGCTTGGCTTTGTTGATTGACTACATAGCACATATCTAGTCATGCGTTCACAAGATACATGAGTGAACCCACTAACTTCCCATAAATGGTACCGTCCACTTCTTCACTTGAAGTGGCATCCTCCTTCCTCTAGTTGTTTGCTAGATCTGTTTCCATGGGTTTACAACTCTCCATACAAAATCTCTGAAGTCTCTCATTTGTATAATTTCCTTGAGAGACAAATAGTTCCCCATCGCCTTGTCATACTACCAACTCGAGGAAGTGGTGCATGAGACCCATGTTCTTCATTTCAAATTCCCTTGCAAGGTCCTCCTTACAAGATCCGATCAGCTACTCATCACTGGTTAAAATCAAATCATAAACATATAAGACATTAATAAGCAATTTACCTTCTACTAATATGTGATAGAGGTTTGCATCCACTTCACTTATGGTGAAGCCCAAACTAGTGAGATAGTTATCAATCTTGGTGTACCAAGCATGAGGTTCTTATTTGAGACTATACAATGCTCACTTGAGTCTGCACACATGAGACTCTTGATCAAATGTCTCAAATACTTTTGGTTTCCTGATGTACAGCTCCTCCTCAATAACCCCATTGAGAAATGTTGTTTTTACATCCATCTGGTGGATCTTCCACCCCATATGCACAACCAAAGCAGGAATTTACCTAATGGATGAGTACCTTGTTATAAGAGCAAAGGTCTCCTCATCAATTCCCTCAATTTGAGAGTACCCCTTGGCTACAAATTTTGCCTTACACTTCTCTATGCTTCCATTTGTTTCATGCTTCACCTTGGAGATCCATCTCGAACCGACTATTGATTTATATGTTGGTCTTGGGACCACTTCCCAAAAATATTATTTGCAATGGATTTGTATTGCTCCACCATTTCATCAACCCATACATGTTTCTCTATTTCTTCCTCAAAATAGGATGGCTCAATCTATATAAGATCAATCATAAGATCCATGTAGCCAGTGTACCTCTCAGGTGACCTCATTTCCTTACGCAAATTTGAAGTAGCTCCCACGTTATCCCTAGCATCCTAGACAAGTCTGTCAACTTCCTTGTTTCTTTTTCTACCTTCTTTGGATGGTTCTACATCAGTGAATGTCTCCACCCTCTACTCCTCAATTTGTGGTTTCTCCACAAATTCCTAAGGCTCCCCCTTTGGAGCTAAAAGCTCCTCTTCTGGTGGGATCTAAAGCTCCCTCTCAAGAGAGCAACACATTGCTTGATCGTCATCAAACTTTACATCCCTTCGCAAAACTATCACTATGAGGGATGGCAAGTACACAAGGTAGTTGTGGGGAGTTTCCTGAGTAACCCACAAATACCCCCAATTCTACGGTCCACTCAAGCTTATTCCTTGATTATTTGGAGACATGGCAGTAAATAGAGGCTCCAAAAATATTGGAGTGTGACACATCCGACTTTCTGACCAAGAAAGCCTCCTCTGGTGTAATCATGCCAAGAATCTGATGAGGACCTCGGTTCTGCAAACATACTATTGTATTGCATGCCTCAACCCAAAAATGTAGAGGTAGGCCTTTGTCATGCAACATCACCCTTGTTGCTCCTATAATGCTACGGTTCTTTCTCTCAACCAGCCCATTCTATTGTGGGTTGTGGGGTGTTGTCAACTCTCGTCGAATGCCTTCTTTCATACAATTTTTTTTAAATTCATTCAACACACACTCACCTCCATTATCGCTCTAGAGAGCCTTCACCTTCTTCTTGGTTTCTTTCTCAACAAGTGCCTTGAATTTTATGAACTTGGAGAATGTCTCATCTTTCTTCCGCATCAAGAAGATTTAACACTTTCACGAGAAGCCATCAATAAAAATGATAAAATATTTATGTCTGACAGTGGAGGCTGTCAAGAAAGGTCCACAAACATCATAGTGGATCCTTTCTAGGACTGCATGTGCTTTGTTGCCCCAATCATGGAATGTAGATTTTGTGTACTTCCCCAACATACATCCTTTTCATACATCCTATTGCTCAAGTGCTCCTTTAGGGAGGTGAGTGCTTATTTTTTATATAATATTTAAGGTTCCATGATGTAAATGGCCAATTCTTTTGTTCCAGTGTTCCCCAACATCGCGACCTTGCACTTCCGTTGCCTTTTTGCTTAATGCAATAGAGTCTTCCACATATACCCTACACAAATTCTTCACACAAACCCCAATCTGCTTCACCTGTCCCATGGCTAAGGTCTCAGGAATGCTTTTCCTTTGCTGAAGATCACATCATAACCATAGTCTTTCAAAACTGCAACAAGAATGATATTTTTCTTTAGGCCTAGAAAAAACATGACATCCTTGAGCTAGAGAGGGGAGCTCAACTCCCTCTAAAAGGTGATTGTACCAATATCTGTCGTGTTTTACCTTCCATCCTCCCCTAGCTTTATGTGCATCTGGAGATCTTTCTCCTCTAGGTCACTTAAAAATTCCCTACACCCCGTCATGTGGAACGACGCACCCGAGTCCAAGTACCACACTCTCGCCATGATTGTGTTGGATATGCATGCGACAAGGGTAAATAAAAGCTCAAACTATGAAGCCAGGGCTTCATGTGCTGCTCCTCCTAAGGTCCTTTTTCATTCCTGTTTCTGTGGACACTTCTTGGCATAGTGCCCATATTCATGACAATGGAAGCATTTAATTTTTGACAAATCTTTCTTCTTTCCCCCTTGACTAGATTCTGATTTGGTTTGAGATTTTTTCCCTTTTCCCTTGTTTCCCATTCCAACCAATGCAAAGTTTTATTCATCCTTTCCCTTAGATGAGGTTCCATCTCTGGTATTCCCCCTTATTTCCTCCTATACCAAATCAAACCATAAGCGTTCCCAATTCAGTAGTTTCTCCCTCACTTTCACTGAATCTTGATAGCTATGCTAACTCTTGGGAAGGCCCAGAAGGGCTATGCTTACCAAGTCATCCTCTGAAACAGTAACACCAACTCCTGCAAGCTCATCACGAACTTGTGTGAACCTCCTCAGATATTGCAAGATAAATTCATTATTTTACATCTTGATATTTCAGAGTTTATCCTTGAGCACCAATTTCCTATGGTCACTACTATTCTATAACATATCTATCAATGCTTACCACATTGCATAAGGATTTTCTTTCCCATGGAAATTGGTGACAATTTGGTCCCGTACTCCCTCCAATATTATTCTCCAAACCTTTTCTACATCTTTCTTCCACTGAGCAAGGTTTTAGGCATTAGATTCTGTTGATTTTACAACATCTCTCTTGATGTATTCCATGCAGTCCTTCCATCCAATGAGATTAGAGCTTCCTTCCAAGGCATACTCTAGCCTCGACTCATTGAAGGTCACCGTCTGAGCTCTTAAGATATCCTACTACACTGAATTGCAAATTCAAATCGCCTGAGAAACAACTTCGAAATTCCTACTCTAATGTGAATTGTGTTATGATACCATGTAGAAATTATGGTGTATATTTGCAACTGCTCATGATTTTTTTCAAAATCACAAGACACAAACCTTGTCTACTACTCTGCGTAAATTAATTCACAATTTAGAACAAAAAATGTAGACATGCAATAAGAAATAAAACACATGAACACAATATTTTTCCCGATGAAAGAAATCTACTAAAAACCCCAATGCCTTCTTTCATTAATCTTATGAATATTGATATATTACAATTGATTTTCTCAACTGATCACAACTTGCAAGTGAATAACCTATCTCTCTGCTCACTAAGAAGCTCTAGACCAAACTTAGTCAATTTATGCCTCTACTTGAGCCCCTATTTCCTTACGTAATTCTTTGAGAAATTAGGCCCCTATTATTTATAAATTTTTCCAAAATGGATTGCACAATTCCTAAGGTTGATCATCTTACTGCATGCAACACTTGTACACTCAAGACTACTCTACAACTGATGTTGCACCGACTTTGGATCTCTACCATAGTTGGGCAACTAGATGATCACCGAGTTTAACTGAAGTCCCACTGCACAACTGACCTTCCACTAGTTCCTCCAACAGTTAGAACCAGATTAAATGAAAATAACTTGAGATAATTGACTTTTATTGATAAAAATTAGCAATCACACATGCTTAACTGAACTCTATCTCCTCTAACTCGAATTTACTGAGTAAACTGGGTGACACAAGCCATGTCATACAATTTAATTGCATCCAAGTTGTTTGGTCATGTGGAAATTCAATTTTTCTCAATTTAATCAAGGCAAAATCAAATTGAAAATTTATTGTTGCATTTTTCAACAATCCTTCATGTGAATCTAATCCATGTTGCCAATGATAGTTAGGGGTTTCAGCACAACAATGTGCTGATAACAACAACCAACGGATGGAAGAGTGTTCAAAATAAATAAAACAGTAAAAAAACACATATTAAAACACAATCGATGGAGACCCAAAAAAGTACTTCAACTATGTTACTGCCGATCGACGTTCATCGAAAGCCCCTTCGTTACTCTTTTCATGAAGAACACCTTTGTTGTCAGCCTCCATTGCCCTAAATCCCATTAGTTGTTGTCAACCTCCATCGCTCTGCTTCTTGAAAAAGCCATCAATAACATAAAGACGAACCCCTAGTCATTTACCTTTCAATGGCTAAAACGTGGAGAATGGAATGCAAAATTATTCTAGAAATCAATGATTTAGTATAGGAAATCTAATAGGATCCTATCTTCGAAGAAAACTAATGGAAACATGATCAACTTGCACGAAGACATTTCAGCAAAGCTCAACACTTTCTTTGGGAACCTCCTGCAGGAACCCACTTGTTGAATATTCACCAAGAAAAGATCAGTTTGACTTTGCCTTGGTCAAACTAAAGAAAATATGCATTTTTATTTTAGCAAAAACCTTGGAGGTAGTTAACTAAGGTGACATGGCGCTTGTCACTCATTTAAATAAGTTAATTCAAGTTGGGGAAGCATGAGTTTAGTTCACTATGATTGATTGCTAATTTATAGCAATCTATTTTAGTTAATTTGAGTTATTTTCAGTTAAGATAGTTCTCACTATCAAAAGAACTGGTGGAGGTCAAGTTGTGGAAGTGGAACTTCAACCACACTCAACCATCAACTAATTAACTGATCAATCAACCTAAAATAATTGTTGCATTTAGGAAATTCAAGTTACCCATTTGAGATGGATATTCCAAGGTAGTGTACTATCATTTGTAGCATATTCCAATGTGTACAAGTGGTGAATGCAGTCAGAGGAAGGACCTAAGTAATTACACAATTCAATAGTGGGAAATTCCTAAATAATAGGGGCCAATTTCCCAAAGGAACAACCCAAGGAAATAAGAGCTTGGAGGGCTTGAAAATTAGCTAATTGGCTAAGTTTAGCCTGAGTGAGTCAGTTAGGCAGAGTGATAGACTATACACTTGTAGGGTGTGCTGAAGCTTGAGCAAGCATATATATTTCATCTCTATTCTCTGATTAATGCAATATATATAGTAAGGGGTTTTGAGCAATTTATTTCCTCTATATAAATCTTTGTGCATGTGTGATGTTTCCTTTTGCATTTCTATGATTTGTGCTCTAGATGGTGAATTAACTTCCACAAACCAGTAGAGTAGCTTAAAGTCTTGTGATTTAGTAAATTTCATGAGCAGTTTTGAATATACACATTAAACATGGTATGAGACCTGGAATCATTGTAGAGCATAGATTTCGAAGTTGTCATAGTAATAGGTTCAAATTTGAAGATGAGTGTTACAAGTTTTCTTCCAAACTCAGAAAATGAGTTTCAAATAACAGACAACACATCCAAAAAAATCTACATTAATCTCACATCATATATTTCTCTTAAGCCTTTCACAAGAGACTTACATTCAAAACTACCAATTAAAATATCAATTTAAAAAATTATTATACACAAAACAATTTACACTTTTTCATATTATTTTTTTAAATTCAAATAAAATACAATACTATAACTATATAACTACATATTTTGTAAGATCCAAACTATTCTAAAGTCAAAGAGTGAGAGAATACTTCAAGTATCTTTAACAAAAACAAATCATATATATATATATACTCCAACAAAAATTAACTTGGATATTCATTTCTATTATGTATATAAAAAAATATTATTTACAATGATTTCATAAATTATGGATATAAATATTAAAACATTTTTGTTAGCCATAATTATATGTCAATCATAACATAAATGAAATTATTAACTCCAACATAAATGAAATTGGATATTCATTTCTATTATGTATCTTATATGTATATAAAAAAAAAATTTACAATCATTTCATAAATTATAGACATGAATATTAAAACATTTTTGTTGTTCATAATTATATGTCAATCATAACATAAAATATTCTTTACAATCATTTCATAAATTATAGACATAAATATTAAAACATTTTTGTTAATTGTATGTCAATCATAACATAAATAAAACAATGATTCAGTATGTGTGTAGAAAATAAAAAATTGCATCAATACATATAGATTAATAGAACATTAAAAACATCAACACTAACATATTAATTTATATTACTAAGTATGTTGATCGTTATTAAATAAAAATACAAATGCAATGTATTGTAAATAACTTATTTTAATATTCTTTGTTATGTTATTTTAAATTGGTTTTATTTTTCTAAACTTGTTATCCTTAGTTTCAAGTTATTTATATTGTTATATTATTTTCATTATTTTTTAATGTTAATGTTAAGTATATTTTTTTTATATAATCCATTTGTATTATTTGAATAAGTATATATATTTCATAATTTTAATTTAATTATTAATAAATATTAAATGGAAAGTAAGAATTTAATTTTACTTAATATTAAATTAAAAATTGAAATTTATTTAAAAGTAGTTATTTATTTCTTTTATTTTAATTAAATTAATGAATTAAAAAATATTATAAGAATAAGTGATACGAAATGAGTTATAATATTTTGGTCATATAGTAATAATAAACAATAATATTATTTCATAATATTGTAATATAATCTATTTACAAATAAAAGTATTTTATTATATATATTTATTATATAAATTTATATATATTTAAAGCCCTAAGGGTTAGCTCAATCGGTCAAGATGAGGCCTCGCCAATGGGAGGTCACAGAGTCGCGAAAGCTCTTGGGGTCAGGTCAGTCAATAGGCCGCCGAGGGGTGTGACCCCCTGGTATCCGTGAACCAGTAGTGAAAAAAAGAATTATATATATTTAATTTAAATATAATAACACTGCCTAAATAAAAAAACTAACTTCCTTTTTCACCTTTTAACAAGAAAGGTTATTTAGTTTTGTTCATATCACCAGAGTGAAAGTCCGACCATGGGTATCCATGAACCAGTAGTGAAAAAAAAATTATATATATTTAATTTAAATATAATAACACTGCCTAAATAAAAAAGCTAACTTCCTTTTTCACCTTTTAACCAGAAATGTTATTTAGTTTTGTTCATACACGAGAGTGAAAGCGATTTCTTATATGTTTGAAATAAAAGTGTTAGTGAAAGCAATTTATATAATTCACAATTTATATCGTTTGATAACATTGCAATGAACAGTTTCCATTGCGCTGAACATAATGTTATCATTACAAACGTGTCATTTAAAAACTGTACATGGATTATCCGCACAGGCTTTTAAATTTTTGAACAAATGCTCGTTTTTAAAAGCTTCCGGTTTATCGTTGACTTCGTGAGTTATATGCAGGTGAGGAATTTCTAGATGTTCCATTCAAGATTAAGGGCTTGGTATATCTTTTTATGCCGAACAACGTTTCCTACTTATTCTGAAATCAACATATGAACAGAATATCGAAAAATGCGTTGAAAAGATAAGTGAGTGGCTTTAATCAGTTTCATAAAAACCGAAGGAAGAAAAGAGTTGGAGGTTACATTTTAGTCAAATTCGTTGGCAATTTAGGGTTAGCGGGAGACGTAAGGAATATTTTGATGGCTGTCGAGATACACGTAATCTTCTATTACATGACGACTGATGCGGGAGAGGTCACGCTGGCGGAGAGCAATGGTATTCAGTGGAGCAACTTATTTGAATACCAGAACTGTGGATGTGATAATGTTATCTTGACGTTGACGTTTTGTTTGTCCAGTTTTCCCAGTTGCGTAATCAAAGCAAGTTATTATTATATATGGTCAAAGCGTGACGATATGCCCTCCATTGCATTCCGTATTTTTTGTATCTCTCAAGTCCGGACGTGAGACCTCTCTTTCGCGATTAGCAACTATGCTGCGTTGAATACGCTTCTGTTCATTATCATTAACAAGGACAGCTGCGAGGCAGCGAGTCCCTGCATCAAGTTAACATAAAACGAACAGATTATAACATAACAGAATGTCAGCCAGAACCCAAATAGGCAAACTAAAGCCATGTGTGAGATCAAGTCCACCACTCGGTTGCTGCAGAAGCAATGTCAATCCTCTGTCTCAAATTTGCTTCCTGACAGAATATGCTTGGAGTGGCCTTTCGCATATATGTACATGCAAGACTGTCTAGTGGGTTTTGGCCTCTCTGTAAGCTTCCAACAAGTTCAGAGTTCGAACATCGAAACTAGACTTAACAAATTATGAATCAATTAAGCGAGAGAAGAAAGAAAGAACTACATGAGATTAAAGCCATGTGTGAGATCAAGTCCACCACTCGGTTGCTGCAGAAGCAATGTCAATCCTCTGTCTCAAATTTGCTTCCCGACAGAATATGCTTGGAGTGGCCTTTCGCATATATGTACATGCAAGACTGTCTAGTGGGTTTTGGCCTCTCTGTAAGCTTCCAACAAGTTCAGAGTTCGAACATCGAAACTAGACTTAACAAATTATGAATCAATTAAGCGAGAGAAGAAAGAAAGAACTACATGAGATTTGAGCATATTCAAAAAGCAACTTCAAAATCCAGCATGCAATTAATGATGCAATGGAAGGTGAGCTTGGAACTTACAAAGCTTTGCTAGAGTCCATATGGTCATTTTCTGCCCACACTGTGCAAGCAACCAAATAACAGATGCCAACTGCCAAAAAATTTCCTTCTAAGGTTTAAGATGCAGAAAAGAAAACCCAAGAACTGGAGAACCGGAGATCTGTTTATCAAATAATGTACCTTCATAGTGGTAGCTGGATCGCCTGAAAAGAGTTCTCGGAGCTTGGCAAGCAATCCATTGACAAATGAAAGCACCAATCTAATGATAGAAAGTGCATAGGCCTCACTAATTGCTTCATAATTTACAAGGCTGCAGTCTTGTTCAAGTCCCCTGGCCAACATTAAATCTCATAAATCAGTACTTATCAATCTTTCACTTGGATCATTTTTTTAAAGCCTTGGAATAAGACACAAGGCATATGTGAACAAACAAATAACAGATTATCATACCAAGCCATTGAAACAAGTGGTTGAAAAAGTAAAAAATCCAAAAGAACATCTATGCATAACAATATAAAGCTGCTTCAGCCATGTGATGTAAGTTTGTTGTCTTTTCCCTTTAGAAAGGTTGGACTATGTGCTAGGAATTCAATTATGAAAACAGCACAAGGCATATAGGCACAAGCAGATTACAAATTATCGTACTAATCAATTGAAAAAAGATCTTGGAAAAGTACGAATCCCACAGAGCATCTTCAACCATATGCCATATGCGTTAATAAGGTACAAGGCACATGACCACAAACAGATTTTCTATTACCATACCAAGCAATTGAAGAGGTTGAAAAAGTACAAATCCAAAAGACCATTTATGTTCAACCATATGCTGGTTGAGCCCTGTGACGTGAGCTGTTTGTTTGTGTCTCTGCCCTTAGATTGGGGAAGTTTTAGAACTTCACTGCTAAGCTTTAAATAGATATTTTTGAGCAAATTTTTATGTAATTTTTTACTCCATTAAATAGTTCTATTGTCTCTTCAATTCGAGGTTGATGCAAATTATAGGTACATGAAAGTATATGGACGTTTAGCTGTCGAAAGAGGACTTGATTGTGTGCTAAAAGGAATTTGATTTGGAAAATCTAACATCCACAAAGAAAATTTGAAAAAAAATACAATACCCACGTAGTAAATCTGGGAATAAGCTATACCCACGACACAGATTTTTTCGATTTTTGCCATAAAAATTGCACCCACAAAGGAAAAATAATACAATGCCGACTCACCAGCACGAGATAGCCTGTTAGGCCGAACGCCCAAGAGCAGAGATCCTAGTCTTCAGTGTTTAAGAGAGCTAAGTACAATTGGATAGTCACATGCAAAGGTGTTTCACCAGAAAAAACAGAGTGCTAATTGCCATATTGGACCGCAGGTTGCACAATGTATAGACCTCAGAGCCAAGAGAGAGATTAAAAAGAAAAAGAAAAAATGTTCTACAGGGGCAGATGTAGGCAAGCAAGAGAAAAAAATTGAGCTCTACAAGGACAGTTGAAGACAGGCCTTGGAGCAAACCGATCAATTAAAAAGACAGAACTTAGTTGTCCTCAAGATTGGATTGAACACAGACACTATAACTCAAAAACCTGATTGACATTATGGACAGATAGTGTACATTTTGTGATCACATTGTCCGTTGGTTCTTGTATACAGTCTAAGGGAAGAAGAGAGAATCACAGAGTATTTTGTTATTGACTGGATTGCCATTGTGTTTCTAGCTAGTTGTGTGCAGGTTCGAACTAAGAGAAGGCTCACTACTAGGAGAAGACAGAAATCCTTATATGGCAGTGGACAAAGAGCTAGTTTCCTTTCTAAACACATCAAATAAGAAGCTTGAGAACAGAGCCCAAAGAAGACTTCCACAAGGACTTATGTTGGTGAAGCGAGTGGGCTATAACTCACTCATTTACAGATCACTGGTGGAGCACAAAGCCACAATGGTGTCATAAAATCCGACTGCATATAATTAGCTAAACAAGATACCTCTAGAACTACAAGTTGCCAAGTATCCTATATTCAATGATGCTGATTATTTGATAGAGCAAGTTTGGGAACTACAGAGACACTTGCAATGATAGCAATTTCAAGACTTGTTTAGTCATACACAGGACTGACTATCCCCCTAGTAACCCAGGATACAAACTATTCTACAATCGTTAGGTCATCACCTTACAATGGTATCAAAAAAAGCAAAATGCAAAAGATAATGAAGAACAGATCCAACAAGGTGTAACCTCCAAACCACACTGCCTTACCAGTTAACAACTTCTTTAATCCCTTTTCCCATTAGTAAATTGATAAATATCTGCCTTGGTAAAAGTAAACTGTAATGAACTACTACACATATTTTAGAATATTATAGCCTCCAGAAATAAGTATATAAAAGAATTCAAACTATAAAGCATAGTCTGCTGTTGGAGTAAAAACAAGGAGACAATCAGTGAAAATTATTGGCCACTCAAACAAAACCATCATATACACAAGTTAAATCTGAAGGAGTAAATAAAACTGACAGGAAGGGAGTATACCTCTGCTGTCTTTTCAGTCTCTTGAATAAGAGAAGTCCATGCATTAAAATCTGCTGAGTTTGCCCTTACTATGTTCCATAACCTTTCTTCTTCAGTAGAGATGGCTGCCAAAAGAAAGTAAAAATATATCAGCTATAATATATAGAGATTCAAGAACGCCACCTAATAAGAAAATTATGCATGCTCTTGTTCTATGTTTGAAGACAATATTACGCATATCCTTCCTATGTAAGCTAACATCAGCCTACCTAAAACTCTATGTCCTCTCTAATTTGACATCTATTATCTACAAGACAAAAGCAACATCATACAACAAGGCAAAATCAAGGCTTTAATACAACACATTATAATACTAATCAAGGTTTTAAAATATGATACTAAGAGTGATCAGAGAAGAAGCATAGTTAAGGCTCCAAGATGATTAAGAGTAAAAATATGACACTAAGAGTTATCAGAGCAGAAACCATAAGCCATAATCAAAGCTTAATTAAAGATGACACTAAGAGCACTCAAAGCAGAAACTATTTTGGAACAATATAATCTTTTATCGTGGCAAGGTAAAAGGACAATACTTCATTGCTGCTTTTATATCATCGTAAGATGCTGGTTTCTCAAGGCGACATGTCAGATCCACAACTGAGACATTGGGTGTTGGTACACGGAAAGCCATTCCAGTTAGCTTTCCATTCAACTCTGGAAGGACCTTCCCAACTGCCTGTAGCTATTTATAGAAATTTCATTTCTTTGTCAGATATATACATTTAACAAAAAACAAATTACAGGTACAAGAACTGAATACACATCAGATAATAACATAAGAAATTCATAACAACTTTATTATCATTTTAAATTCAGGACTTAAAACAAAGAGGCCCATGCCTACCTGTTGTTGCATGAACAGTGGTCATGAGGGCCTCAGCAATACCAAATTCTTCATTCACCACCTGTAGCCAGTCCATGAGTATTCGTTTCAGTTTTTACGGTGAGCTAATTTTGACACATAGTTATGACTCAATGACAATGTTTGCAGGAAGTACATTTGTCGATGGAAAAATATAGATGCAACAATCTTAAGTACATTTGTCGATGGAAAACTATAGATGCAAACAGAAAAAATACAAAAATTACCACAAAAAATATACCTTAAGATGTGCATAAGCCTTCTCGGTTGTTGTAAAAGCTCCAGATGATTCTACAACATACTCAGCTCCATAGTTACCCCAGGGAATCTCTGAAAGATCCCTGTAGCAGTGGTTTCCAAGAGATCATAGCATCATTATTCTCTAAATCATAATTATCAGTGTTTATTTACACATTGGTTAATGTTAAGGGGCATACCTTTTAGAATTGACAGTAATACTGTGACCATCAATTTCAAGAGTCGTATCATCAACAATATTCAAGCTCCCTTTGTATACCCCATGAGTTGAATCATACTTAAACATGTAAGCCTGCCAGCCACAACCGCAAAACAGAAGTTTAGAAAAGAAAAAACGAATAATTAAAAGTTATATAAAAAATTATTAAATAAAATAATATGACAATTAGAATATATAAATATATAAAAGTCGCCACAGCTGGACCGCTGGACTTCATGCTACCGCATGGATACCAAGTGTCGCGTTACCTGCACCCTAAGATCGCCATGATCGAGGTTTCAGCCTCTGTGTTGATCCTGACGGTACAGAAAAGCCAGAGAACTTTCCTGCGCGTCTTTCTGCCTTCATTTTCCAGAGATAATTGGTATCTCAGACTGTCGGCTCCCGCTCAGAAAGGCCTTGCCCTGTTTAATTTAATCGTCTTCTTCTGGGCTTAGATGTGACAGAGAATTCTAGATTTTAGGGGTGCCCTGTGTTCGATTTTGCGATGGCAATGGAGAAACAGAAAGAGACAGAGAAGGAATATCCAGGCCCTGGATTTATTTCAAGCTGCAAGGGAGCTAAATTTTTCATGAAGACGATTATAATTATGGGTTTTTTTCTTATAGCAGGCCACTATTTTCTATTTGGAAGACAAGATTTCTCCTCCTGTAAATCTCTGGCACAAGCATTTCTCCAGGGAGATTCGAACCCTGGTGCATATAGTGTCGAAATCAGAAAAACAGAGCTGAAGGATATGATCATGGCAAGTAAAATGCATAATACTAGTATTGTCATGAACAACACCAGCAGAATCACTGAGTTAATTCATGTGAAAGAAGATCCGAACAAGAGGGTGTTTCGTCCTTATGGGAGCGCTGCATACTTGTTTATCCAAATGGGCGCTTACAGAGGAGGTCCAGCCACGTTTGCTGTAGTTGGGCTCGCTTCCAAGCCTCTCCATGTTTATGGAAAGCCACGATTTGAATGTGAATGCATCCCCAAGAATTCGTCTTCTGGAAGATTAATAAAGGAGAGCTCATTCTTCACGCAATCCATGGCGACGAGTTTGGAAAACCAGAGAGGATCGTTGCTCTCGAGGAAGAAAAAGGTAGCTACAATGGCTCTGTTTATAGCCAGGCTCCTCCCTATGATTATCTCCACTGTGGTTCCTCCATGTATGGTGACCTGAGTGCTCAGAGAATGAGGGAGTGGATGGCTTATCATGCCAAATTATTTGGGCCTAGGTCGCATTTTGTTTTTCACGATGCAGGTGGAGTGCATCCCCAGGTTAGAAAGGTGTTGGAGCCATGGATCAGGGTAGGTCGAGTGACATTGCAGGATGTAACAGAGCAGGAACAATATGATGGGTATTACCATAATCAGTTCCTTATTGTGAACGATAGTTTGCACAGGTACAAATTCATGGTGAATTGGACTTTCTTCTTCGATGTAGATGAGTATTTGTATATTCCCCATAGGAAAACACTGAAAGCAATATTCCATGTCCAATAAGCTTTGCTTGCAGAATAAACTAGACAGCAGCTCGGCCAATAGTACTTATTCCAGGTAAGACCCATTATATTTTCAATTAAATAGTAGTAAAGATTCGATTATGGTTTTTGGATTTGAAATTCAATGTGATAATTCTGTTGTGCAGGGAATGGGGATTTGAGAACTTACATTTTGTCATGGATTCGATACAACAGGTCGCAGGTTCGAAGCCCCGCAACCGACGTTTTCGTGAACCAGACATTTGAGGGCCTCACGACCTGCCAGGCCATGCGAGAGTAGAATCCAAGGTACGACATTAACGATTTAACGCCTGGAATTAAACTCGTTGCGCCCCTTCGCTGCGCGTGCCCGACTGCTAAACAGGTCGCCAAAGGCATCAAGCTTATTCTCTCCTACATCGCAGATCCGGACGACAATGACGATATAATCACAGAAAAGTTCAATATAGTTCATGCAGATTTCATCTCACAGCTGTTGAACCATGGTGCATCATGGCATGCACCAGCTGCCAATGCAGGACATTGTAACAGGGAACATGGAGCTTTATTAAACCTTCGCATACCCGGGCGGAAGTAATGCTAACATTAAAACCAGACACCCGTGACGGTTAGCGAAAATGCACCGCGCTTATAGCTTTTAAGCTATGGTCGAGCCTCTTCCGCCTCGGGAAGAGGCCAAATAAGATGGCCAAGCTAAGGTGGGAATGAAACTTAGGCATATCCCCGCTCTAACCGCCGTATAACAGAGAAGCAAAGGGGTGAACTAATGCTAAGTAGGGTCATAACGATTACTATAGTCCCTGCCGGATGCCAGATGGCAGGGAGTAATAAAACAAAATAACGAAATCAATAAAAACATAGTGAACAATTGCATGGCAAATCGTCGACACCAATGTACGTTTCTGGTCATTGTCAGTCATAAAACAAAATAACGAATCAATAAATGTGGGGAAATTTAAAATTTAATTGAAACTGCTTCCCATCTTCATAAATGCTCGAAGGAATTAGAAGGTGGCGAGCACTGCTGTCGAAGGCACCCCACAATGCTCGTTATCACCCCATGGGGATACTCTATGATGTCCATTTTACTTTAACTACGGTAACAAAACTAGTGTAACAATATTTATAATCGTTGTTATAAATTTTTAATTTAATTTTAAATAATTTGACCTTTTCAATTTTTACATTTTCATTATTATTTTTATTTAACTCCATGAAAATTATTACATAACATAAAATGACATTATAATTTCCTTTTTATATTGGGCTAGAGAGTGTCTCTAAGCACAATCCCCATTAATGTTTAGTTACGTAATAAATATCAAGATTAGTTGACATAATTTATACAACTACATTGAGAGTAAGTTTGCCTTTATTTCTTTATTTTTTAGACAGTTAAATATTTATGATAGCTCTTGAGATATAACATGTGGGTTATATACATGCATACTAAGTTGATGTTTACTCTTATATATGAACTAATACACAAAAGTTTTTTCGCCATACTAAGCTGATATTTATGCTTATATATGAACTAATCTACCCAAGTTTTTTGTCCTCACAAATGCATCATGGTACTTCTGAAATGACACCAGACATAGTGCATGGATTGAGAGTTTAGAGGAGTTGTTTTTCTTTTAATGTTTTTGGATAGTTAAATATTTATGATAGCTCTTGAGATGTAACATGTGTCTTATACACATGCATACTAAGCAAATGTTTATGCTTATATATGAGCTAATCTACCTAAGTTTTTTTGGCCTCATTGAATGCATCAAGGGACTCCTCAAATGACACCATACTAAAATATTGATGTATTTTTATTTGCTAGATAAAATCATGTTTTCTTTGCTAGGAAAAAATAAAATAAATATGAAAATTCTTATAAATTTTTGAAAAACTACTCGTATATAAATATATGTTCAGCTAATTTCTTAATAATCATGTTCATAAACATGGAAATTATCATAAAATTCAGTAAAACAAACAATGATATTAATTTATGTTAAACATTCAAATTATTATAAGTTTTAGTAAAACAATGATATTAACTTATGTTTGAGTTTTAGTATAGTATTAACACATATTTAAATTTTTTTATGATATCAAATAATAACATTGATGAGAAATGGAAATTAGTTATTAAATTTAATATTTTACTTTGAAATTTTTATTTATTAATAAACTGGTTTTTAAAATTAACATTATTACTTTAATAAATCAAAACATATTTTGTTTTTTATTTAAATGTTTTTGGACCTTTTTTGTAGAGAGTTAAATATTTATGATAGCCCTTGAGATGTAACACCTGTCTTTGTAACATGTGTCTTCTACACATGCAAATATTGATGTTGACATGATTTAGACACAATGCATTGAGATTTTAGAGGAGTTATTTTTTTTAATGTTTTTAGACTTTTTTTAGATAGTTAAATATTTATGATACCTCTTGAGATGTAACATGTGTCTTATACACATGCATACTATGAAGATGTTTATGCTTATATATGAGCTAATCTACCTAAGTTTTCTGGCCTCACGGAATGCATCAAGGTACTCCTGAAATGACACCATACTAAAATATTGATGTATTTTTATTTGCTTGATAAAATAATGTTTTTCCTCCTAAGAAAAAATAAAATAAATATGAAAATTATTATAAATTTCAGAAAAACTACTCGTATATAAATATATGTTTAGCTAATTTCTTAATAAGTATGTTCACAAAAAATATTAATACTTTATTAGGTGATAACATGCAAATTATTATAAATTTTAGTAAACAATGATATTAACTTATGTTTGAGTTTTAGTGTAGTATTAAATGATATTAACCATTTATTATAATATCAAATAATAACAAGTTATACATTGATAAAAATTTAATAATTAATAATTAAATTTAATATTTGACTTTGAAAATTTTATTTATTAATAAACTGGTTTTTAAAATGGACATTATTACTCTAATAAATCGAAACATATTTCGTTTTATAAAATTACTAAAATATTAAATCTATTTAATAAATCGAAACATATTTCGTTTTATAAAATTAC
The DNA here is from genome assembly GCA_031772625.1 of Pinus tabuliformis. Classification (NCBI taxonomy): domain Eukaryota; kingdom Viridiplantae; phylum Streptophyta; class Pinopsida; order Pinales; family Pinaceae; genus Pinus; species Pinus tabuliformis. The sequence continues at coordinate 1,199,451,289 of CM062805.1, read as the reverse complement.
TAAAATATTAAATCTATTTTATAAAATTTATACTGGTCACACAAACAAACTCAAAATTATTAAAATATTAAATCTATTTTATAAAATTTATACTTGTCACACAAACAAACTCAGTTACGGATTGATAAAAACAATAAATATCAACATTTTTATAAATCCCCTAAATATTGAATTTTGATGAACTGTTCAAGATATGACCTCTTTGCCGCTAATTAACATAAAGATACACGTATAGTACTATACATCAAATCAACTTTATTCCATTCCATGAACAATAAATCCGAAGCTTATGACCGCAGAACTAAGCTGACTATAAACAACAACAGAACTGATTGCGTTTTGATAAAACGAAGCAAAGCAAGTCGAAGGCGATGAAAGGAAACCCATCTATGACTTTGATTTTGTGAGAATTATATGCAATCGTCCATCACGCATGCCAGGTTCAAATCGGTCTTATTCTACTCAAGCGCCGTTGTATTTCGTGGCGCATGGATTACGTATTATATAGAACGTTCATCAGCCATCTATGTTTGAATCCGACGGTATTCTATTCGAAGATAACAACGATTACACGTGCTCTTCTCTAGCTTCTAGGCAAAGGCAGCGCCGAACTCCTTTGACCCAGTGATCAGTAGCCACAAACCAGCCACGCTATAAGAGTGGATCTATGCTTCATGCAGAGCACGTCGCGCTAAAGAAAGCCTGTTATTTGTTTCAGCAATTTTGATAGCAGAAGAGTTAACAATATTCAGCATCCTTGCATTTAAATTCTAGTATAGCTCAAGGTTAAAAATCCCTTAGATCAGAGATGCAGAAATCGAAAAACCCATCTGTGCTTGTTGTCTTAACGTCAATAATACTTCTCGTTGATGTTATTGCCGTGGCACTTGGGGCTCCGGTTTATTCGAGTGAAAGCTATGACGACCCTCGTGGTGGGAAAACGGTGTCTAGTTCAATAAGGTCCGTTTGTAGGCAGACACGATTTCCTGAACGTTGTGTCTCGTCATTAGCTACATACGCTGCATACGAGACGGCAACGCTTGATAATTTGATGAATTTGATAATGAAAGAGAGTATGGAACGGGTACAACATGCTCACGATTTTGCTATGAGTTTAAACAAAAGTATCATGAATGAAAAAGAACTTGCAGCATGGCAAGACTGTGCCCAACTTTTTCAAGATACGATTGATCATCTCAACGTTTGCTTGAGTAACAATTCAATCAGGAAAGACATCCCAATTTGGCTCAGCGCAGCCTTGACAAATCAAGACACTTGTTTAAATGGTTTCCGTGATTTCAATTTAACAACTACGAGTAGCATAAGCCCTCCGCTGTCTTCAAGAGTTCTTAATGTGTCAGAATTATTGAGCAACTCCCTTTCCATGTACAAGCTTTCCAGCAGCTCTTCTGACAGCTTGAAAAACCGCCGTTTGTTGAGTTTTAAACCGAAGGAGGAATTCCATTCTCACTACGGTCGCACCGAGAAAGATGGATTTCCCCAATGGTAATCAGCAGCAGATCGAAGACTGTTACAATCATCCAGCCTTACCAGCCAAGCGAACGTGGTGGTTGCCCAAGATGGTTCTGGTAATTATCGGACCATCACTCAAGCAGTAAACGCTGCGCCTCAGAAGAGTAATAAAAGGTATGTCATCTACGTAAAGACCGGATTTTATAACGAGAATGTCCAAATATCGAAGAAGATGACAAATCTGATGTTCATTGGCGATGGCATGGATCGAACGGTCGTCACCGGAAACAAAAACGTTCAAGATGGTTCAACTACTTTCAACTCTGCAACTTTCGGTAACCATTTAAATCTATGGATCTTCTTAAAATTTTGATTATATTATAGATATGTGTTTATATGCAATTCTCAATAATCATTTAAATCTATGTGATTGCTATGGATCTTCTTATAGATACATGTTTATGTACAATTCTCAATTTCAGTGTCTGCTGTCCTTGTGATCTTAAACGACTAATTGTTGTGTGATAGCTGTTTCTGGAAATGGATTTATTGCGAGAGACATGACGTTCCAAAACACTGCGGGAGCTCAGAAGCACCAAGCCGTGGCACTTCGAGTAGGCGCAGACCTCTCGGTGGTGTATCGTTGCAGTATTAAAGGGTATCAAGACACTTTATATGTTTACTCCCTTCGCCAATTTTACAGAGAAGTAGATATCTATGGCACGGTTGATTTTATCTTTGGCAACGCAGCCGTGGTGATCCAGAATAGCAATATCTTTGCAAGAAGACCCATGAACCAACAACAGAACACAATTACAGCTCAAGGAAGAACGGATCCCAATCAAAACACTGGAATTTCCATCCAAAATTGCAAGGTAAGTGCAGCTTCTGATCTTCTAGCGGTTAAAGGGTCCATCAAAACATACCTGGGAAGGCCGTGGAAACAATACTCTCGAACTGTCTTCATGCAGTCCACTCTCGATGACTTGATCGATCCTGCCGGTTGGCTGGAATGGGACGGAAATTTTGCGCTTCAAACATTATACTATGGCGAGTACATGAACACAGGGGTCGGTGCAGTAACATCAAAACGAGTCAGTTGGCCGGGATTCCATATCATCACAAGCGCCACCGAGGCGGCCCGATTCACAGTCGGTCAATTCCTTTCTGGTAATTCATGGATTCCAGCTACGGGGGTTGCTTCTACGTCGGGATTGAATTGATGATATTTTTGTAAAATCGCATATTCATTATTATTTTAGTGCCACAATAAGTTTTTCCATTGAGTTGCCATGGAAGAGCAAAGGAAGATGCTGTCGTGTCGTTGATAACAGCCATCTATTTCGGTTAACACACCCATAACAACGAAGCGATGTTGATGTACATGGGACGTTAAATATTTCAGTTTAATTTAGAATGCCTAAGACCCTCCGATTTCAAGAATTTGTGAATGGTAGTTATTAGTGTTTTGATATTTATTATAAAGACATTTTTATGATAATCACGATGTTGAATGTGAGTAAAATCGGAATAAAAGAGTTCAGTAAAATTTGAATAAAAGAGGTTACAACACATGAGAAAATATAATTTAATATAACAATAACGTTAATTTGGTTTTTTTCCTACCATTCATTTTAAACATTATGTTCGTGGAGAGCAGGGTGTCTAATTCTTCAAATCATTTTGTTATTTATTTGATATTATTGATTTTAATTCGTATTTTTATTATTTATTGTATTTTCACATTTTTAGCTTTTAAAATAAGCTATATAATAGTTAATTTTAAAATTTAAAATGAACATATTTACTATATTTTCACTTTTTGATGTGTGAAATGCGTGAAAGGTGAGAGATGGTAATTTTTTTTTTATTTATTCTAAAAGTTATCTTTTTAAAGTATAATTTTTATATTTATGACATTTTTTTTTATAAGAATGATTTTTTTCCTCACGTTAACTTTAATAATTAAAAGTAGTTTTTCATGTTATAAACTTTTCAGAACATATGTTTTGGAAATTTTCTATTAATATTAGTATCCACATAAATTAAAATATATATGAACTAAGATTATTAAATCTTTTCAATATTATAGTTTAGAAAGTTGATTAAAGTGTTTAGAATATCTTTGTTTTTCAAAGAAAGAGACATATACGACACCAAAGCTAACATTTTGGATATAACCATAGTATTAGGATTAAAACATGGAAATCATAAATATTTTAAATACTACCAAATTATTTTGGGATAAAAATATGGTAACTATGAAGTGTTAAAAACATTATTTTATATATATAAAATATATATTAAATGATAATAATTGTGTATATAAAAGACATTATTTTATAAATCTCTTCTAAATTAGAATTAGTTACATCCCTTTGAAGACCTATATTTAAAGGATAATGTAACCAGGAACAAACCACCTCAAATTTAAGCAATGAAAATAAGAGATGTCTTGGATTGAGTTACATCATTTTAAGAACTTATAATAACTTATAATAGAACACCATGATATTAATCTAAACCAACCACTCCCCCACTTAATTGTAATGCTAAAACAAATGGTAGAAGCCTAATGTTATCATAAGTTAGTGTAACTAGGTCCTCTAGTGTTTTCCCTCATAAATTAAGTATTGAGATGTCATAAGGAATGGAGATCCCCAACTTGACTTAGAATTTGTATATGTGGGAAACAATGAAGTCCAAAATATTTACTAGAAGGTAATGAATTTTCTATTAGAATTCTAGCACATATTTGATAACTTTATATACAACAATGATTCAAATTAGAATGTATGGGATAACTAATATAAATTCCACAAATGATTGGATCTTACTAAAGAAAATTCCACACTGGAAAAGAGAATTTATTTTGAGCATATATTAACTCATTACTAAAATCACAATATGTTTTACAAGGGATAAAATCACGCAAAATAATAATTCAAATCCCTCAAATCAACTATTCCACTATGAATCTCTATTAAAAAAAAATAGTTTACAATAAAAAGTAATTTCCAAAATAATAATTCAAATCCCTTTATTCTTCAATTAATTAATTTATTGATAACAACAACAACAACAACGACAACAGCAACACTTTACTATGAAAACCTTTTTTGTCTAAAACTTTATAGCTCTCCATACCGTTATCTCTAAAGGTATTCCTGACCCCTATATATATATATATATATATATATATATATATATATATATTAAAAATACAAAATAAATTATTAAATATTTTATATAATAATATAAAAATGATAAATTATAAATATAATAACATAAAATAATTTTTTAGATAATGTCAAAGTAATGTTAATAATATTAATATAGATTCATCTTAAGTATAGATTTTCCAAGGTAGAGAGGGATGAAATCTCTTGATATGTAAACCTTTCTTTTAGAGTGCTAAACTTGAAAAATGATTTGCAACTAGAGAGATTTAATCTATCTAAGACTTGGTTAACACACAAACATATATATATATATAATTGTGTGTTTTAGTGCATAAATTGATACAATGCTTTAAAAAGTATCCTTGAGCACTTAAATTCCATAGACTACACAACTTAAATGTGCAATTCTAATAAATATTTGATATGTATTAATTACTTACTTTATATTTGCGTAATTGATATAAAACGTACTTATCATATTCTATTTATGGCTTTGAGAGACAAAGTGAAATATTTTATCATATTGTAACACATTAAGCTAGTACATTATTAATGTTTTATAATAGTTTTAATTAAATCTAACCAAATATATATATTTTAGAAGGATACATGTGAACTAGTGGAGAAAGAGGAATTTATATTCGACATTGCTCTTTTATTTATAGTCTATTTTTATTTCTCTTTTAAAAGAGCCAAATGTCAACTCAAAGAATACATAAGGAATTATACATCTCCTTCATACTTTGTTGTAGAATAGGTCTCTCGTCATAATTATTACATCCATAGATATATTCTACATTTTTTTACTAGTTTAATATCAAGTAAATAAAAATAAAAATTAAAGAAATATTGCTTAATTAAAAAGAAAAAAAAAATCAAAATACCTTTCAAATAATTTTTAATAAAAAATATTAATGCAAAGATTTAAGATGTTATATTCCCTATGGCATCCATAATGTTAAGTGAGAGATTTGAACATAGGTGAGAAAGATTCCATTCTTTCTTTAGATTCCATTCTTTCTTTAAAACCACCCCAGATAACCTAATTGAGTAACAAAATAGTATTAAATTATTTCTAATAAAAATGATATATTTATTATTATTTTAATTTCTAATTTTTAAAAGAATAATTATTTCAATTTTTTAAATAATTGTGATTTTAAATAATCTAAAAGAACATTGCATTTAATTAATTTGTAAATATTGTTTATAATTTGGATTAATTAATTTTTTAGATTTTAATAAATTTATACTAGAAAACAATAATAAATACAACAGGTAAGTTATTATAAATATTTTATTGTAATAAGGATGATGTAGGCTACCCCTGATTAGGTTGAGAAGGAAGGAAGGTAAGGGCAGAAGGACAGCTCGTGGGAGCGGCTGGACAAGGCGACCACTTATTGCCTGAAGCGATGTCCAAAAGGCCATGGTGGTGACATGCATGTCAGCGGGGATCTCGAGGGAATGGAGTGGAAGGAGTGGGAGGAGAGAGAAGTACAGAATTGGCGGCAGTAGTGGGATGGGAAGTGGGAGAGGTGGGATGAATTACTTGAGGGTGGCAAAGAGGAGAAGGCAACTTAGTATGCATCGAAAGGAAGAGGAGCAAAGAGCAGCGCAATTGGGAGCATCGACGGGAAAGCGTGAATTCGGGTATGTATCCTTAGGCGTTCCTTCTGCTTTTCTCTTTGTTTTTCATGGTAGGATGGAGAAGAGAGGTCTGGTGGTAACCCCTGGGGAGGAAGGGAGTATGAGCGAGGTAGTCTTTTACTCTACCATGCAAAGTAAAGAAGCAGCAGGGGTTAAGCTGAGAGTTGCACAAGATGGACGGAGGATGAGTGAACCAGAGGACTGCCTGGGGGGAAATATCAAGGACCAGAGTGCCCATACTACGAAGAATGGTAGTAGGGGGCGAGAGAGTCAAGCTGAGAAAACTATGAACCTGGCCCAGGTGATGGTTAGTATGATAGAGGGTTTACTTACCTTCCTGTATCTGGGAGAAGAAAATCAATGGAAATCTCAAAACAATGGAGAAGATTGGAATAGGGTAGGAGGGATTAGGGAAAAGGACGTGAAGGATGATGGAAAATCTGAAATGCATGGAAATCTAGCTTCTGTTGGTTAAAATATCAAACATGCGACAATAAAGGGGAAAATGGCATGCCTGGGTAGAGGCAGGGGGCGCGGAGGTAGAGGGCGACAGAGCCAGCAGAATAGAGCTGACCAGCCAACCTCGATGCCTGCAAACTAGTGGCATGGGAGGAGATCTATGAGGACTGCAGTCCAGGAAGTAGCTAGAGCCTATCGTGAAGGGACAAATGAGGAAATCCGCCAACTAATCCAAGAAATAGAAGAGAATGTTATGGAAGAGCAGTCAAACCTTGAGATAGATGAATGGGCATACATCATCCATGAACTAGGAAACACCAGATGGCGTATGACACTCTATAGGCAATCCATTAATCTTTATTGGGTGTTAAAATGGCTCCTGGAAAAGGCTCTTGAGCAGGTAGCAGGAGAAATGGCAGAAATAGAACAAGGAATGCCAAATCTCAAGAAGGAAATGAAAAATTTTCAGGTCATCTTGATAATGCAGGACAACAAGCTGAAAGAGATCCAACAAAGGTTAATCTAGATGACTCAGGCACCCAAGGACCCCGTGGAAACTCCTGCAAACGCTGATTTGTTCAATGAAGACCGGAAGGAATAATCCTTCATTGTTTACTTTGATTTTTGTGGATAGCTCCTTTTTTTAGACTTTTATATGTTAATCTTTAGATGGCTAAGTGTTTTTAAATGCATAGTGCATATAGCTTGGATGGAAAGACTGGTTAAATTTTGTTACTAGATGGCTTATAGCAAACTTAGGTGGCCAACAAACTTGATTTCCATTTTTGGCAAGTTGAGGCCACCAAAAAGTTGTATTTGGTTAACTAGCTATTATCAATAGAAAAGGAAGGTACTACCATTGCTTACAAAAAAAAGGATGATGTAGGCTAAGGTATCATTTTATAATTTATATGTTTAGGTGTACCATTTATTTGTGCATTATTTTATGGTTTAAGAATAGTAAAATTCAAAATCATCATTGATGGCAATAGTAGAATTATTAAACTCACAAACCCATTATCATTGGTGACAATAGCAAAATTATTAAATTCATGAGACTTAATCGACTTCTCTCACAACAAACTAACTTCCATTCTTTTTAGCCCCAATGAACTACTCTATAACACATCTACAAGGAATTATAGAATTACACATATAGTATTAGCATGAGGATTATTAAAGAATTGAAATGACAAAAAAATAATCTCTATAGTGAAATTGAAATTGGGTAAAAGGATAAGTGAAGTTGAATAGGGTGGAAGGTTCAGTTTGAGGAGAAAATTGCAAAAAATAATGATGGTGTAAAAATATAAAATTAAAAATTTATATACTAAAAATATTAAATAATAAAATATGAAGAATAAAATAATAGGGTAACATAAAATAATTTGAAAATAAGATAAAGTATAAATCTATGACCTAGCCCTAAGGGATAGTTTAATTGGTTGAGTTCTTATTGTTAAGAACCTTTTCAATTGGGAGGTCATGGGATCAAATCTCCTCGATGCCATTGGGGTTAGGCCCGTCCAGATCTGCTTGAATTATTACATGTGGATGTAGTGACGGCCACTCAGTGACTATGAACCGCAGTGAAAAAAATTAATCCTATGATAAAAATATGTGAAAGAATAAAATAATATAAAAAAAAGGATGAATAATAATAATATATATATAAATAAATAATACAAATGTAATAACCCTACAACCTTTGGTGTTGGTAAAAGGTAATATTTTAATTATTTCAACCAATTTTGAATCAATAATTAGTTATGAAATTATCTATAGAACTTGTAAATAAAAAATGACTACGAAATCAAGATTTGTTGGGTCTCTATTGGGGAAATAAAGGTTGTATGTATGCTTATAACGAATCTATAAATATTTTGGTACTTGGGGGTTGGAAAAAGAAAGACATGGGAACCTCTACGACCTATCTAGGGATATGGTGGGAGAGAGAGCTCTCATTATTAATGGATTTATCTCTATTTTGAGAGAGATTATTCTAAGGCACGAAAAGGGCATTCTCTTGAGAGATAAAAGGTTAGTGTGTTAGAGAAATCAAGCCAAGGATCGATTTTCATAATTGCTATTAGTTGTTTGTATAGAAATATCGTATATATGGTGCCACAATGAAGTTTCTTCAACATTCTCCAATCAACACTGAGGCTATTAATTGTGTGTTTAATTTAGAATGCCCTAGCATGGGGGTATTTGGAAAAAATTATTTTATTTTCTAATATTGTTAAAGTATGCTTCTGGAGAGTTTGGAGTCTTTTCCCAATGCAAAATGAACATGTATTAAATTGCGAGATATTTTATTGTTGAATGCAAAAAAATAATCTAATTTGTATTGGGAGTGTGCGTTCATGTCTTCTCACCATGTGAAGAAAAGAGACAATAATGCAAATATGTTCACTATGTTTGTTTTTTAAAAATACTTCTCATGCTTAGAGATAAGTTAGTTAGCTTTTGGAAAATTTCCATGGTTCTTGTGTGGATGAGAATATACTTATCTTCTTCAAAATATTTGTTTTTCATTTGCTGGAAAACTGTCATGGCTTCTATGTGGAAGATAAATAAATTACCTACATCATTTTTCTTGAAAAAATGCATATGAACCTTGCCCATAAAAGCTTCTATGTGGAAGATAAATAAATTACCTAGGTCATTTTTCTTGAAAAATTACATATGAACCCTTCACATAAAAGAAAAAGAGGTCATGATATTTTGTGAGAAGAATGTGTGTGAAATTTACACACTAAAAGATAAAGAAACCATCTTGTTTTATTAAAAATTATTGCAGGGAATTATGTGTATGAAGAGTTAGATTATCCTATTAATATTCACATAGTTTCTATACATTATTCTTGAAAAAGAAACATGTATTTTCATGCTCTATTGCATTTGATTTCTTGAAAAGGATATATATATATATATATATATATATATATATATATATATATAATGTTGTGTAACAAATAATAAGCTACCGTGCTAGAAATATGTATAATTGCATGCACTAACTATGGTATTAGTTTTCCATTTTGGAAATGAGTATTACTTACATGCCCAAAGATGATAAGTTGTTGGGCTAATTTATTTGGAAGAAGATATGCATCACATGCACAAAGATAATATCCACTGTGTTAGATTTTTTTGAGAAACATATGTACTTTCATACATGAATAATAGCTATCGTATTATGATTTCTTTCGGAAAATAAATGTATTCTACATGCATGGAATGAATAACTGTTCAAGTTGTGTAACAATTCTGGTTAAAAATCCATGTAAAAATATATAAGACCACAGTCATGGGACATGTATTCCAAGCTGAATGGTGGCCAAAACATCCTAGTAGGTATTCATTCGGTTTACTCTCGTTAAGGAAATCGACAAAGGCAATGGAAAAATCTTTGTAAAGGTAAAGTGGCATTTTGGAAAATTTATTAATGAAAAATAATGTAAATTAGGATAAAAGGAAGGTGAAAAGACATAGGTTGCATGTGAGGAGGAAAATGAAGAAAGTAGAGGCCTCACTAATAAAAAGGATTTTGAGGATCAATTAGGAATCTTTTTACAGGTTTTTGGTGGAACTCTCTTCTATTCTCTCTCTCTGTCATACTCTTGGACACTTAGAGTTTTCTTGGAGCACTATTGGAGAGTGTGGCATACTTGGAGTTTTGGAGTAATAAGGCAAAGGAAGAGTACGAAAACACAAGAGGACATTGAGATCAATAGTTACAATGGATTTTTCTTGCATGTACCAAGTTGCATGTATGATTTCCTTGCTAGTTTTGCATGCATGGCACATGATTGTGGTTTCTTGGTTATGATTTGTCATTGGCATGGATGATTTCCTAGATTGACATATTTTTTGCCTAGCCTTTCCATTTCTTGGATAGCCATGGTGTCATGGGTTCATTTCTTTGTGTTTCTCATTGGTTCTCATGTTTCCTTTAGCTTGGGTTGAGTTACTAGTCCCTAGAAGCCCTACTTGGACAAACACTCTGGAGGCCCTGTGACAACTTGGGTTGAGTTAATAGTCCTAACATTCTTGGTTGGAAAAACTCTATGGAAGCCCTTGGTGGGTTGAATTACTAGTCCTGAAAGCCCTGGTTGGACAAACACTCTGGAAGCCCGACGAAAAATGTGGGCTGAGTCACTAGTCTTGGAAGTGTTGGTTGGAACAAACACTCTAGAACCCTTGAAAGCTTGGGTAGAGACCAATTTGGTGATGGTTTTGTGATGTCCGACCATGAGGTGGAATCACTTTTTGATGGGTTGAGGTAGTTTTCACTCGAGAAGCCTTGGATGGTTTTGATCGATGTGTTTTATGAGATCCCACATTCATGCTTGGAATATTGCATGAGGGCGACTTGATGAAGAGGGATTTAGCTCAGCCATGTCTACAGTCAGGTGGTTTGTGGAAGCCCCAAACCTGGTTGGCATTTGCATCATTAATATGAGGTTATTTCTCCTTGTTATTTCTTGAGTATTATATTGGTTTATATGTGGATGATATGGCTATTATTTCCTTGGTATTTCTATTGTTATTATGTTGGTTATGAACAAGTATTATGACAGTAGTTATGTATGACTCTCATCATGTTTTACTTGTAAATGAGTGAACAATGTATATATGGCCTAATGGATGAAATTACAGCTAATGTGATAAGGAAACAATTCCTCATAGAAAATCTCATATAAGTATGAGACCCCTATGCTTAGATTTATTGTTTAAACCTATAGATTACTTATTTCTGACATGTTTGGCGAAATCTTTGTCATGGCTAGTAGGGGTATGGTTAAGTCCTTGTTCAATTAGTTGCATTTGTATCATTATTCTATTGTTATATTTTAGTTATGAAAGTTTCATTTAGTTCTACGAAGTGACCTAAGCTCTAGGCCTGAAAAAGTGGCTCAAATCCTAGAGACCTAGGCACAACACTGGGCAAAAATGTCCCCAGACGCATGATTGTCCATATCAAGGGAGCATGCATGTCTTTAATGGTCTAAAAACTTAGTGGGACCCAGGGGCTAGTTACTAGAGTGGTTGGGACGACTCTTGGGAGTTCTGTTGTTGATGTGGAAGGTCTTTATGGTGTGTTTTTGTCGGCTCCACTTCTTCAACTGACACATAGGGAGTCAAATCGTATCATAGTAACTTCTCCTCACATGTTTACTTTGGTTCACCAATTACTTAGGTAGATGTGGGAGGAGGGTGTTACAAAGTGGTATGAGAGCATGGTTTAACACTTGGATTGGATGGGTATAATGTGTTTGTCATGCATGCATGTAGGTTGTATATGTGTTTAATGTGTATGCATGGTGATCATCATGTTTACAATTGTGTTGACATGTAGAAGTTGATGATGTTGTTGATGGGATGCATTTGTCATGAACGCATGTCGGATGTATATGCATTTATTATGCATGTCAGTGTCTATATGTTGTTATGCATGCATTATCATGATTATACTTATCCATGTATAGTAGATCAAACATGCATTGTGGGGTCATTGTATGTAGTTTGTGTCATCATGATGTTGTTGTTATGTTATGATGCTGATGTGTTGGCTAAGAAAGAGAAGCAAATGTAGATCATCAAAGTGAGATTAACACACTATAATTTGGGGTAAGAGAAGATCATCATATAGATTTGTATGTTGGGCATGCATGTATGTGGTTAATGGTTGTTATAAGAATTAGGGTTACTTATACCCTTGTCATTTTATTGTTGTTATGGTTACATGTATGATAAATGCTAGTTCACTAGTGTATTCATATGCACATGTGTCATATATTCATGAATGATAGTAACATATTGTTCTATGCATTATGGTCATATGCATGATGGTTATGTTTATTGCATTGAATATATTAATGTTACATGTATCATGCTAACCTGGATTGGTCTATGAAGATGATTATGGCTATGGTATTTAGGTATGAGTCGACTTATTTGTGATAATGTGTTGTACTAATATAGACTAACTGTGCATATGTGATTGTTATGTATGAATGACAATTGTTTATGAGCTTATAATGTGAACATGTTAGCTAGTTATTTTTATGGGTATCACGACATTATTTACATTTGAATTGATATGTTGTGAATTTATATCATTATAATATACATTGATTGTGCAGACAAGATAGCCTCCCCTGAGATACATTAAGTTACAAGTTTTCTTATGTTGTCTATTTGGTGTTTGAATTTTTTATTATGTCGTTTATTTGGTGTTTGAGTGTTGGTGTCTATTATGTCGTCTATTAGTTGTTTGAATGTTTGATTACTTGAATGATATGACTATGTGTCTATAAGATTTCTTGCCGAAATGATCTTGTTTTAAGATGGCTTTACTAATTCATATGTGTTGAAACAACTGATATAGACTTGAGTGTAAGTAGGCGATAGTTGTAGGATTATGTATTATGACTGATGAATGTGAATTGATTGTTGAGTATGACATGGTTGTGATATTTGGTGAAGGTTTATTTCAAATTAATATACAAGATGTCTTGATCTTTGGAACGTGAGACTGACATGTGAGAGCAGTTGCAGGGAAACATGCCTAACATCAGCTTGAAAAGTAATAGTTGATGTTTTTATATAACTAACAGTTGGGTGGTGTGACAGTGCATAGTAAGACTCAATTGCAGCAAGAAAAGGTAAAAGAAAGGAATTGGGTGAAAATTTCCTTTGGCTATGTTTGGAAACCGCAATCCCAAACGAATGGGTGCTTTGCATACAAGAAGTTTTCTTAACCTTGAATTTGTATGAAATTATGAGGATATGTGTTATATTCATAAGTATGTATTTAACATGTATAACAATTGGTTCAAGTTATGGCTAGATTCATCAAAAGATTGGATTCCCTTGAGAGATGGTGTGAATGTGTTTAGTTCCATATAATGTGCTTGGCACAACAAGGTAAGGTAACCAGTGTATTGTTATGTTTATTTATGCATTGACAATTATGTGTTTATGGAAATATGATGCAGGGGATTGCATGGCAAAGAGACTACAATGAACTTATGAAGAAGGCTCAGGTTCAACTTTCCTTTGGAAGCACTGGGAACCATGGGGATTGAGTCATGGTGTTTGTTGAGAGTCTTGTGATTTCAATTCTTTATGCTTTATTTGTGCTTGATTTGCAACTTTGCTTATGTGTAGTGTATGGCCATACCGCTTTGTTCGTGGTGTCGTATTGTTATTGGTTTTCATGGTTTTCTTCATGTTTGCATTTTTTCTTGCCTTTTATGTTTTGATTCTCGGGAATTGGTTGGGAAAAGAGGAAAGTTAATGGGGCTCGGGGATAGCTGAATGAAATCTAGCACATAATGAAAGACTCGGATAAAGTTGGTGCATGTGGAAGGGAAGCTAAAGGTAAGAGTATGACAGTAGGCTAAGTTGGTTGGATTTATTAGTGTAAAGGGATGGTGGTAGGACAATCGTGAGAAAGCTAACAAGAAAGGTAAAGTGAATGGATGTGAGGTGTGAGATTCCTCGGCTACGTTAGGAATCATTGTTCTCAATGTTTTGCATGATGTGAATAGATAAAGGGAGTTCTCTTAACCTTGAACTTATGATATATGGTAATTATGCTGTGATCATGATTATGCTGATGTCTATATATGTATGCATGTGTGTATGTATGTATGTCATGTATAACAGGGCCATCATGGATCATGATTTTTTTTATGTTAATGTTTATATGTATATATGCATGTATGTTTCTCATTGTCTTACATGATCATGATTGTTTAATGCTAATATTTATATGTATATATATGTATGTATGTTGTTGTCTGGCAGGGTCTTTTGGAATCATTCTTGTGAAGGAATGATTGCTTACATAGGTGAATGACATGACGGGGTTCCTGGTTCATGAGGAATCAAGTTGGAAGAGTAGTCCTGACAAATCTATGAGGTCAATATCATGTGTATATTAACTGATATTATGTAATTGTAATGTGTTTATGTCATGGACAGGCTAGGCCGAGGGATACATTGTGGTTTGTGGCATGTTGGGACAAGCATGGATAAGACACTCGAAGCAAGGTTTCTTGGTAGAGACAATGTGGTTTTGGATGTGTAGTACTACTTTTGTGGATATGTTGTATAGATTATACATGTTGCATCTGTGATGTTGTGCGCATGAGGTGTTGTACATATATAGTGTGTGTACATGTTGTTTACGAAATGTTATGTATAGGGTGGTACAGGTAGTGTGTTGTGAATGTTGCATATGCAGTGTTAGGTGTAGATGGTGTTATTTACATGTTGGACATGTAATGTGGTGTACAAAGGGTGCTATGTACATGTTGTATGTGAAGTGTTATGTACATATGGTGTTGTGTGCATGTTGTACACATGGTGCTATGTACATATGGTGTTGTGTGCATGATTGTACAAGTGGTGTTGTGAGCATGTGGTGTTGTGTACATGTTGTACATATGTTGTTTTGTGTAGGTAGTGTTGTCTACATGTCATGCATATGATGTACACATTTGTTGTCCTGTACATGTCATGCATGTGGTGTTGTGTATGTCTGGCGTTGTGTACACATTGTACAGGTGGTATGATGTACATGTGTCATTGTGTACACATTGTACAGGCGGTGTTGTGTACATGTGATGTTATGCACACATTGTGAAAGTGTTGCTTTGTAGAGGTGGTACTATGTACATGTTGTACATATGGTACATGTGGTATTGTGTGCATGTCGTACATGCTGTGTTGTCGGCATATACTACTATGTATGTGCATTGTGTAGTTGTGGTACCGTGACATGTGTATTTGTTGTGTTGCACTCTGTGTACATATATGTATTATGTTTTACATCGAGTGTATGGGTATGTATTGTGTTGTGGTGTACACCAGATGTAGGAGTATGTATTGTGTTGTGTTGTACACTAGGTGTAGATGTATGTGTGGTATGTCAGGTCTAGGTGCATGTATTGCATGGTGTTGTATGTCATGTGTGGTTGCATGTGTGTGATGTAGACTATATGCATGTGCACATGCTTGAGGAGAAGGCATTGGGCGTTTGTTGGGTGTGGAAACCGATTCAGTGTGTGTACGGAATAAGGAAAAAAATAAAAGCTAAGGATTGATTAAAGGATAAGTATTAGTATTTTATTTAAGTTTTATTATGCATGTGATATATGATTCTGGTCTATGATGATTACATGTGATCTATGATTTTGGTTTATGATGGTTACATGTGATTTATTTTTTTACCTATGATGGTTGTGTTTTGAGCTAGCCTGATGTTATATGTTTATACATGATGAATTAGTCAAAGATGTTAGTTTGACTTGTGAGACGAAGCGAACAAAATTGCAAGTGTACCTTGTTGACAGACCACCAATGAGGTATGATTTGAAGTTATTTCAATTTATTTTAAATCTAATGGAATGCATGAACATGCCCAGTTGGGTGGTTGGAATTGAATGCAAGAATTAGAAACATCATAAGGAATTGGAAAATGAAACAACATGTTTGTAGAACACTTTGGGAGCAGGGCCATTGTGGGACCATGGTACCCAACAATGTCCATTGATCGCCATGAGAATTCTATGACCGATATGATGGTTTGAGGCAGGGATATGCCTTGGCTTTTATACCTTTCAATGCCAGGAAACCTTGCTGAGGGATGCACTACCCGGGATGGGGGTGCCAAAAAAACTTGGAAGGTGTGTGACTGCTATCCTGCTATCCATCTCGTGATGTTTTTTAGCTCGTGTGTTCCCTTTCAAGCTGCGTGCTATCATAGACTTATAAGGGGCTCTCTTTTCCCCCATTTTGTGTGTTAGAGCCTTTCGTGCACCTTCCTTGACTTATTGCAAGGTCACACCCTTACTTCCAACAAGGACATGTTACTTACCTCTGTGCGCAATCGCAGTCAAGGCGATACTGTACTACCCACTGCTAGGATGCCTACTCCAAATAGTCTGAGGTCTAGTTGGGACTTGTTATTGGGGAGATCCCCTGACATGTTGATGGATCGAGTGCCATGAATAATTTACAATAGAAATGCATATCCATTTTTTTTTGAGTTAACATATATATTAGTAGATTAGGTTTGTGTTTGTTAAAGATAGTTTAGATATTCTCTTAACCTCTCTCATTAATTTTTGAATAAGTTGAATCCCATGTATATATATATATATATATATATATATATATATATATATAATTAATTTGATTTACAAGAAATAATACTAAAATTAAATGGTTTTGTATGTTTAATTATTTTCAGAATTGTTGTTGGAACTGTTAAACCCCTCATGAAATAGCCCAAAAAAAATATGATTTTAATGTAGATTCTTTTTGGTGAAATCAATGTGGATTTTTGTTGGTGTTGTGTGGGTTATTTTCTCGGTATCAAAAGCCATGAGAAATAACCAGCCTGTGTTTGTGTCCCGGATTTGTCCACACACTTCTCAACACAAATGAGTTCCATGTATATAACCCTGCAATGATAATATTTGATGCAACAAATCAACAGATGGATGCGACAACAGTGGGTAGATTTAAGGAAGGTGCATGGGTTTAATCACTCATGGGGTGATTAATACTGTTTAATCACTCATGGGCCTATCCCAATGGAAATTCTGACACTATTAATTGAGATCCCCATTTTTTTCTTATGATAGCCAATCAACGATATATGTGTGTACGCGGGAGTGCATGAAATGGATTCTCTTGCTAATCAGACTAGATACTTTTGATATTGATTCACACTATTTCATAGAAAATACACAAGTATAATAGATTTGCAATCCCGAGAAGGCATTTACGTTCCGAGTTATTTTTTAGATATATTTAACATCAAGAGAAACTAAAGAAAATTTTCAAGTAACACATCCACATGGATGAGGAGATTCTTTTCTTATTGGATAATGAAAATACTTTAATGTAAAAGAATTACAATTGGTTTTTTTCATGGGTTTTGTTGGATTTTTTATTAGTTGGTTTGTCAAATAAAGCATGGATATGTGACCTTGGGATAGGGTTACATCACTGAAGATCTTGCATAGATAAATTAATGTGTTAATAAAAACACTGCACAGTTTTTTGTTATTTTTCAATGGTTATAGTATTGAATCAATTCAGGATCAATTAAAAACCCAATATGAATATAACTTACTTTTTTAATAAAAACACTACACAATTTTTGTTTTTTTCAATGGCTATAGTATTGAATAAATTCAAGATGAATTAAAATCCTAATATGAATGGTTGTTTAGCTAGTTTAAGAGTTTGACATCAAAATGTTTAAGATTTGGAAGTTAAGGATGGAATTGGAAATCATCTCAAAAATTGCATTAGCAATTTGATGGAGTTAAACCTAATCCAAGGAATATTTTTTAATACATATATATTTAGTGTGTGTTTGATTTTAATATTGTTCTTCTTGATGCAAGTATTAAGGGGCTTGGAGTTAATAATTGTAAGAGTATTTTAATACTCACAATCTTATGTAAATATATATAGAAGACCTCCATTATATAGCAATGGAGGAGGCACACTTTCAGTTAAGGATAACTATGACAACTGAGTAGATGCAATTCCCTATGTGAGCTTACAACTCACGATGCTTATCTCATATGGAAAGGAAGCGTTGGAATAGACAAACTACAACACCCCCTCTTAAGCGAAACATAGGGAGTAACTAAAAAAAAAAGGAAACAAACTATGGGTCTTGGAAATGAGGCTTGATTAGGATCCCATGTACAAACTCTCATAAGCGGAGAAAGAGAGAAAAACCCATCGGAAAAAAAATCCCCATAAAAGAGAAAAAAATAAAGTGCTCAAATTATCATGGAGCTAAAATTGTAGATCCCATAACAATCCACTAAATGAAAGAACATGGGCCTGCTCTAATCAAGAAGTACGAAATGATGAAGTACCAAAAATCTAAATGTGAGAGTTATGAAACCTCAATGAGGTCGGTCGATCTTTGAAGTAGGATTGTTGTAGAGGCACACAGGTTGATCCAAATTTAAACAGGAACACAAAAAATAACATATATAACCATAAACACAGAGATGTAGCAGAAATAAAACTTCATTTCATTAATATCAAGGAATTGAAATATGCTTACATACAGAATGGAAATATACTAGCTCGGCGATAGTATCTTATCTCTGAGAAGAGATGTAGCAAATACATGCCTCTGAACTGTGTTACAAATAGTCTTGGAGGCCTATTTATTATTGAGAAACAATGGAAAACCCCAAACATATAAAAACCTAACCCTAGGAGATGAAACACCAAGTTATGGGCCTCGTTGGGGTAAATTGGTACATCAACTTCTTGGGGTCGTAACGTTGGCATACTATCTTCCTTTGATGCATAAGATACCTTATTGTAAAGATATATCCGAGTAATAGAACTGTTGACAGTGAATACCAAATTAAAATCATGTATTCACCCTAGGTGATGTTCCAAAAAGCATCGTTTAGGGCCTCAAAACGACTCCAGAAGTTCAAGACCTGAAAAACTGCCAAAAATAGTAAATTGTGCTACAATTAAGGAAATTGAAAAAAATAAAGAAATAATGGTGGGGGTCCAAGTGGAATAGGTGGGTGGCCCCAGTATCCATCTAGATCATAGGTGGAAAACAATGTCAACTTCTCCAAAAAATTCTTCAAAGAAATTAGGTGCCAGTAAAGAATCAAGACAAGGCTTCAAACAAAAGAAAAGCCATCAACCAACTAACAAACAAGCAAGCCTGAAAGTGTGGAAATATCAACTCAAACTTTGTATAAAAACACTTCTGATGTTTTCTGAACATTGTCACCATCACACTGATCAAAGAAACAATATATGTCACCATCTAATTACCCCCTTATAAAAGACAACCGTGGAAGGAGTGAGAATCAATAGTATTCATTGTCATTGAATTTCCCCCCCTGAAACAACATTGAGGTAACAACGACAATAAATAATGAACAACTAATGCAACACATTAATATGAGTTTTGCAAGCATTGGTTCAATTGATGACATGACCATCCATCGACCCATCCACAAATGATCTTGATGGTCGGCATTGGTCCTCGATTCAATATCTCATGTCTATTCTATAAGGATATGAATGCAAGACTAGTAATTGACTAAGAATGGTGATGCTTGGGTAATTTTTTATGATGAGGACGTGCAGATAGCTCAGCTTTTGTTTTTTTTTAACTCAAAGTTGGGTGCCACAACATTTTCATCTAGAATGACATTAGAAGCCATATCATCAATATGTTTGTAACAATTAACAAAAGCATTTTCTTCAGGCACCTCACAGTTGGATGTAAGTGATGAGGCAATGACATGATTGTATCCAAGACCTGCTCTTGATGCCTGCACTTCAGGGTTAATAAGAGAAACAATTCACTATCCATTCTTCCCCAGTCCTCTATCGGTATATCCCAATTTTCTTAGGAATCGAGACCTAATACCAGTAGTATGGTTTTCAAAACTCGGTGTGATAATAACATATGGTGATTCATGATCATCTGTATCAGTCATCTAAAAATCAACATCATCAAGTGTGGAAGAAGGAGAGCTTGGAACCATAACATCATCTGTCTCCATCTAAAATTTCTGAAGGCGACTAACTTCCAATGCAAGTTCTAGCTTAGGCTCTTGCAGCTTTTGGATGACCTCATCCTTATGAATCAACTATTGAGACAATGCAACATAATCTTGTTTCTAAAGTTGACATTGTCCAAACATTGTTTATTTTAAACAATCAATCTCCATAATGTGTTGACTATTTTTCTCTTCCCTTTAAATTTATTGTTCTTGAGTTAGAAAAATACTCAGCTTCCACCTCCAAGTCATCAAGGAGATCAATATTCTCTTGAAATTCATCTGCAGGAATCTGGAAATGTTTTCGCGTGGTTGAATGTAGATGTTCAACGTTCTTTATTTTGTCAGCTATTGAAGTTTTCATCCTATTTTTAAGTGTTGCATTATATTCTTGCAAAATATGTACCACTAACTACAATTGGATAACCTCTTTACGAAGTTCATTTGCCTTCTTCTTCTAACGAAACTCCTACAACCTTTTACCCATCTTTAAAAGACAAACTTGAAAAATGTAGTACCACAAAACAAGGCTGATAATACCAACAAAAGCTACTTTACACTTCCAAAAATCATACAAATCAAACAAATCCGTCTAGATTTACATAACTTGCCAGCAAACATCCATCACAAACCATCAACTACATAACCATTCTCCAACGAGCATCATTTACAAATTCTCTTAATATATATCTATATATATATCTATATATCTATATCTATATCTATATCTATATGTATATATATATTAAATTCCTTGCACATTAATATCCTTAGCTTTTAAAAACTGCATGTCCAAAATAATTTTAGCTTCCAAAAAATTGTTAAAAAAATACCTCATGAATTGAGCCATCATTAAAAGAGGACTTCATTAGGAATGGTGTTTTTTCGACGGGTTTGAGTGGACCTACTCTAGTACATTGGGAAAGAGAGATATAGGAGCGACAACATAGTTGGAGAAATGGAGTACCACTCCCAGTGCACCAATAATGCCAATGGTCAGCATGAATGGGAGGACTATGGTTTTCATCTTGTCTAGCCTAAAAATTGTACTGGACACATGACCACCGGGTCTAAACCAAATCGATTTGAACAGTGGCAATGATTTAAACACCAAAAAAGATCACAAAGATCAACAAGTCTAGTTTATGGCATAGTGCATTACAAAAATGATAAAACCAACTCCGATTGCCTCAAAAGTATAGCCATTGCAAAGAAGCAAATTGGTAACTACTCCAATATAACTCTTTTCATTTCAACTCTTGATAATTACAATGCCATCCATCAACCGCACGAGAATTCAACAATGCAACTGACATCAACCAACAAGGGATACTCCACTGGGCTTCAATGACTTGGTTGACTCTCGCCACAACAATTCAATAGAGGGAAAAAGGTTAAAATTCACCAGGTAAATGGTTTGCACATAATTTAATGCCTGTAGCCACACTTTTTGAATGGTGGAATTGCTTGTGCATGGAAGCGGAAAACCAGTACCACATAAATGACTATAGATCCCTTCAAGGAGAGAGCAGAAGGAGACCTAGCAAGGGTATCAAACTCAGATCTGATCAGAGTACACATGATCACAGAGAAATCCTATTTCATATCTGATAGATCTCAAAGAAATTCTAAAGCATCACTGAAATATAAATCTCATTCAATATCACAAAAAAAAACTTTGGAAAAAGATCATCAAGGCGGGAACCACCCACTTTGATACCATGTGAGAGTATTATGATACTTACATTCTTATGTTAAAGTACATAGGAGACTTCCATTATATAACAATGGAGAAAGCCCAATGTGGGTAAGGATAACTACGACAACTAGGTGTGTTGTGTGTATTCCCTATGTGACGTTACAACTTATCATACTTAGTTCATAGGGAAATGAAGCATTGGAAAAGACAAACTCCACCAATAATGACTTTAATAGATTTAGTTTGTGTTTGTTATAGATGGTTGAAATATTCTTTCAACACTTTTCCCTAAATTTAGAATTAGTTAATTTTCAAAATATGTATACAAATTTATTAAATAAAAATTATATCAAGAAAAAATAAAAGTAACCATAAAGAAAGATTCAACCATCCCATAAAAAGAAAACAACCACACACATAAAAGTTCCAATAACACAAAGTTTATATAAAAGTTACAATAACACAAAGTTTAAAAGTTGAAGTGTAGCAATGCATAAATGCATTTAAAATAGAAATATAACCTAGAAAAAATATTGAAAATAAATAATTTCAAAGATATTTTTGTTTTTAACAATATTAAATTGATATTCCAAAAACAAGAAATTGTAAGCATTATTTATACCAAAATGATGTTAACCACTTTTAATATGGTCGTGCTATATGGAAAGCATGACATAATTATTCTAATACATAACGAAATTGATCACGAACATGACAACCGTTAACATCAACTTTATATCCAAGGTCCTTTTGTGGCCGAAGCCATTCTCTCCTTCCTTTTCTACAAACATCTAGAAGTTTTCATATGATTAACTTCATTCCAAATAAAAGTTAGATGGCCTTATGAAAAAAGGACTTAGAAAATAATTGCATGCATAAATTAATTCACACTTTTTTTTATATTATTTCTTCAAACTTAAATTACATTTATATAGTTGTTGTGAGAATTATTTTATTCTAAATTTAGAGAGATAATGAGAAAATATTTCAACTATCTATAATAAAGAGAGACCAAATATACTAAAGTAATTATTAAATCCAAACCCCTTAATACATACATAAAAAATAACAACACTAAAGTAAAACCAATATGTATTTATATATTGAAAAATAGTCCTTGGATTAAATTGAACTCTATAGGTTACCGATATAATTTTTGAGGTGAATTCATAATTTCAGACATTTTGAATTCAAACTCTTAAACTAACCAAACATCTATTCATACCTGGCTTTTAATTGATACAATGTTATAACCATTGAAAAAAAAACAAATACCTGGCTTTTAATTGATACAATGTTATAACCATTGAAAAAAAAACAAATATTATGTTGTATTTTTATGCACCACATTAATTAATATATACAACCTCTTCGTCCATGTCACCCTATTCCAAGGTCACAGCTCTATGTTTTAGGTTACAAACCAACTTTAAAAAAATCCAACAAAACCTAGGACAACAAAACCAATTGTCATTCTTTTACATCAAAGTATTTGCTTTATCCAACAAAATACAAATCTACTCATCCATGTGGATGTGTTGGTTGAAAAGGTTCTTGATCTACTCGTTAGGTTAAATCCATCGGGAAAAATACTCGGAACATCAGTAACTTCTCGGGCTTGCAAATGCATTATACTCGTGTATTTCTCGTGTATTTTCTATGAAATATCATGAATCAATATTACAAGTATCCAGCTTGATTAGGAAGATAATCCATTTCATGTGCGACCCGGACACACATATATCACTGTATCAGTGATACCAATCATAAGAAAAAAAAATGGGGATCTTAATGAATAGTGTCAGAATTTATTGGAATAGGCTCCATGACTGATTAACCAATATGTATCCCATGCACCATCCTTAAATATACCTACTATTGTCGAATCCATCAGTTGTTTTGTTGCCTCGAATATTATTGATGTAAGGCTAAATAGATGGAACTCATTTGCGGTGGGAAGTGTGTGGACGAAATCGGACGCAAACATTGGCTTTTGATACTAAACAAATAACACACACAATACACCCAAAAAATAATTTATATTAATCTCACACCATATAATATATATTAATGTCACATCAAATATTTCTATGTGCCCTACATTCAAAGCTACCAGCTCGGATATCAATTTAGAAATTAATTACACACCAAGCAATTACATTTTTATATATATATTTTTAAATTCAAATAAAATACAATACTATAACTATCTATGCATATTTTGTGAAATCCAAATTATTCTAAAATTAATCAAAGTTTAGTGAATACTTCAAGTATCTTTAACACAAACAAACCAAATGTTCTATATATATATGAACTCCAACAAAAACGGACTTGGATATTTATTTATATTATATGTATATAAGAGATTGTTATTTACCATGATTTCATAAATTATTAAAATAAATATTAAAAAGAAAGGTTAGTTATAACTATACATTAATTATAACATAAATAAAAAAATGATTAAGTATGTTTGTGGAAAATAAAAAAATTACACCAATACACATATATTAATACAACATTAAAAATATTAACAAATTTATAAACATATTAATTTATATTAATAAGTATGTTTATTCTTGTTAAATACAAATTTAATGGAGTGTAAATAACCTATTATAATATTCTTTATTATATTATTTTAGTTATAGTTTTTTTTAATGTTAATGTTAAGTATATTATTTTTTTTTATATAATTGATTTTTATTATCTGATAAGTATGTTTATTTTGAAATAGAATTTTATAATTTTAATTTAATTATTAATAAATATTAAGTGGATAGTAAAAATTTAATGTCACTCAAAGTTAAATTGAAATTTGAAATTTATTTAAATGTAGTTATATAATCATAAGAAAACGAATTAATTGACTGATTAAAAAATATCATAAAAGCAAGTATGATGTGAAATGAGTTATGGTTTTTTAGTCATATAGTAATGATAAACAATAGTATTAATTTTTAGTCATATCTACAGTCAGGTTTTCTGATATCAGGTGCACACATTCCTTATCTTTTTCTTTTTCTAATTGCTCATATAATTTCAAGTATGAATATTTCACCACAGTTACCAAAGATTACCAAGGGAAGACCTAGCACAGTTACTCTACAAGGCCTTTATGAGTATATAGAGTCTTTAGAGAAACGTAGAGAAGAAAGAGAAGCCAAGCTACAAAAAGAGTTAGAAGCCATGCTGGAAAATAAATTTGCATCTCTTGAAGACACGATCCAAAAACAAATAGAAAATAAAATAGAACTACTAGAGAATAAAATGGAGGCAATGGAGACTAGACTGCAGGTTATAGAAAAACATAACCAGGATACTAGCCAACCATCCCAGCAAGGAGATGCTGATACTTCAGAGAGTCTTAAAATGAAAGACATGATTAAAGAACTAGAAGAAAAAGTTAATAGCCACCTCACCCTAAATAATGTGGTAGATAAGTTAGATATCAAACCAATCAAAGATGAAATGAAAAAATTAATAGAATTAGACCACGAACGTAACAAAAGGGCCTTAAACCTTATAATATTCGGTTTAAAAGAGGAAGTAGGTGAGGATACTTTAGCCTTAGCCCAGACAGAACTACATAATAGATTACAAATTGAAACATTGTGTCTCACAGAAGCAACAAGGTTGGGGAAATTAACCGAGAATAAAGGAAGACTAATCCGCATAAAGGTGAGCTCCACTGATCATAAGCACGACATACTTAGTAAAACCTCAAGTCTAAAAGGAACAAGAATATTCATAAATGAAGATATCATTCCAAAAGACCAAGCAGAATTAAGAAAGGAGGTTCAAAAGGTAAAAGAAGCTAGAAAGGAAGGAAAATGGGCAATAATCAAAAATAGAAAAGCCTTTATTCGAGATAGAAACCA
The DNA here is from genome assembly GCA_031772625.1 of Pinus tabuliformis. NCBI lineage: Eukaryota > Viridiplantae > Streptophyta > Pinopsida > Pinales > Pinaceae > Pinus > Pinus tabuliformis. Next base: position 1,199,425,344 of record CM062805.1, on the reverse strand, counting down.
AAAAGATAGTAATCAATAGCAATTAAACATGCTCCGGATCCTTTCCTGGAATTGTCGGGGCTTCCCATGGAACAAAGACCCCAAGCTAAGTTGGATTTCAAATGATGTTGATATTATTTTGCTTGTTGAAACTTGGGAGCACGAAGAATCTAAGGTCCCTAACATAGATGGCTTTACGCTATGGTCTACCTGGAACAAGCGATCATCCCGTAGAGGCATTGGGGGAATAGCTTGTTACATTAAGAAGAACATCTCCCCCCATGTTAGGATTTATAAAAACGACCCTCACAACCAATATAGTTGGATAGGGATCAAAGACATTAATAATAAAAATTCCTACATAGCAATATGTTATTTTCCCCCCATTAATTCTAACTTCTATAAGAAGAAGAATCTAGATAAAACTAACCCTTACAATGGTTTAGAGAATGATATTTCTAGCCTAAGGAATGACGGTAATATCCTTTTAATAGGTGAATTTAATGCTCGAACTTTAAACAACCAAGCTATTATTCTAAGAAATCATTCCAACCCTAATCCTCTTTGGTTAGACGAAGACCCTACTCTGGCTAGCAGGTACAAAAGGAACTCTGAAGATCTCGGGGAAAATTTGTTTGGGTCGAAGCTAGTCAAGCTCTGTAGTGCTCAGGATCTCATAATTTGCAACGATATAAAGAAGTGGCCCAATTCTAGCAAGATGACCTGCATCCATGGACTTGGTAGCAGCGTGGTAGACTATGTTATTTCCGATCTCCCATTATACAACGAAATAATAAATTTTGACATCTTAAACGACCACGAACTTGACTCTGATCATAGGACTTTACTTATAACTCTCAATTTTGTCATGCATAGAGTTCCCATAGAAAATAATACTTATAGCCAAAAGAACTTAATATTTGATATAAATAAAAATGATCTCTTTCTAAATGAATTAAAAACTAATTTGCTTCCTTTATCTAATATAGACAACATAGAAGACCTCTATCATAATTTTACTGCAACCCTCTCATATTCTATTAACAAGTTCTCAATTGAAGTTTCAAATAATAAAAGAAATATCAAAACCAATCCATGGTATGACAAAGATTGTAAAAGTGCAAGGAGAGCAATTAAGGAAGCTGTTGACGAATCTCTTAAAATGGACAAGATAAAAATATACAAAGCCCTAACTAAAAGGAAAAAGAGGCAGTACATTCGTCAAATACAAGAGAATCTCTTACACCTCTCTAAGGTAGCTCCTAAGAAATTTAGGAGGCAGATTCTAACTAGGAAGACTAAGGATAATAATAAAATTGCTCTTCACGATTGGAATTCCTATCTTAAAAAGCTTTATGAGTCTCCAAATGTCATGAATAATTTGGAAACCCTTCTCACAACGAAAGAATTTTTCTCTTTAGAAGACATTAAGTTTGGGGTTAATCGCCTCGCTAATGGGAAAGCTAAGGACATTGAAGGTTACCAAGCGGAAATCTTAAAAATTGGAGGTCATGTCCTCATCCCCCACATCCACAAGCTTTTCAATCAAGTAGTCAAGCAAGGGTTCCCTAAACCTTGGACTGAGAGCCTCATTATCCCTATTTTTAAAAGTGGGGATACAAATAACCCCTCTAATTATAGAACAATTATGATCATCCCTCTCTTAGCCAAGTTATATGGTAGTATTTTGGAAAAGAAGTTAAGCATATGGCTTGAAAGTGAAGGTAAGCGGGCTAAAGGCCAAGCAGGTTTTAGAAGGCATCACTCAACAACAGACCACCTTGTTACGCTTAGGATCATTGCGGAGGAATGTCGTAATGATAAATCCAATTTATTTTGTTGCTTTGTGGACTTTATAAAGGCTTTCGATACGGTTCCTAGATACAACCTTTGGAATAGATTAAAAGAGTTAAAGGTTCCTCTCGAGTTGAGAGCTGCCACTATAAGGTTATACGAGAATGTAATTGCCAAGCTAAAGAGTAATGAAGGGTGGTCGAAAGATATTAAGTGTAACATCAGAGTTAAACAAGGTTTCCCCCTCTCCCCTACCCTATTTGGCATTTACATCGATAAGCTGGAAGGCTATTTAGAGGAAGTAGGATGTGATGGAACGATCTTAGCTGGGATAGTCATCATCCTTCTTCTTTATGCTAACGATATTGTTCTTTTGGCAAGGTGCCCATCTGACCTTAATAAGCAACTCAGGCTTCTTAAGGATTTCTGCTCTACCATGGGTATGACTGTTAACACTGACAAAACAAAAGTTATGATTATCAAATCCAAGGACACTTACGCTAATTTTATGTATGACAATAATAACTTGGAGGAAGTGTATTCTTACAAGTACCTAGGAATTGATATTCATCACAAGCTCAACTGGGACCATAGCATTGAGAAAAGGATTAATGGGGGGTGGAAAGCTTACTTTGGTCTTGAAAATAATTGTAAAATAGCAAACCTTGTAATGTGGGATAAAAAGAAGTTCCTCTTTGAAACTTTAGTCACTCATTTATCTTATATGGCTGTGAGGTTTGGGGTTGCAGCATCTCCAGAGAATCATGGAGAAAGATTGAGCAAATCCAGAAGCGTTTTATAACTTATAACCTGAAAATTAAAAGTAATACACCCTATCCTATTCTCCTTATAGAAGCAGGTCTTTCCCCTATTGAGAGCCTAGCTATGCTTAGGTTTCTATTGTACAAGCACAAAATCAGTAACATAGACGATCATAGACTTCCTAAGCTAGCTTTAAATTCTAGCCAAAACCACCTAAGGCTCAATCGAGGGTGGCATAAAGACACAAGGGCCTGGTTAAACTATTGGGAGATCAACGAAAATGATGCATTGCAAAACATAAATAACATTAAAGATATTGTTACTTCTAAGTTCAAAGAAAAAATGTGGTGTGAGAAAGACTTAGTGGCTAAAAGAAAATTAAGTTATTATAAAAAAGTCATCAACCCCACCCTAGAAGATCAAAAGTATCTCTCCAGTTTAGCTAGCTCAAAGAAGAAAATTAATATAGCTAAGATTAGAACGAATTCTCATGAGCTCCATAGTGAAACAGGTCGATGGCCAGTTCCTAAAATGCCATGGACGGAAAGGATCTGCCATATATGTGAGAATAGGAACATCGAGGATGAAAACCACTTCCTCTTAGAGTGCCCCGCGTATAACCACATTAGATCTCAGTTTCACAATCTTTGTTACAATACTGACCTTCCTAGCCTTTTACAATGTCAAAATTATAGTGAGCTCGGGAGGCTTCTCTCCAAGCTTTTTGAGCATAGGAATAAAATCTTAAATCAAAATAGATAATTTATTTCTTTAGGTCCGATAGACCATTATTTGGTCTCAGCGGACGTTAACCATCATCATCATCATCATCATCATTGTAATACAATCCATTTACAAATAAAAAAATCCCAATAATAATAAAGATAAATATCTATAATTAAAAATTTTATTGCATATTTATTTAAATTCCATTTACAAATAAAAAAATCCCAATAATAATAAAGATAAATATCTATAATTAAAATTTTTATGGCATATTTATTTAAATTTATATATATTTAGTTTAAATATAATAACAATAACTAAATAAAAAAGCTAAGTTCGGTTTTCACCTTTTTAAGAAAAAGGTTATTTATTTTTGTTCATATCACGAGAGTGAAGGAGTGAAGGCGATTTCATGTAGGTAATGTATGTTGAAATAAAAAGGCTTGGTGAAAGCAATTTAATGTAATTTATATATTGAAATAAATAGGGTGAGCGAAAGCAATTTATATAATTCAGAATTTATATGGTTTACAACATTAACGTTGACATTGCAATGAACAATTTCCATTGTGCTGAACACAATCTTTATCATTACAAACGTATCATTTAAGAAATGTACATGGATTATGCGAAGACGCTTTTAATTTTTTGAACACGCACTCGTTTTTAAAATCTTCCTGCTTATCGCGAAGGAACGCTGACTTCGTGAATTATATGCAGGTGAGGAATTTCTAGATGTTCCATTCAAGATTAAGGGCTTGACAAATTTCATTATTTTAAATGTATTTTTGTAAAGCAATACTTGGTATCGTCTTTTTATGCCGAACAACGTTTCCTGCTTATCCTGAAATGAAATCAATAGGTGAAAAGAATATCTAAAAATGCGTTGAAAAAAATAAGTGTGCGCATTGATAAAAACCGAAAGAAGAAAAGAGGTGTTGGAGGTTACGTTTTAGAGTGCATGAACAGAAGTCAAATTCGTTGGCAATTTTGGGATGGCGGGAGACGTAAGGATTATTTTGATGGGTTTCGAGATACACGGAGTCTTCTATTACATCACGATTGATGCGGTGAGAGCAATGGTATTAAGTGGAGAAACATATTTGAATACCAGAACTGTGGATGTGATAAAGCGAGTTCTTATATGAATGTTATATTAAATAATGTGATGCTCCCTAATATGAATGTTATATTAAAAAATTTGCATTGATTCTATAATGGGTTATTTTTATAGGATCCAAACCTTCATTTTGGAGTCACCTACTCTTGCTCCTCTTGAGGTTCAGATAGACCTTTCAACCCAGCAGCAGTAAGTAGAATGCTATTTTATTATTGATTTTTGTTAACTTTTATTGAAATAATTTGTTCCATTTCTAAAAGATGGAAACTTTGGCTTACAATCTTTTATGTTGTCAGGTACGAGGCAGAACTTGTAGCAGCTGCAGCCTAACCCCTTCTAGTATGACGATGATGATGCTTTTGAATAACTTTGCTAAGATGCTTTTGCATATTTAGGGATTGGTGGATTCAATTAGTTTTGTATCATTGGAGTTTTCTCTTGAGTTCTGACATTTAATTCTGATTTGTATTTGGGGCTTAGAATAGCATTATCGCATCTCTTTATATGTGATTTGGGTATTGTGCAGATGTTTTCATCGATGGAGTTGGCTAAGCTATCTTAGTTCAACTCCATTACAGAGCTATTTTTATATGCTAAGACAGTTTTTTCCGTTATATACTCTTGCACATTTTGCACAAGAATTTTTTTTACTCTTCAAATATTTCAAGAATGCTCAAGTGCCTTTCATTGTGTGCTGTTGGGGGTAATGCTAGTTGCGATGATTGTTGCTTGTAATATATTATGGCTTGTTAAAACTTTCTCTGAAAATTCTAGCCATGTCTGAGGATTTATTTTAACTATGAAATTGGTTTACATAGTTGATAACTGTGGGCCTGGGTATTCTTGTGGGTATGTTGTCTGTCGAACACATAAAGGTATCGCCATTTCATTAATTGGGCTCTTGATTGATTTCTGCATAAATATTCGCATTGTTTAAATCTAAAGTCATTTCCATTCAATAGTCTACAGATTCTTCTTTAACTATAGTAAAACTGGGAGATGGAACACTTATCAAAGCTAAGGTAGCATCTTAAATCAAAAAATCTGACTCCCATTTGAATTAGTAAAACTTGGGCATAAATTTAGTAATGAATTGAATCCCCTATTGCTAAACAAATGTAATATTAATAACCCATATGCACTGGTTTCTATCAAACAGGGATTTCTGTGGTGGTTTCTCTCATACATGAGTACTATTTTTGAACTTTGAATGTGAAACTACTTTGAAAGAACATTCAAAATGATTTTATTTATTTATTTTTAAATAATTTTTTATATTGTCTCTAGAGAGACAATAGTTTGATTATGGACATATAGTCTCTATAGAGACAATATGTTTTTAATCTCAACTATTGTCTCTAAAAAGATAAAAATGTAATTGTCTCTTAAAGAGACACAAATGAAGTTGTCTCTAGAAAGACAAATGAAATTGTCTCTAGAGAGACAAATCAAATTGTCTCTTAATAGACAATAATTCGTCTTTATAGAGACAATAATAATATGTGTTCTATATTGTCTTTATAGAGACAAATTTTTGAGACATTATATTTAGCCACACCCACTTAGAGACAATATTTAGGACAATACACAAGTTTCTTTTTGTCTTAAGTTAAGACAATTGACTCAAATATTGTCTTAAAACCCCCCTACATGTAGTAGTGTGTCTCTCAGCTTGTGTGTTCCCTTTCAAGTTGTGTGCTATCATAGGCTTATACGGGGCTCACTCTTACCACATTTTGTGTATTAGAGCCTTTCGTGCACCTTCCTTGACTTGCTGCAAGGGCACACCCTTACTTCCAACAAGGACATCTTACTTACCTCTATGCACAATCGCAATCAAGGTGATACTATACTATCCACTGCTGGGACTCCTACTCCAAATAGTCTGAAGTCTAGTTGGGACTTGTTACCAGGGAGATCCCCTAATATGTTGATGGATCCAGCACCATCAACAGTTTCCAATAGAAATGCATATCCAATTTTTTAATTTTATTTTTGAGTTAACATAGTATATTTAGTTTGTGTTTGTTAAATACAATTTAGATATTCTCTTAACCTCTCTAATTAATTTTTGAATAAGTTGAATCACACAAAAATATATATATAATTTGATTTACAAAAAATAATTACTAAAATTAAATGGTTTTATATGTTTAATTAATTTCAAAATTGTTGTTGGAACTGTTAAACCCCACATGAAAGAGCCCATAAAAATATGATTTCAATGTGATTCTTTTTAGTGAAATCATTGTAGATTTTTTTTGGTGTGTTGTGTGGGTTATTTTCTTGGTATCAAAAGCCATGAGAAATAACCAGCCAGTGTTTGTGTCCCGATTTTGTCTACACACTTCTCAACACAAATGAGTTCCATGTATCTAACCCTCCAACGATAATATTCGATGCGACAAATCCACAGATGGATACGACAATACTGGGTAGATTTAAGGAAGGTGCATGGTTTTCAGTAATCAACAGATGAATTCGACAATAGTGGGTAGATTTAAGGTAGGTGCCTGGGATTAACATTGTTTAATCACTCATGGGCCTATCCCAATGGAAATTCTGACACTATTAATTGAGATCCCCATTTTTTTCTTATGATAGCCAATCAACGATATATGTGTGTACAGGGACGTGCATGAAATGGATTCTCTTGCTAATCAGACTAGATACTTTTAATATTGATTCACGCTATTTCATAGAAAATACATGAGTATAATAGATTTGCAATCCCGAGAAGGCATTTACGTTTCGAGTTATTTTTTCGATATATTTAACATCGTGAGAAGCTAAAGAAAATTTTCAACACATCCACATGGATGAGGAGATTCGTTTCTTATTGGATAACGAAAATACTTTAATGTAAAAGAATTGCAATTGGTTTTTTTTCATGGGTTTTGTTGGATTTTTTATTAGTTGGTTTTTCAAACGAAGCATGGATATGTGACCTTGGAATAGAGTTACATGACTGAAGAGCTTGAAGACATTAATTAATATATACAACCTCTTCGTCCATGTCACCCTATTCCAAGGTCACAGCTCTATGTTTTAGGTTACAAACTAATTTTAAAAAAATCCAACAAAACTCATGACAACAAAACCAATTGTCATTCTTTTACATCAAAGTATTTGCTTTATCCAACAAAATACAAATCTCCTCATCCATGTGGATGTGTTGGTTGAAAAGGTTCTTAATTTAATTATTAATAAATATTAAGTGGATAGTAAGAATTTAATTTCACTCAAAGTTAAATTGAAATTTGAAATTTATTTAAATGTAGTTATATAATCATAAGAAAACGAATTATTAATCGACTAATTAAAAAATATCATAAAAGCAAGTATGATGTGAAATGAGTTATAATTTTTTAGTCATATAGTAATGATAAACAATAGTATTAATCTATAATATTGTAATACAATCCATTTACAAATAAAAAAATCCCAATAATAATAAAGACAGATATCTATAATTAAAATTTTTATTGCATATTTATTTAAATTTATATATATTTAATTTAAATATAATAACAATAACTAAATGAAAAAGCTAAGTTCCTGTCAAGCATTAATCACGATCAGCGCCGATCACTGTTTAGACGGCGCCGATCACTATTCATCCGGCGCAGTTAATGTTTACCCGTAGCTGAAAACTGTGTATAAATTGCCAAGCTCAGTGATGAATCAAACAAGTTGTGTGTGAGTTGTTTGAATGTGTTTTCTGTTCTGTGTTTGTCCGTCCATGCTCTCTCTTTGTCATGGTATCAGAGCAAGTGGTGCAGTTGTGAGAGTTTTTTGTTATACGGTGCTGCCATCTCTCAGTGTTGAGAGCGTGGGGTTGTGTGAGCGTGTGAGAGACCAGCGTTAAGAGCGTGACGCTGTGTTAGCTTGTGAGAGACGAGTGTTGAGTGTTCAGAGTTTATTGATGCAAGTGGTGCGGCTGTGAGAGTTTTTTCTGCATTGGAGAAGAGTGCAATTGAAGTTTGGGCTGAGAAAGTCATTGGTAAAGGCGCTGCAAGGAGAAGCAGAGTCAGATTGAGAAAGCTGTTGGCTGAAGGAGCTAGGCGGAGCCGTTTTCTCTCAAGAAAATAAGAGCCGAGGATTTCAAAGGAGCTCCGTGGAGAAATTTGCTTGTGTGCTAGACGGAGGGCAAAGCTTGTCTTCGGTTGAAGAAAGGAGGTTTGTGTTTCTGCTGGTATAAAACTGTGTGTCGTATATGGTTGTAACAAAAAAATTGCAGCATATGTTTTTCTGAGAAAATGATAGCCTGCGGTTTGATTATGCATTCTCTAATTTCTAGTAGAAAATGAGAACATTTCTGAGAAGTTGGTTCTAGCTATAAACATGTTTTATTGAAGACTAATTCTCTAAGGCCGTGTTAGAAGAAAAGACTCATTTTTGAAGTGACTTTATAAGTTTGGACTAATTCTCTAAGGTCGCTTTGGAAGGAAAGAATCATAACGTATGGTTATATAATGTTTTGTGCCTTTTTCAAGTATGGAGTTATTAAAAAAAACAAAGGCCATGGTTGTTAAGGAATAAGTAAAAAAAAAAAGGGTTGTTATTATTAGTGATTAATTAAGGAAATTAATTATTGAAGTGGTGGAAAATTTAGATTTGGTGGCATTTTGGTGATTGCAGAAAGCTTCTTATCATGGCAAATTTGTTGCTTGATAATTATATGAATGAATCCACCAAACTTGATGGAGAAAATTATGTGAATTGGAAATTTAAGTTAATGACTATTTTAGAAGGAAATAATTTGTGGTCCATTGTGACTGGGGATGAGCCCAAACCCACTGTTGCAGGTTCTATTCCAGATTGGGAGAGAAGGGAGACAAAAGCAAAGGTGCTGCTGCGTATGTCCGTAAAGGACAATATTATTCCTCACATCAGAGATTGCAAGACATCAAAAGAAACATGGGATACGTTGAAGGGTTTGTATGAGACAGCAAATACAAACCGAATCTTGTTTTTGAAGACTAAGCTTTTATCTCTAACAATGGAAGCAAATGAAAATATAAGCAATTTCATATCTTGTGTCAAAGATTTAAGTGATAAGTTAGGAGATATTGGTGAAAAGGTCTCTAATACTGACTTAGTCACCATCATATTAAATGGCTTAGTGCAAGATTATCAAATTTTTGTTTCAAGTCTTGCAGCTAGAGAGAAACCCCCTTCATTTGATGAATTGACAGGAATTCTTCTACAAGAAGAGGAGAGGATGAAGAACTTTAATTTGGGCTCTAACAGTTTAGATTTGGCATGGGTGGCCAAGGGCAAATATCCATACAAAGGCAAGCCATGGGACAAGAACAAAGGAGGCAAGTTTCAAGCAAAACAAAAAGGTATGATACAGTCTAAATTTCCAAAGAGAAATGATGAATGTTATTATTGTGGCAAACCTGGGCATCATTCTAAAGATTGCTATAAAAGGAAATATAATGAGTCTAGGTAGAGAAACAGAAGGCATAATGGAAATTTTGTGGACAAAGATATCAATGATGGATTTAGAAATCTTAAATTGTTTGTTTCTGATGCTGCATTGTCTGTGGAAAATGATGATAAGAATGCTTGGTTCATTGATTCTGATGCATCACTCCATATGTCTTGTAATAAGGAGTGGTTTGATGAATATCATGAAAACATTGATGGAACATATGTTTGCCTAGGAGATAACAGATCACTTAAAGTTCAAGGTTATGGAGTAATAGGTGTGAATTTGCCTAATGGACAAGAGAAACAGATTCATAATGTGATGTATGTCCCTGATATCAAAAAGAATTTAATTTCTGTTTCTACCATTACTGACCAAGATTTGAAGGTGGAATTTGTTAAATCACAGTGTGTAGTGAAAGACATTCAAGATAAATACAAGGTTATTGCCACAAGAACTAGAGTTGGAGGCTTGTATAAGCTGGATGTGACCAGGAAAAGTCATCAAGCTTTAGCATCTACAGCAATATCAACAGTAGATTTATGGCATCAAAGGTATGGACATCTAAATCACAAAGATTTAATGCTACTACAAAAGAACACTATGGTTGAAGGTCTTCCTGTCTTGAAAAATGATCATGTTGAATGTGAGGCATGTGTACTTGGCAAGCAACATAGGGAGGAATTTCCTATACATAAAGAAAAAAGGCAAAGGGAAATACTTAAATTAATTCATACTGATGTATGTGGACCTATGCAAACTAGATCTATTGGTGGAGCATGGTATTTTCTTATTTTTGTGGATGATAGATCTAGATATACATGGGTTTATTTCATAAGAAAGAAGAGTGATGTTTTTGAGTACTTTAAAGAATTTAAGAATATGGTAGAAAAACAAACTGGTAATTATATCAAAATTTTGAGATCTGATCAAGGGGGAGAATCCAAATCAAGAGAATTTAATCAATATTGTAAAAGCAATGGGATTCAACAACAATTTACAGTGCCACATACACCTCAGCAAAATGGAGTTGCTAAGAGGAAAAACAGAACACTAGTTGAATGTGCACGTAGTATGCTTCAAGGTAAAAATATCTCTAATGTTTTTTGGGCTGAAGCCATTAATACTGCTGTTTATTTGAAAAATAGGAGTCCAACCAAAAGTTTAGAGCTTAAAACACCTTTTGAAGCATTTTATGGGTACAAACCAAAAGTGAGTCATTTAAGAGTTTTTGGTTGTAAGGCATTTGCTCATATTCCAAAAGATGAAAGAAGAAAACTTGATGCAAAGTCAATTAAGTGCATATTTATTGGTTATTGTGATAATCAGAAAGCATACAAGTTGTTTGATCCCAGTACTCATAGACTGCTTGCAAGTAGGGATGTGGTGTTTCATGAGAATGCAAATGAAGGTAATAAAATAAATAATAGTGTATGGCATAATATTGATGATTATGTCAAATTAGACACAAGTGTTGAACAAGAACAGGAACAAGCACAGGAACAGGTACAAAATCAAGAACAAGTAGCATCAAGCAGTCATGACACTCCAAAGAGAGGAGAGGAGACTCTGCAAAGCCAAAAGAAAGATGAAAGCAGTAAAACTCCAAGAAGGTCATCACGTCAAAGTCAGGTACTTGTAAAGTATAAAGATTATGCATTAATGTCTCAGGTTATGAATGTTGTAGAACCTTCAAGCTATGATGAAGCTAAAGAATATGAAGAATGGAGAAATGCAATGAATGAAGAATATAACTCTATAATGAAAATGACACATGGGAATTAATAGAATTGCCTAAAAATAAAGTTCCCATAGGATGTAAATGGCTTTATAAATCTAAATTTAATGCTGATGGAAGTATTGATAAATATAAAGCTAGATTGGTTGCTAAAGGATATTCACAAAAGGAGGGAATTGATTATGAAGATACTTTTGCACTTGTAGCTAAGATGAACACAATTAGAATTATGATTGCATTAGCTACAAAATATAATTGGAAAATGCATCAGTTAGATGTCCAATCTGCATTTTTGAATGGTGAGTTAAAAGAAGAAGTTTATTTAGTCCAGCCTGAAGGGTTTGTAAAACAGGGACATGAGCATTTGGTTTGCAGGTTAAAGAAAGCTTTATATGGCTTAAAACAAGCACCAAGATCATGGTATGTGAAAATTGATTCTTTCTTTGATGAGAAAGGTTTTATGAGAAGCAAGAATGATCCTAACTTATACATCAAGGGAGATGAAGACAAGAATGTTTCTTTAATATCTGTATATGTTGATGATCTTATCATAACAGGAAATGCATGCAAGTTGATTGAAGAAATTAAAAATCAGTTGTCACATGTATTTGAGATGAAGGATCTTGGTGAATTGCATTATTGTTTAGGTCTTGAAGTTTGGAGGGAGCCTGGTAAGACATTGATCACACAAAGCAAATATACCAGGGAAATCCTTAAAAGATTCAATATGACTGAATGCAAAGCAACATCTACTCCTTTATAACAGAATGTCAAATTGTGCAGTGATGATGGAACCAAAGAGGTGAATGGAACTATGTATCGTCAACTGGTGGGAAGTTTGAACTATCTCACCACTACCAGACCAGATATAGCATATTTTGTCAGCATACTTAGTCAGTTCATGGCTAAGCCTTGTGAAAGCCATTGGAAAGCAGCAAAGAAAGTCCTTCGATATCTGAAAGGAACACTTAATTTTGGTATTATGTATACTGATGAATTTGATATTGAATTGGCAGGTTATTCTGATTCTGACTGGGCTGGAAATCCAGATGATAGGAAATCTACTACTGGATACGTTTTCAACATTGGTTCAGGACCAATATCATGGAGTAGTAAGAAACAACCAACTGTTTCATTGTCATCCACTGAAGCTGAATATAAAGCATTATGCAGTGCTACCTGTGAAGCAATATGGCTTAGGAGAATACTTGAAGATGTTGGAGAAACACAAAAAGCACCTACAGTGATCAGATGCGACAATCAAAGCACTATCAAATTGGCAAATAATCCTATATATCATGCAAGGACAAAACACATTGAGACACAACATCATTTTGTAAGAGAAAAATCGCAATCAAAAGAAATTGACTTATCATATTGTAATACAAATGAAAATGTGGCTGACATATTCACCAAGCCTCTTGGAAAGGTTAAATTTGAAATGTGTAGAAATAAGTTGTACATTGTAGAAAATCCAAATTATGTTATAAGCCTAGCTGAGACTTAGACCAGTAGGCAAGTTAACATGTAGATCATGATTAAGGGGAGGTGTCAAGCATTAATCACGATCAGTGCCGATCACTGTTCAGTCGGCGCCGATCACTGTTTAGACGGCGCCGATCACTATTCATCTGGCGCAGTTAATGTTTACCCGTAGCTGAAAACTGTGTATAAATTGCCAAGCTCAGTGATTAATCAAACAAGTTGTGTGTGAGTTGTTTGAATGTGTTTTCTGTTCTGTGTTTGTCCGTCCATGCTTTCTCTTTGTCAGTTCCGTTTTCACCTTTTTAACCAAAAAGGTTATTTATTTTTGTTCATATCACGAGAGTGAAGGCAAAGGTTATTTATTTTTGTTCATATCACGAGAGTGAAGGCGATTTCATGTAGGTAATGTATGTTGAAATAAAAAGGGTTAGTGAAAGCAATTTAAGGTAATTTATATATTGAAATAAATAGGGTGAGCGAAAGCAATTTTTATAATTCAGAATTTATATGGTTTACAACATTAACGTTGACATTGCGATGAACAATTTCCATTGTGCTGAACACAATCTTTATCATTACAAATGTATCATTTAAGAAATGTACATGGATTATCCGAAGACGCTTTTAATTTTTTGAACACGCACTCGTTTTTAAAATCTTCCTGCTTATCGCGAAGGAACGGTTACTTCGTGAATTATATGCAGGTGAGGAATTTCTAGATGTTCCATTCAAGATTAAGGGCTTGACAAATTTCATTATTTTAAATGTATTTTTGTAAAGCAATACTTGGTATCGTCTTTTTATGCCGAACAACGTTTCCTGCTTATCCTGAAATGAAATCAATAGGTGAAAAGAATATCTAAAAATGCGTTGAAAAAAATAAGTGTGCGCATTGGAGGTTACGTTTTAGAGTGGATGAACACAAGTCAAATTCGTTGGCAATTTTGGGATAGCGGGAGACGTAAGGATTATTTTGATGGGTTTCGAGATACACGGAGTCTTCTATTACATCACGATTGATGCGGGGAGAGCAATGGTCAAGTATTAAGTGGAGCAACATATTTGAATACCAGAACTGTGCATGTGATAATGTTATCTTGACGTTTTGTTTGTGCATGTGATAATCAAAGCGAGTTCTTATTATATTTATATATGGTCAAAGCGTGACGATATGCCCTCCATATTTTGTATCTCTCAAGTCCGGACGTGAGACCTCTCTTTCGCGATTCGCAACTATGCTGCATTGAATACGTTTCGATGTACGTTTCATTATATATATATATTAAATGATAATAATTATGTATATAAAAGACATTATTTTATAAATCTCTTTTAAATTAGAATTAGTTACATCCCTTTGAAGACCTATATTTAAAGGAACATGTGACCAAGAACAAACCACCTCAAATTTAAGAAATGAAAATAGGAGATGTCTTGGATTGAGTTACATCATTTTAAGAACTTATAATAACTTATAATAGAACACTATGATATTAATCTAAACCAACCACTCCCCCACTTAATTGTAATGCTAAAACAAATGGTAGAAGCCTAACGTTATCATAAGTTAGTGTAACTAGGTCCTCTAGTGTTTTCCCTCATAAATTAAGTATTGAGATGTTATAAGGAATGGAGATCCCCAACTTGACTTAGAGTTTATATATGTGGGAAACAATGAAGTCCAAAATATTTACTAGAAGGTAATGAATTTTCTATTAAAATTCTAGCACATATTTGATAACTTTATATACAACAATGATTCAAATTAGAATGTATGGGATAACTAATATAAATTCCACAAATGATTGGATCTTACTAAAGAAAATTCCACACTCGAAAAGAGACTTTCTTTTGAGCATATATTAACTCATTACTAAAATCACAATATGTTTTACTAGGGATAAAATTACGCAAAATAATAACTCAAATCCCTCAAATCAACTATTCCACTATGAATCTCTATTAAAAAAAAATAGTTTACAATAAAAATTAATTTCCAAAATAATCATTCAAATCCCTTCATTCTTCAATTAATTAATTTATTGATAATTACATTTTTAATTAATTAATTTAACAACAACAACAACACTACTTTACTATGAAAACCTTTTTCGCCTAAAACTTTATACCTCTCCATACCTTTATCTCTAAAGGTATTCCTCAACTCTAAATTTATTTAATGATTATATATATATATATATATAAATACAAAATAAATTATTAAATATTTTAAATGATAATATAAAAATTATAAATTATAAATTATAAATATCATAACATAAAATAATTTTTTAGATAACAAGAAAAATAAATTCTTCTTAGTGTCAAAGTAATGTTAATAATATTAATATAGATTCATCTTAAGTATAGATTTACCAAGGTAGAGAGGGATGAAATCTCTTGATATGTAAACCTTTCCTTTAGAGTGCTAGACTTGAAAAATGATTTGCAACTGAGAGATTTAATCTATCTGGAAACTTGGTTAACACACATACATACATACATACATACATACATATAATTGTGTTTTTTAGTGCATAAATAGATACAATGCTTTAAAAAGTATCCTTGAGCACTTGAATTCCATAGACTACACAACTTAAATGTGCGATTCTAATAAATATTTGCTATGTATTAATTACTTAATTTATATTTGCATAATTGATATAAAACATACTTATCATATTCTACTTATGGCTTTGAGAGACAAAGTGAAATATGTTACCATATTGTAACACATTAAGCTAGTACATTATTAATGTTTTATAACGTTTTTAATTAAATCTAACCATATATATATATACATGTGAACTAGTGGAGAAAGAGGAATTTATATTAGACATTGCTCTTTTATTTATAGGATATTTTATTTTTCTTTTAAAAGAGCCGAATGTCAACTCAAAGAATACATAAGGAATTATACATCTCCTTCTTACTATGTTTTCCCTTGTCATAATTATTACATCCATAGATATATTCTACAATTTTTTACTAGTTTAATATCAAGCCAATAAAAGTAAAAATTAATGAAATATTCCTTAATTAAAAAAGAAAAAAAAATCAAAATACTTTTCAAATAAATATTAATACAAAGATTTAAGATGCTATATTCCTTATGGAATCCATAACGTTAAGTGAGAGATTTGAACATAGGTGAGAAAGATTTCTTTCTTTCTTTAAAACCACCCCACATAACCACGTAATTGAGTAACAAAATAGTATTAAATTATTTCTAATAAAAATTATATATTTATTGTTATTTTAATTTCTAATTTTTGAAAGAATAATTATTTCATTTTTTTAAAATATTTGTAATTTTAAATAATATAAAATAACATTTCATTTAATTAATTTGTAAATATTGATTATAATTTAGATTAATTAATTTTTTAAATTTTAATAAATTTATACTAAAAAACAATAATAAATACAATAGGTAAGTTATTGTAAATATTTTATTGTAATAAGGATGATGTAGGCTAAGGTATCACTTTATAATTTATATGCTTAAGTGTACCATTTAACAATCAAGTTGAAGTTTGTGCATTATTTTATATATATATATATTAAATGATAATAATTATGTATATAAAAGACATTATTTTATAAATCTCTTTTAAATTAGAATTAGTTACATCCATTTGAAGACCTATATTTAAAGGAACATGTGACCAAGAACAAACCACCTCAAATTTAAGCAATGAAAATAGGAGATGTCTTGGATTGAGTTACATCATTTTAAGAACTTATAATAACTTATAATAGAACACCATGATATTAATCTAAACCAACCACTCCCCCACTTAATTGTAATGCTAAAACAAATGGTAGAAGCCTAACGTTATCATAAGTTAGTGTAACTAGGTCCTCTAGTGTTTTCCCTCATAAATTAAGTATTGAGATGTCATAAGGAATAGAGATCCCCAACTTGACTTAGAGTTTATATATGTGGGAAACAATTAAGTCCAAAATATTTACTAGAAGGTAATGAATTTTCTATTAAAATTCTAGCACATATTTGATAACTTTATATACAACAATGATTCAAATTAGAATGTATGAGATAACTAATATAAATTCCACAAATGATTGGATCTTACTAAAGAAAATTCCACACTCGAAAAGAGACTTTCTTTTGAGCATATATTAACTCATTACTAAAATCACAATATGTTTTACTAGGGATAAAATTACGCAAAATAATAACTCAAATCCCTCAAATCAACTATTCCACTATGAATCTCTATTAAAAAAATTAGTTTACAATAAAAAGTAATTTCCAAAATAATCATTCAAATCCCTTCATTCTTCAATTAATTAATTTATTGATAACTACATTTTTAATTAATTAATTTAACAACAACAACAACACTACTTTACTATGAAAACCTTTTTCGCCTAAAAGTTTATACCTCTCCATACCTTTATCTCTAAAGGTATTTCTCAACTCTAAATTTATTTAATGATTATATATATATATATATATATATATATATATAATATATATATATTATTAAATATTTTATATAATAATATAAAAATGATAAATTATAAATATAATAACATAAAATAATTTTTTGGATAACAAGAAAAATAAATTCTTCTTAATGTCAAAGTAATGTTAATAATATTAATATAGATTCATCTTAAG
The DNA here is from genome assembly GCA_031772625.1 of Pinus tabuliformis. Lineage (NCBI taxonomy): Eukaryota > Viridiplantae > Streptophyta > Pinopsida > Pinales > Pinaceae > Pinus > Pinus tabuliformis. The sequence goes on along the minus strand of CM062805.1, from coordinate 1,199,407,652 downwards.
TATAGATTTACCAAGGTAGAGAGGGATGAAATCTCTTGATATGTAAACCTTTCTTTTAGAGTGCTAGACTTGAAAAATGATTTGCAACTAGAGAGATTTAATCTATCTGGAAACTTGGTTAACTCACATACATACATACATACATATAATTGTGTTTTTTAGTGCATAAATAGATACAATGCTTTAAAAAGTATCCTTGAGCACTTGAATTCCATAGACTACACAACTTAAATGTGCGATTCTAATAAATGTTTGCTATGTATTAATTACTTAATTTATATTTGCATAATTGATATAAAAAATACTTATCATATTCTATTTATGGCTTTGAGAGACAAAGTGAAATATGTTACCATATTGTAACACATTAATCTAGTACATTATTAATGTTTTATAACGTTTTTAACTAAATCTAGCCAAATATATATATATATATATATATATATATATATATATATATATATATATGTGTGAACTAGTGGAGAAAGAGGAATTTATATTAGACATTGCTCTTTTATTTATAGGATATTTTATTTTTCTTTTAAAAGAGCGAAATGTCAACTCAAAGAATACATAAGGAATTATACATCTCCTTCGTACTATGTTGTCTATTGTCATAATTATTACATCCATAGATATATTCTACAATTTTTTACTATTTTAATATCAAGCCAATAAAAATAAAAATTAATGAAATATTCATTAATTAAAAAAGAAAAAAAAAATCAAAATACCTTTGAAATAAATATTAATACAAAGATTTAAGATGCTATATTCCGTATGGAATCCATAATGTTAAGTGAGATATTTGAACATAGGTGAGAAAGATTTCATTCTTTCTTTAAAACCACCCCAGATAACCACCTAATTGAGTAACAAAATAGTATTACATTATTTCTAATAAAAATTATATATTTATTGTTATTTTAATTTCTAATTTTTGAAAGAATAATTATTTCATTTTTTTTTTAAATAATTGTGATTTTAAATAATCTAAAATAACATTTCATTTAATTAATTTGTAAATATTGATTATAATTTGGATTAATTAATTTTTTAAATTTTAATAAATTTATACTTAAAAAAATAATAAATACAATAGGTAACTAATTGTAAATATTTTATTGTAATAATATACAATAGGTAACTTATTGTAAATATTTTATTGTAATAAGGATGATGTAGGCTAAGGTGTCATTTTATAATTTATATGCTTAAGTGTACCATTTAACAATCAAGTTGAAGTTAGTGCATTATTTTATGGTTTAAGAATAGTAAAATTCATAATCATCATTGGTGGCAATAATAGAGCTATTAAACTCACAAACCCATTATCATTGGTGATAATAGCATAATTATTAAATTCATGAGACTTAATCGACTTCTCTCACAACAAACTAACTTCCATTCTTTTTAGCCCCAATGAACTACTCTATAACACATCTACAAGGAATTATAGAATTACACATATAGTATTAGCATGAGGATTATTAAAGAATTGAAATGACAAAAAAATAATTTCTATACTGAAATTGAAATTGGATAAAAGGGTAAGTGAAGTTTAATAGGGTAAGTGAAGTTTAATAGGGTGAAAGATTCAGTTTAAGGGGAAAATTGCAAAAAAAATAATGATGTAAAAATATAAAATTAAAAATTTATATACTAAAAATAACAAATAATAAAATATGAAGAATAAAATAATAAGGTAACACTAAATAATTTGAAAATAAGATAAAGTATAAATCTATGACCTAGCCCTAAGGGATAGTTTAAATGGCTGAGTTCCTATTGTTAACTATCTTTACAATTGGGAGGTCATGGGGTCAAATCTCCTCGGTGCCCTTGGGGTTAGGCCCATCTAGATTTGCTCTTGAATTATTACGTGCGGCACTCAGTAACTGTGAACCACAGTTAAAAAAATTAAACCTATGATAAAAATATTTAAAAGAATATAATAATATAAAAAGAAAGATTAATAATAATAATTTGCTCTTGAATTATTACGTGCAGCACTCAGTGAGTGTGAACCACAGTTAAAAAAATTAAACCTATGATAAAAATATTTAAAAGAATATAATAATATAAAAAGAAAGATGAATAATAAAATTATATATATATATATATATATATATATATAACCTTTGGCGTTGATAAAAAGTAATAAAATTTATTTTAATTATTTCAACCAATTTTGAATCAATAATTAGTTATGGAATTATCTATAGAACCTGTAAATAGAAAATGACTCCAAAATCAAGATTTGTTGGTTCTCTATTGGGGAAATAAAGGTATGTATGCTTATAACGAATCTATAAATCTTTTGCTACTTGGGTGTTGGAAAAAGAAAGATAGGGGAGCCTCTATGGCCTATCTAGGGATATGGTGGCAGAGAGATCTTATTATTAATGGATTTATCTCTATTTTGAGAGAGATTATTCTAAGGCATGAAAAGTGCATTCTCTTGAGAGACAAAAGGTTAGCGTGTTAGAGAAAGCAAGCCAATGATAGATTTTCATAATTGTTATTAGTTTTTTTTGTCTATAAATATCATATATATGGTGCCACAATGAACTTTCTTCAACATTCTCCAGTCAACACTAAAGTTATTAATGGTGTGTTTAATTTAAAATTCCCTAGCATGTGACTAAAGTTATTAATGGTGTGTTTAATTTAAAATTCCCTAGCATTGGGGTATTTGGGAAAATATATTTTATTTTCTCATATTGTTAAAGTATGCCTCTCGAGAGTTTGGAGTTTCTTGCCAATGCAAAATGCACATGTATTAAATTGCGAGCTATTTTATTGTTTAATGCCAGAAAATAATCTAGTTTGTATTGGGAGTGTGTTCGTGTCTTCTCACGATGTGAAGAAAAGAGAAAATAATGCAAATATGTTCACTATGTTTGTTTTTTAAAAATACTTCTCACCTTAGATATAAGTTAATTAGTTTTTGGAAAATTTCCATGGTTCTTGTGTGGATGAGCATAGGTTAAATATATTTATCTTCTTCAAAATATTTGTTTTTCATTTGATGGAAATTTATCATGGCTTCTATGTGGAAGATAAATAAATTACCTAAGTAATTTTTCTTGAAAAAAATGCATATGAACCTTTCCCATAAAATCTTCTATGTGGAAGATAAATAAATTACCTAAGTCATTTTTCTTGAAAAAATACATATGAACCCTACACATAAAAGAAAAAGAAATCATGATATTTAGTGAGAAGAATGTGTGTGAAATTTACACACTAAAAGATAAAGAAACCATCTTGTTTTATTAAAAATGATTGCAGGGAATTATGTGTATGAAGAGCTAGATTATCGTATTAATATTCGCATGGTTTCTATACATTATTCTTGAAAAAGAAACATGTATTTTCATGCTCTATTGCATTTGATTTCTTGAAAAAGAAAGAAATATATATATATATATATATATATATATATATGTATATGTATATGTATATGAAATGAACAATTAATGTGTTAGTTTTGTTGGAATATATATAAAATTAGGAAAATATTAGCTAATGTTGTGTAACAAATAATAATCTACTGTGCTAGAAATATGTATAATTGCATGCACTAACTATGGTATTAGTTTTCCATTTTAAAAATGAGTATTACTTACACGCCCAAAGATGATAAGTTGTTGGGCTAGTTTATTTAGAAGAAGATATGCATCGCATGCACAAAGATAATATCCATTGTGTTAGCTTTTTTTTAGAAGAATATGTACTTTCATGAATGAATAATAGCTATCGTATTATGATTTCTTTTGGAAAATAAATGTATTCTACATGCATGGAAAGAATAACTATTCAAGTTGTGTAACAACCCTGGTTAAAAATCCAAGTAAAAATATATACGACCATAGTCATGGGACATGTATTCCAAGCTGAACGGTGGCCAAAACATCCTAGTAGGTATTCATTCGGTTTATTATGGCTAAGAGAATTGACAAAGGTAATGGAAAAATCTTTGGAAAGGTAAAGTGGCATTTTGGCAAATTTATTAATGAAAAATAATGAAAATTAGGAGAAAAGGAAGGTGAAAGGACACAGGTTGCATGCGAGGAGGAAAATGAAGAAAGTAGAGGCCTCACTAATAAAAGGGCTTTTGAGGATCAGTTAGGAAGCTTTTGACAGGTTTTTGGTGGAACTCTCTTCTCTCTCTCTCACATACTGTTGGACACTTAGAGTTTTCTTGGAGCACTATTGGAGAGTGTGACATACTTAGAGTTTTGGAGTAAGAAGGCAAAGGAAGAATATGAAAGCACAAGAGGGCATCGAGATCAATAGTTATAATGGATTTTTCTTGCATATGCCGAGTTGCATGTATGATTTCCTTGCTAGTTTTGCATGCATGCCACATGCATTGGATTTCTTGGTTATGATTTGTCATTGGCATGGAAGATTTCCTGGATTGACATAGGTTTTGCCTAGCCTTTCCATTTCCTGGATAGCCATGGTGTCATGGGTTCATTTCTTTATGTTTCTCATTGGTTCTCATGTTACCTTTAGCTTGGGTTGAGTTACTAGTCTCTAGAAGCCCTGCTTGGACAAACACTCTAGAAGCCCTGTGACAACTTGAGTTGAGTTACTAGTCCTAAAATCCTTGGTTGGACAAACTCTATGGAAGCCCTTGGTCGGTTGAGTTACTATTCCTAGAACCCCTAGTTGGACAAATGCTCTGGAAGCCTGACGAAAAATGTAGGTTGAGTTAATAGTCTTGGAAGCGTTGGTTGGAACAAACACTCTAGAACCCTGGAAAGCTTGGGTAGAGACCAATTTTGTGATGGTTTTGTGATGTCCGACTGTGAGGTGGAATCACTTTTTGATGGGTTGAGGTGGTTTGGCCTTGAGAAGCCCTGGATGGTTTTGATTGATGTGTTTTATGAGATCCCACATTCATGCTTGGAATATGGCATGAGGGCGACTAGATGAAGAGAGATTTAACTCAGCCATGTCTACGGTTAAGTGGTTTGTGGAAGTCCTGATCTTGCTTGGTATTTGCATCATTAATATGAGGTTATTTCTCCTTGTTATTTCATTACTATTATATTGGTTTATATGTGGATGATATGGCTATTATTTCCTTGGAATTTCTATTGTTATTATGTTGGTCATGAACATGTATAATTATGACAGTAGTTATGTATGGCTCTCATCATGATTTACTTATAAATGAATGAACAATGTATATATGGCTTAATGGATGAATTTACAACTAATGTGATAAGGAAACAATTCCTCATAGAAAATCTCAGATAAGTATGAGACCCCTATGCTCAAATCTATTGTTTAAGCCTATAGATTACCTATTCGATGACATGTTTAACAAAATGCTTATCATGGCTAGTAGGGGTCTAGTTAAGTTCTCGTTCAATTAGTTGCATTTGTATCATTGTTCTATTGTTATATTTTAGTTATGAAAGTTTCATTTAGTTCTGGGCAATGACTTGAGCTCTGGCCCTAAAAGAGTGGCTCAAATCATAGAGACCCAGGCACAACACTGGGAAAAATGTCCCCAGACACATGCATACACATGTTGTGGGAGCATCTGGAGCCTCCTGTACGCATGCTTGTCCATATCAAGGGAGCATCCATGGCTTTAATGGTCTAAAAACTTAGTGGGACTGAGGGGCTGGTTATCGAAGTGGTTGGGATGACTCCTAGGAGTTCTGTTGTTGATGTGGAAGGTTTTTATGGTGTGTTTCTATCGGTTCCACTTCTTCAATTGACACATAGGTAGTCGAATCATATCATAGTAACTTCTCCTCACATGCTTACTTCGGTTCGTCGATTACTTAGGTAGATGTGGGAGGAGGTTGTTACAAAGTGGTATGAGAGCATGGTTTAACACTTGAACTGGATGGGCATAATGTGTTTGTCATGCATGCATGTAGGTTGTATATGTGTTTGATGTGTATGCATGGTGATGGTCATTTTTACAGTTGTGCTGACATGTAGAAGTTGATGATGTTGTCGATGGGATGTGTTTTTCATAAATGCATGTCGGATGTATATGCATTTATTATGTATGTCAGTGCCTATATGTTGTTATGCATGCATTGTCATGATTATAGTTATGCATGTATAGTAGGTCAAACATGCATTGTGAGGTCATTGTATGTATTTTGTGTCATCATGATGTTGCTATTATGTTATGATGCTGATGTGTTATCTAAGAAAGAGAAGGAGATGTAGATCATCAAAGTGAGCTTACAACACTATACTTTGGTGTAAGAGTAGATCATCATATAGATTTGTATGTTGGGCATGCATGTATGTGGTTAATGGTTGTTATAAGAATTAGGGTTACTTATACCCTTGTCATTTTATTGTTGTTATGGTTACATGTATGATAAATTCTAGTTGATTAGTGTAGTCATATGCACATGTGTCATATAGTCATGAATGATAGTAAGCTATTGTTCTATGCATTATGGTCATATGCATGATGGTTATGTTTATTGCATTGAATATCTTGATGTTACATGTATCATGCTAACCTGGATTGGTCTATGAAGATGATTATGGCTATGGTATTCATGTGTGAGTCGACTTATTAGTGATAATGTGTTGTACTAATCTAGACTAACTATGCATATGTGATTGTTATGCATGAATGACAATTGTTTATGAATTTATAATGTGAACATGTTAGCTAGTTACTGTTATGGGTATCATGACATTATTTATGTTTGAATTGATATGTTGTGAATTTATATCGTGCTAATATAGATTGATTGTGCAAACAAGATAGCCTCCCGCAAGATACATTAAGTTATGAGTTTCCTTATGTCATCTATTTGGCGTTTGAATCTTTGATTATGTCGTTTATTTGGTGTTTGAGTGTTGGTGTCTATTATGTCATCTATCAGTTATTTGAATGTTTGATTACTTGAATGTTATGACTATGTGTCTATAAGATTTCTTGCTGAAATGATCTTGTTTTAAGATGGTTGTACTAATTCATATGTGTTGAGACAACTGATATGGACTTGAGTGTAAGTAGGCAATAGTTGTAGCATTATGTATTATGATTTATAAATGTGAATTGATTGTTGAGTATGACATGGCCGTGAGATTTGGTAAAGGCTGATTTCAAATTAATATACATGATGTCTTGATCTTTGGAACATGAGGCTGACACGTGAGAGCAGTTGCAGGGAAACATGCCTGACATTAGCTTGAAAAGTAATAGTTGATGTTTTTATATAACTAACAGTTGGGTGGTGTGACAATACATAATAAGACTCAATTGCAGCAAGAAAAGGTAAAAGAAAGGATTTGGGTGAAAATTTCCTTTGGCTATGTTTGGAAACTACAATTCCAAACGAATGAGTGCTTTGCATATAAGAAGTTTTATTAACCTTGAATTTGTATGAAATTATGAGGATATGTGTTATATTGATAAGTATGAATTTGACATGTATAACAATTACTTCTAGTTATGGCTAGATTCATCAAAGGATTGGAGTCCCTTGAGAGATGGCATGGATGTGTTCAGTTCCATGTAATGTGCTTGGCACAACAAGGTAAGGTAACTGGTGTATTGTTATGTTTATTTTGCACTGACAGTTATGTATTTATGGAAATATGATGTAGGGGATTGCATGGCAAAGAGACTACAATGAAACTATGAAGAAGGCTTAGGTTGAGCTTTCCTTTGGAAGCACTGGGAACCGTGGGGATTGAGTCATTGTGTTTGTTGAGAGTCTTGTGGTTTCAATGCTTTGTGCTTTGTTTGCACTTGCTTTGCGACTTTGTTTATGTGTAGAGTATGGCCATAACTCTTTGTTCGTGGTGTCATACTTTTATTAGTTTTCACGGTTTTCTTCATGTTTGCATTTTTTCTTGCCTTTTATGTTTTGATTCTTTGGAATTAGTTGGGAAAAGAGGAGATTTAATGGGGATTGGGGATAGCTGAATGAAACCTAACATGTAATGAAAGACTCGGATAAAGTTGGTGCATGTGGAAGGGAAGCTAAAGGTAAGAGTATGAAAGTAGGCTAAGTTGGTTGGATCTATTAGTGTAAAGGGATGGTGGTAGGACATTCATGAGAAAGCTAACAAGAAAGGTAAAGGGAATGGACGTGAGGTGTCAGATGCCTAGGCTATATTGGGAATCATTGTTCTCAATGTTGTGCAAGTTGTGAACAGATAAAGAGATTTATCTTAACCTTGACCTTATGATATATGGTAATTATGTTGTGATCATAACTTTCTCTCTGAGCATCAAATTGAAATTTTGTAAGAAGGTACAGAAAAAAGATGGATTGTAGTTTCTTGAATATATTTTTCAGAGCCAAAGGTCGAAACAGTGACTTGTGGCACGTCGTACAAGTTCGCTCTACTAAACTAGTCTATAATCAGGTCATCTTGGGAGATTGTGCATAACTCTTCCTTGGAGAATCCAATTTAGATCAGACAGGTGGCATTAGAAAGAGGACATAGAGGGCTACTATAGGTAACAATTTTAGAACTAGATGATTCAAAATTACAGAGATTCATCAGATTCAATATCAAGCTTTTACAAAGTGAAAAAAGGTGTGTATTTTTTTTTTAATTTTTGCATAAGCTTGGTTTGAAAAATTAGTTTGAATCGGTAATTGATGCCCCGAGGAAAGAAAATGGAAACGCCTAGTAAGAAACCTGAAAGCTCTATCATGACTCATCAGGAAGAGGAAGAAATGCAACATGATATATCAAAATTACGAGACCAAGTGCAACAAGTGTCACTTGCACAAAAAGCAACAGAATCTAAGATGGATGGTTTAAGGAAAGATGTAGAAGCTAAGATGGATGGTTTAAAGAAAGGTGTAGAAGCTAAGATGGATTGTTTAAAGAAAGGCATAGAAGCTAAGATGGATGGCATGGAACCTAAGATGAATGGCATGGACGCTAATATTGATGGCATGGATGATAAGATGGAAGAATTGAAGATAAATATGAATAAGTTGCTACAAGAAATGGTCACTAATGGTGAAAGGGTAGTAAAGGAAACTCATGATGAGAACAAAAGAAATGTTAATCATGATTCCATAGACTCTAATGTTGGATCAAACACCCACCATATTCCAAAAATCGATATGAGGAAGTTTGATGGCAAGGATCCCGCAACATGGATATTACAGATGGAGCAATTTTTCGATCTCATTAATGTGCAAAACACACAAAAGGTACGTATTGAAACTTTATATTTGGAACCAAATCAGTTTGTATGGTATCAACGACTTTGCTCTCGTAAACAAATTATCACTTGGGAAATTATTACGGAAGAATTGACAACATATTATGAGGATACAAAAAGCAACACTTTTTTTAGCCAATTGATAAGTCTCAAACAAAAGGGTTCAATAATGGAGCACATTGAGGAGTTCCAAAAATTGAACATAAGGGTAAAAAATATTCCAAAGGAGCATAGGATTGATGTGTTCATAGGGACTTTAAAGGATAATATCCAACATGATGTTCATCTTTGGGAACCTGATTCATTAGAGAAGGCATTCAGGTTAGCAAGAAAAATGGAAAGCAAAATTATGGCAACCAGGAAGCATACCACTCACAACTATAAAGATGGAAGTGTTGTTGCTCCTAGTCTTTCACAACCTATAAGGTTGACACCACAACAATTGGAATAAGAAAGAGCAAAAGGGCTTTGTTACAGTTGTGATAGCAAATACACTAAAGGTCATAAGTGTATTGAGAAGAAATTATTCTACATAGATTGTGAAGAGGAAGAAGAAAAGGAGCAAGAAAGGTCAAAAGAAGAGGATATACTCCAAGAACAAAGCCTAGATAAAGAAGAAATGGATCCGACCATATCTTGTAATGCATTGGAGAAAATTACCACTCCTCAAACCATTAAGATAGAAGGACAAATCAAGAAGAAAAAGGTAATGGTGTTGATTGATTTACGAAGTACCCACAATTTTATTCATTGTAAGGTAGCAAAAGAATTGAATTGCTTCCTATATCTAGCACCAGAGTGTCAAGTGATGGTTGCAAATGGAGGAACAATAAATTGCTTTTGAAAGTGCCATAATATCAAGCTATCCATGGGAGAATATGTATTGACTAGCCCAATGCTTTCCATTCCAATGGGAGGTGCTGATGTTGTACTAGGAGTCCAATGGCTACAATCTTTGGGTACAATAGCTTTTAATTTTCAAGAACTTTTCATGAAATTTTCTATGGAAGGAAAGGAAGTTGAATTAAGGGGTATTGCAGGGAAACCGAGAAAGATAATCAGCTCTAACGGTATGACAAAGCTTCTAAAAAAGAAACAAAGAGGTGTAATTGCACAATTATGTTCACTAGATGTTTCCATGTTGGAATCATCTATTTATCCAGATCTCCAAAAATTCTTGGACAATCATTCCAACGTATTTGAGACTCCCAAAGGTCTCCCACCTATTCGTGATCATGATTATGCTATTCATCTGATTCCAGTAAGTGTTCCTTCAAACATCAGGCCGTTCAGATATCCCTATAACCAAAAGAGTGAAATTGAACGTATGGTTGCAGAAATGTTAGAGGTTGGTATAATTCAACCGAGTCAAAGTTCTTTCTCTGCTCCAGTAGTATTGGTGCACAAGAAGGATGGATCATGGTGCATGTGTCTGGATTATAGGGAGCTCAACAAGCTCACTATTAAAGATAAGTTTCCCACTCTTGTCATTGATGAATTACTGGATGAATTGCATGGATCAATTTACTTCACCAAGTTGGATCTTCGTTCAGGATATCATCAAATCAGAATGAGGACTGAAGACATTCCGAAAACAACATTTAGAACTCATGAGGGTCATTATGAATTTTTGGTCATGCCTTTTGGCCTTGCCAATGCACCTTCAACATTTCAAGGTTGGATGAATTCCATTTTCAAACCATTCCTTAGAAAATTTGTGTTAGTATTTTTTGATGATACACTAATCTACAGCAAGTCTTGGAAGGATCATGTTGAACATGTTGACAGGGTGTTACAACTATTGGAGGAGAAACAATTATGTGCAAAAAGATCCAAATGTTTCTTTGGAGTACAAGAGGTGGAATATCTGGGTCATATTGTATCTCATGAAGGAGTTAAGGTAGACCCTAGAAAAATTAAAGCCATTAAGGAATGGAAAATCCCCACATCCATAAAGCATCTGCGAGGATTTCTCAGGTTGACAGGGTATTATTGCAAGTTTGTTAAGAATTATGGGAGAATAGGAGCACCTCTAACAACATTATTGAAGAAAGATGCATTTTCATGGACTCCAGAAGAAACAAAGGCCTTCGAGCATCTTAAAGAGGCAATGTGCCAAGCACCGGTCTTAGCTACACCAGACTTGACAAAAACCTTTATTGTGGAATGTGATGCTTCAAGAAATGGAATTAGTGCTGTTTTAATGCAAGATGAAAGACCCATTTCTTTTGAAAGTCGTCCAATCAAAGGAAAGTTTTTACACAAAGCTATTTATGAGAAGGAAATGTTGGCAATACTCCATGCACTTAAGAAATGGCGACCCTACCTAATGGGAAGACACTTCAAGGTAAAAAAAGATCATGATAGCCTTAAATACTTTTTAGAACAAAGATTATCCTCTAAAGAGCAACAAAAGTGGGTCACAAAGATGTTGGGTTATGACTTTGAAATCATCTACAAAAAAGGGAAGAAAAATGTGGTGGCAGATGCACTCTCAAGAAAGGATGAGGATGTGGAACCATTGTTGTGCGCCATTTCTATTATCCAACCAGATTGGATAAATGAAGCAAGGGAGGAATGGAAGAATGACGAAGAAGTGTGGGCACCTATTCGAAAGTTACAACAAGACTCCAGTACGTCTGATACATTTAGCTGGAAAAATGATTCGTTATGGTACAAAGATCGCTTATACCTCTGTAAGAATTCCCAACTAAAACAAAATATTCTTATGTAATTGCACACTTCTCCCTTAAGAGGGCACTCAGGATTTTTAAAAACTTACCGCAGGGTTAAGAAGGAATTTTTTTGGGAGGACCTTAAATCAGATATTCAAAAGTTTGTGGCAGAATGTTTGGTTTGCCAACAAAATAAAGTTGAAACAATTAAGACACCAGGTCTATTACAACCTTCATCCATTCTAAGACAACGTTGGGAGGAGGTTTCAATGGATTTTATCATAGGTTTACCCAAGTCTGAGGGAAAGAGTGTCGTCATGGTGGTAGTTGACAGACTTACCAAGTATGCACACTTTTGTGCATTATCACATCCATTTAAAGCAAGTAAAGTTTCTATTGCATTTATGGAAACAATTCAAAAGCTACATGGAAACTCAAAGATTGTTCTAAGTGACAGAGATCCCATTTTCACTGGAAATTTTTGGACAAAATTATTTTCTTGTCTTGGTACTCAGTTAGCTCATAGCTCATCTTATCATCCTCAATTTGATGGGCAAACTGAGATAGTAAACAAATGTTTGGAAGGCTATCTTTGTTGCTTTGTATCTGATAAACAGACACAATGGGTCAAATGGTTGCCTCTAGCTGAATGGTGGTATAATACTTCCTTCCATACAACAAAAAAAATGACCCCATTTATGGCACTTTATGGATATTAGACACCATCCATCACATCATATTTAAGAGAAAATTCTAAGGTTCAAGTAGTGGAACATCACATCGAACATCAACAACAAGTCCTCCAACTCTTAAAGGATAACCTCATGTTGGCACATAATAGAATGAAACAACAGGCAGATAAACATCGCAGCGAAAGAAGTTTTGATGTAGGTGATTGGGTATTCCTACGACTACAACCATATAAGCAAATGTCCCTCAAGCAAGCTAAGAAGGATAATAAATTATCACCAAAGTATTATGGTCTGTACAAGGTGTTGCAAAAGATTGGTACTATGGCATACAAATTGGAGCTTTCTGCAGCTTCTTGATTGCACCCAATTTTCCATGTTTCATGTTTAAAGAAGGTTATAGGCAACAAGCTCCCAGTTCAAACAATATTGCCAGAAATTGATGAGGAAGGAAAAATTATATTGGAACCAGAAGCAGTCATAGAAACAAGAACTCGACAGTTACGAAATCGATCAATTTCAGAGTATCTTATCAAGTGGAAGAACTTATCCGCTGAAGATTCCACATGGAAGGATGAGAATTTTACACAGAAGCATCCAGAACTACTCAAGCGTTAAGGAAAACACTTTTTTGAAGGAGAGGGGCATGTTGGGTCCCTATAATACTAGTGATTACCCCATTACTATTGTAGTTGTATCCCTTATTAATATTGTTGTGCCCCTATTTTCCCCATATTGTTATTACTGTGCCCCATAGAATCCCTCTATTGTTATTTTTGTGGCTTTATATTATTATTGTTAGGTCGGCTAGGTTATATTGTGACCCCTTAGACTCCTACATATAGAAAGGAGGTTTTTCCATTTGAATCATCAAAGAATTGTTCATTTGTGTAATATAAAGGAGGTTGCCCCCTCGAAGAGGCTGAATTCTAAGGCATTGATCTCTCTTTTCTATATTTTTGTGAGCTGGTTTCATAACACTAGTCGATATATTCAAACTATCATTTGTGTATGCAGACTACTATGGAGGGCTCTCGATGTTCTCGGTGTTGCAGAGTCCCTTTGCTTGAAGCATCCACAGTTACAGGGGTATTGTCATTACATCATTCAATTTGATCCTTGTACTTTACCTCCAGCTGCTCTTCCCACTATAATTTAGCTTCTTGTATGCCAATTTACAGGGCACAGATGACTTCCTTCCCTTCAACATTTACCAAACAGCTCTCGTACACCGACTTTGGAAAAAGGTAAGTACACCATCATAACTCTTGGCTGATAAATGATAAGTACACCAGCAGCGTTGCATTTAGAGTAATAGGTTTTTAGTTTTACCATTTATAGGGGGGTGATATAGGTGCACCCAATGGATAGTTAGAAAAATGTCCATATTCATTTGAATATTTTCAAGATTACAATGACCGTAGGGCTCACTAGAGGGGTCTTCCATGGCAGATAGTCCATGCCATGCTAGAATATGGACTCCTAAAAGGTGTGAACCCTGAGTTTAACCAATAGAAATTCAAAATCATATAAGCCAATTCTTATTGGGCACAAAATTCTTAACATTCTTTTTAATCGCAGCACCTATGAAACCTGGTATCCAAAAACAACATAATAAAACAGAGGAGAAAAGGTATGGCTATCTAGATTGATATCAGGTAGCTTTTTATTTCGCATCTAGAGGGTACCTTAAACTTCTATTTTAAAAAAAAATCTCACTTACAATGGATGTTTTCTTGATTTGCCCATTTTGTTATTCAATGCTTCTCATCTCAAATCCGTCACTTTTTAGTCTGGTTGGTTCTTTCAGGTTAATGCTTTTGCTTCTTTGTTTCAACTTTAATGCTTCACCTGCTGCTTCTTTGTCTAGGGAATACCTGTTTGTATTCTTTATTTCTGTTCCTAGTCATTTCTGCATCTAGGAGATGGCTTCGGCACTCCCTCATTGCCACTATGACATGATGTACTTTCTATCCCATTAACTATTTTGGTCATATTTTTTTTCGCATGCTTTGTAATAATAAGTACTTTTCCTATCTATCAGTGGAAACCATGAAGTTCGATGCGTGCAAAGGAGTATGCTTCTGGATACCCTTGCAAAAGAATTGGCTCCAGGAACGATCAGATTCAATGCTAAAGTTGTTTCCATTCAACAGTCTACAGATTCTTCTTTAACTATAGTAAAAATGGGAGATGGAACACTTATCAAAGCTAAGGTAGCATCTTAAATCCAAATTTCTGACTCCCATTTGAAGTAGTAAAACTTGGGCGTAATTATGACAAATTACCTGGTAGTTACGCTACAATAAGCCTTTTGAAGCTAAAGCAGAATAATTACATATGCTTTGAATGTAACAATGTAACAGAGTGCTGAGCCCCTCTAGAGACATCCTTCTATAGACTTTGATTCTCAAATGATATTTGAGGCATCCCTGTTATCCTATGTTTTTTACCTGTTTTCTATGGAATGGGGATGAGAACAGGAATGCCACAAATATAATTTGATGCATCTCCAGTTTTGTGGGAACGGCTCATTGGATGTTGCTGGGACATCCCCTACATGAAGGGACCATTCTTAGGATATTCCCAACAAGAAAGGCACTAGTCTGCCACTCCTGAAATTTGGTTCTATGTTGGAGCCATTGGTGAAATTCATTTGCTTGCTAATTCTTGCTAGAAGATAGAGTCATTAACCTTTGGCCCATTACAATCTCAACCTGCAAAGTCAATTAAAGCATTGGATAAAGATGCACCCTTTATACTACAAAAAACCTTTCATAGGTTGTTTGAGACAAATAAAATGCAAGCTAAGTTGAGTTCACTGTTATATATCCATAAATAGAAGTTCCTCCTCAACTGTACATTGTATATATTATAACCACTGACATAATGATGGCATGATCTGGTGAGAAGCCTTAATTAACTGAATTACATTATGTTATATGGAATTGTCTTGATTTACTATCGAGTACTCACATGTCTATCTAAGGTTAAAAAATTAGTAAACTGCATTCAAATGCATGCTAGTGACATTATTTTCTGCTGGACAATTATATTGCAGATAAGTAGGCATTGTGTTGCTGGATAATTGTTCAACTTATGAATAATTACACGTAACCAAAAAATTTGGTTTCTCTGGCAAAGAACTATTTAGCAGAAAATGAAAATAGAATGCTAGTCTTTGCTTTCAGCTAGGACTAACATCCTTTGAGTTTTCTTCGATCTTCAAGACATACTATTTCCACTGTTAAAACTTAAATAGATATAAGGTAGAGGGTAGGAAATATTTAGCTGGCCAGAGGCCAAGACTACTTTATGTAACCCAAAGTATAATCGTGAACAACTATATCTTGTATTGAAACACTTGCATATAGGTAATGAAGCACATAAAGTTCCATCGTAAGTTGCATAGGTACATAATCAAAATGTTTGCTATTAAATAATTGAAGAATCAATACACATTTTAGCCTAGGAGACCATGACCATATACAACGATGAGAATAGAAAAATTATTTCCCAACTTAATATTCAACCTCAGTTTGATTTTCTTGTTTATAATCCAGGAAACCATGGTAAGAAGGCCTGTAGATCCGGAGGAGGAGCTCAGAATGATGGCTCAAGAAGTCCATGGTTATGAGGAAGCTGTTCTGAATACTCTTGCTGCAAATGTTCCCAAAGTAAGACATCCATGTGGATGAGCACATAATACAACCATACATAATCTCAGTGTTTATTCAGTCCATGATACTTGAATTGATGATTTGATGATTTGCAGGCTGTGGTGCTTTGTCAAGTTGAGAAAGCCAAGGATGAAATGCTGACCCAACTTTATAGCTCAGTCAGGTAAGGTTTAATGACAAAATGTGGTTAAGGTACATCAATAATTAGTTTGATTATTTTCC
Organism: Pinus tabuliformis; assembly: GCA_031772625.1. Lineage (NCBI taxonomy): Eukaryota > Viridiplantae > Streptophyta > Pinopsida > Pinales > Pinaceae > Pinus > Pinus tabuliformis. Next base: position 1,199,391,187 of record CM062805.1, on the reverse strand, counting down.
CATTTCTGTATTTTGCCAGGCTAATTTTGATTTTCACTTGAAATTAGGTCTCTTGGGACTTTATGAAAGTAGTGTTTTTTGTCATCCTCTGCAGGTGTAGTAGACACCTATTGATTGGAGCACTGTACATTTGAGCTTTTGGGGTGCCTTTTCAACTTTTTGTTTAAAAAGGTCCTACATGGATTTAGACTTGGATCAATCCCAAGAGAAAATTTGACTTGTCAATTCTATTTTCCCATGTGGATATGTATGTAGTGTGGGCTCAGTAGCAACACCTTTTAACATCAATATCAATGACAATGGAGCAACTATGAGCCCTTTTTTGGTTCCTTTTTATCAGCACTCTGGTTTACTCGTTTATGTCTCTTTATTTTGAATTTTAATTTAATTTAATTTTGAATTTATAGACATACTATGTTATTGGTTGTTTTGATCAATACTGGGTTGCTTTTCCTGCTTCTATTGGAATTTTCCTTGTTGAATTGGCGAGGGTTCTGTATTTTTCCACTTATATTTATTTGAGTTTTAATTTAGTTTAATTTTGAATTTATAGACAAACTCTGTTATTGGTTGTTTTGATCAATACTGGTTTGCTTTTCCTGTTTCTGTTGGCATTTTCCTGATTGAATTGGTGAGTGTTCCGTGTTTTTCCACTTCTATTTATTTGTTTCCTTCTTATTTACTGATTGGGATTTTGTTTGTTGTAGTATTCATGGGCAATGTGAAGTTATCATGTTTGATGTTATTGCACGATTGACTTACAAGAATGTCCCAATGTGGCACAGAGATCTTTGTAGGTATCTCTTTTGTAGAGGGGTTGGATCTCTAAGTAGAAATGAAGGTTCCTTAATTGTGTGGTGGCACATTTGCCTGAACCAATTAGCTAAATATCTTTGTGAATTTCAGGGTGTGTGAGAACATTCTTATTATTCTTTGTGGAAACAAGGTTGATGTGAAGAATAGGCAAGTGAAATCTAAGCAAGTTACTTTTCATTGAAAGAAGAATCTTCAGTAATATGAGATATCTGCAAAAAGTAACTACAACTTTGAGAAGCCATTCTTGTACTTAGCACGGAAGCTCTTAGGGTGAGCCTTTAATCTAGTTTCTGATGCTCCCTAATATGAATGTTATATTAAAAAAATTGCATTGTTTCTATAATGGGTTATTTTTATAGGGATCCAAACCTTCATTTTGTGGAGTCACCTACTCTTGCTCCTCCTGAGGTTCAGATAGACCTTGCAACCCAAAAGCAGTAAGTAGAATGCTATTTTATTATTAATTTTTGTTAACTTTTATTGAAATAATTTGTTCCATTTCTAAAATATTGAAACTTTGGCTTACAATCTTTTATGTTGTCAGGTACGAGGCAGAACTTGTAGCAGCTACAGCCAAAGCCCTTCCAGATGACGATGATGATGCTTTTGAATAACTTTGTTAAGACGCTTTTGCATATTTAGGGATTGGTGGATTCAATTAATTTTGTATCATTGGAGTTTGCTCTTGAGTTTTGACATTTAATTCTGATTTGTATTTGGGGCTTAGAATAGCATTATCGCATCTCTTTATATGTGATTTGGGTACTGTGCAGATGTTTTCATCGGTGGAGTTGGCTAAGCTATCTTAGTTCAACTCCATTACAAAGCTATTTTTATATGCTAAGATAGTTTTTTCCGTTATATACTCTTGCACATTTTGCACAAGAACTTTTTTTACTCTTCAAATATTTCAAGAATGCTCAAGTGCCTTTCATTGTGTACTGTTGGGGGAATGCTAGTTGCGATGATTTTTTCTTGTAATATATTATGGCTTGTTAAAACTTTCTCTGAAAATTCTAGCTATGTCTGAGGATTTATTTTAACTATGAAATTGGTTTACATAGTTAATAACTGTGGCTATCAATCCTGCCTGGGTATTCTTGTGGGTATGTTGTTTATCGAACACATAAAGGTATTGCCATTTCATTAATTGCGCTCTCGATCGATTTCTGCATAAAGATTCACATTGTTTAAATCTAAAGTCGTTTCCATTCAATAGTCTACAGATTCTTCTTTAACTATAGTAAAACTGGGAGATGGAACACTTATCAAAGCTAAGGTAGCATCTTAAATCCAAACTTCTGACTCCCATTTGAAGTAGTAAAACTTGGGCATAAATTTAGTAATGAATTGAATCCCCTCTTGCTAAACAAATGTAATATTAATAACCCATATGTGTTGGTTTCTATCAAACAAGAATTTCTGTGGTGGTTTCTCTCATACACGAGTACTATTTTTGTACCTTGAATGTGAGACTACTTTGAAAGAACATTCAAAATGATTTTATTTATTTATTTTTTAAATAATTTTTTATATTGTCTATAGAGAGACAATAGTTTGAATTATGGACATATAGTCTCTATAGAGACAATATGTTTTTAATCTCAACTATTGTCTCTAAAAAGACAAAAATGTAATTGTCTCTAAAGAGACACAAATGAAGTTGTCTCTAGAGAGACAAATGAAATTGTCTCTAGAGAGACAAATCAAATTGTCTCTTAATAGACAATAATTCTTGTCTTTATAGAGACAATAATAATATGTGTTCTATATTGTCTTTATAGAGACAAATTTTTGAGACATTCTATTTTTCCACACCCACTTAGAGACAATATTTAAGACAATACACAAGTTTCTTTTTGTCTTAAGTTAAGACAATTGACTCAAATATTGTCTTAAAACCCCCCTACATGTAGTAGTGTGTCTACTTTACACTTCCAAAAATTATGCAAATCAAACAAATCTGTCTAGATTTACATAACTTGCCAGCAAACATCCATCACAAACTATCAACTACATAATCGTTCTCCAATAGCCATCACAGACCATTAACTACATAACCATTCTCCAACAAGCATCATTTAGAAATGCTCTTAATATATATATAGATATATATTTTTAAATTCCTTGCACATTAATATCCTTGGCTTTTAAAAACTACATGCCCAAAATAATTTTAGCTTCCAAAAAATTGTTAAAAAACGACCTCATGAATTGAGCCCTCATTAAAAGAGGACTTCTTTAAGTATGGTGTTCTTTTCTACGGGTTTGAGTTGACCTGCTTTAGTCCAATGGGAAAGAGAGATACGAGAGTGACAACATAGTTGGAGAAATGGAGTACCATTCCCAGTGCACCAATAATGCCAACGGTCAGCATGAATGGGAGGACTATGGCTTTCATCTTGTCTAGCCTAAAAATTGTATTGGACACATGACCACCAGGTCTAAACCAAATCGATCTGAACAGTGGAAATGATTTAAACACCAAAAGTGATCACAAATATCAACAAGTCTAGTTTATGGCATAGTGCATTGCACAAACAATAAAACCAACTCTGATTGCCTCAAAAGTATATCCATTGCAAAGAAGAAAATTGGTAACTGCTCTAATATAACTCTTGTCATTTCAGCTCTTGATAATTACAACGCCATCCATCAACCACACGAGAATTCAGCAATGCCACTGACGTCAACCAACAAGGGATACTCCACTGGGCTTCAATGACTTGGTTGACTCTCACCACAACAATTCGACAGAGGGGAAAATGTTAAAATTCACCAGGTAAATGGTTTGCACATAATTTAATGCCTGTAGCCACACTTTTTGAATGGTGGAATTTCTTGTGCGTGGAAGTAGAAGACCAGTACCACATAAATGACTATAGATCCCTTCAAGGAGAGAGCGGAAGGAGACCTAGCAAGGGTATCAAACTCAGATCTGATCAGAGTACACATGATCACAGAGAAATCCTATTTCATATCTGATAGATCTCAAAGAAATTCTGAAGCATCACTGAAATATAAATCTCATTCAATATCATAAAAAAAACTTTGGAAAAAGATCATCAAGGCGGGAACCACCCACTATGATACCATGTAAGAGTATTCTGATACTTACATTCTTATGTTAAAGTACATAGGAGACTTCCATTATATAACAGTGGAGAAAGCCCAATGTGGGTAAGGATAACTACGACAACTAGGTGTGTTGTGTCTGTTCCCTATGTGAGGTTACAACTTAGCATACTTAGTTCATAGGGAAATGAAGCATTATAAAGACAAACTCCACCAATAATTATTTTAATAAATTTAGTTTGTGTTTGTTATAGATGGTTGAAATATTCTTTCAACACTTTTCCCTAAATTTAGAATTAGTTAATTTTCAAAATATGTATACAAATTTATTAAATAAAAATTATATCAAGAAAAATTAAAAATAACCATAAAGAAAGATTCAACCATCCCATAAAAAAAAAACAACCACACACACACATATAAAAGTTACAATAACACAAAGTTTAAAAGTTGAAGTGCAACAATGCATAAATGCATTTAAAATAGAAATATAACCTAGAAAAAATATTAAAAATAAATAATTTCAAAGATATTTTTGTTCTTAACAATATTAAATTGATATTCCGAAAACAAGAAATTGTAAGCATTATTTATACCCAAATGATGTTAACCACTTTTAATATGGTCGTGCTATATGGAAAGCATGACATAATTATTCTAATACATAACCAAATTGATCACGAACATGACAACCGTTAACATCAACTTTATATCCAAGGTCCCTTTGTGGCCGAAGCCATTCTCTCCTTCCTTTTCTACAAACATCTAGAAGTTGTCATATGATTAACTTCATATGACAAATAAAAGTTAGATGGCCTTATGAAAAAAGGACTTAGAAAATAATTGCAGGCACAAATTAATTCACGCTTTTTTTATATTATTTCTTCAAACTTAAATATAATACATTTATATAGTTGTTGTGAGAATTAATTTATTCTAAATTTAGAGAGATGATGAGAAAATATTTCAACTATCTATAATAAAGAGAGACCAAATATACTAAAGTAATTATTAAATCCAAAGCCCTTAATACATACATAAAAAAGAACAACTCTAAAGTCAAACCAATATGTATTTATATATTAAAAAATAATCCTTGAATTAAATTGAACTCTATAAGTTACCGATATAATTTTTGAGGTGAATTCATAATTTCATTCTTAAATATGGACATTTTGAACTCAAACTCTTAAACTAACTAAACATCTATTCATACTTGGCTTTTAATTGATACAATGTTATAACCTTTGGAAAAAAAACAAATATTATGTTGTATTTTTATGCACCACATTAATTAATATATACAACCTCTTCGTCCATGTCACCCTATTCATTGGCTTTTAATTGATACAATGTTATAACCTTTGAAAAAAAAAATGTTATGTTGTATTTTTATGCACCACATTAATTAATATATACAACCTCTTCGTCCATGTCACCCTATTCCAAGGTCATAGCTCTATGTTTTAGGTTACAAACCAACTTTAAAAAAAATCCAACAAAACCCATGACAACAAAACCAATTGTCATTCTTTTACATAAAAGTATTTGCTTTATCCAACAAAATACAATTCTCCTCATCGATGTGGATGTGTTGTTTGAAAAGGTTCTTGATCTTCTCGTTATGTTAAATCCATCGGGAAAAATACTCGGAACATCATTAACTTCTCGGGCTTGCAAATGTATTATACTTGTGTATTTTCTATGAAATATCATGAATCAATATTACAAGTATCCAGCTTGATTAGTAAGAGAATCCATTTCATGCGCGACCCGTACACACATATATTTGTATTAGTGATAGCAATCAGAAGAAAAAAAATGGGGATCTTAATGAATAGTGTCAGAATTTATTGGAATAGGCTCCATGACTGATTAACCACTATGGATCCCATGCACCATCCTTAAATATACCTATTATTGTCGAATCCATCAGTTGTTTTGTTGCCTCGAATATTATTGATGTAAGGCTAAATAGATGGAACTCATTTGCGGTGGGATGTGTGTGGACAAAATCGGACGCAAACATTGGCTTTTGATACTAAACAAATAACACACGCAATACACCAAAAAAATAATTTATATTAATCTCACACCATATAATCTATATTAATGTCACATCATATATTTCTATGTGCCCTACATTCAAAGCTACGAGCTCGGATATCAATTTAGAAAATAATTGCACAAGAAGCAATTACATATATATATATATTTTAAATTCAAATAAAATACAATACTATAACTATCTATGCATATTTTGTGAGATCCAAATTATTCTAAAATTAATCAAAGTTTAGTGAATACTTCAAGTATTTTTAACACAAACAAACGAAATGTTTTATATATATATAAACTCCAACAAAAACGGACTTAGATATTTATTTATATTAAATGTATATAAGAGATTGTTATTTACCATGATTTCATAAATAATGAAAATAAATAAATAAATAAAATATTTAACACAAACAAACCAAATGTTATATATATATATATATATATATATATAAACTCCAACAAAAGCGGACTTAGATATTTATTTATATTATATGTATATAAGAGATTGTTATTTACCATGATTTCATAAACTATGAAAATAAATATTAAAGAAAAGGTTAGTTATAACAATACATTAATTATAACATAAATAAAAAAAATGATTAAGTATGTTTGTAGAAAATAAAAAAATTACACCAATACGCATATATTAATACAACATTAAAAATATTAACAAATTTATGAACATATTAATTTATATTAATAAGTATGTTTATTCTTGTTAAATACAAATTTAATGTAGTGTAAATAACCCATTTTAATATTCTTTATTATATTATTTTAGTTATAGTTTCTTTTATATAATTGATTTTTATTATCTGCTAAGTATGTTTATTTTGAAATAGAATTTTATAATTTTAATTTAATTATTGATGATGATGATGATGGTTAACGTCCGTTGAGACCAAATAATGGTCTATCAGACCTAAAGAAACGAATTATCTATTTTGATTTAAGATTTTATTCCTATACTCAAAAAGCTTGGAGAGGAGCCTCCCGAGCTCACTATAATTTTGACATTGTAAAAGGCTAGGAAGGTCAGTATTGTAACAAAGATTGTGAAAATGAGATCTAATGTGGTTATACGCGGGGCACTCTAAGAGGAAGTGGTTTTCATCCTCGATGTTCCTATTCTCACATATATGGCAGATCCTTTCCGTCCATGGCGTTTTAGTAACTGCCCAACGACCTGTTTCACTATGGAGCTCATGAGAATTCGTTCTAATCTTTGCTATATTAATTTTCTTCTTCGAGCTAGTTAAAACAGAGAGATACTTTTGATCTTCTAGGGTGGGGTTGATGACCTTCTTATAATAACTTAATTTTCTTTTAGCCGCTAAATATTTCTCACACCACATTTTTTCTTTGAACTTAGAAGTAACAATATCTTTAATGTTATTTATGTTTTGCAATGCATCATTTTCGTTGATCTCCCAATAGTTTAACCAGGCCCTTGTGTCTTTATGCCACCCTCGATTGAGCCTTAGGTGGTTTTGGCTAGAATTTAAAGCTAGCTTAGGAAGTCTATGATCGTCTATGTTACTGATTTTGTGCTTGTACAACAGAAACCTAAGCATAGTCAGGCTCTCAATAGGGGAAAGACCTGCTTCTATAAGGAGAATAGGATAGGGTGTATTACTTTTAATTTTCAGGTTATAAGTTATAAAACGCTTCAGGATTTGCTCAATCTTTCTCCATGATTCTCTGGAGATGCTGCAACCCCAAACCTCACAGCCATATAAGATAACAGGAGTGACTAAAGTTTCAAAGAGGAACTTCTTTTTATCCCACATTGCGAGGTTTGTTATTTTACAATTATTTTCAAGACCAAAGTAAGCTTTCCACCCCCCATTAATCCTTTTCTCAATGCTATGGTTCCAGTTGAGCTTGTGATGAATATCAATTCCTAGGTACTTGTAAGAATAAACTTCCTCCAAGTTATTATTGTCATACATAAAATTAGCGTAAGTGTCCTTTTTGGATTTGATAATCATAACTTTTGTTTTGTCAGCGTTAACAGTCATACCCATGGTAGAGCAGAAATCCTTAAGAAGCCTGACTTGCTTATTAAGATCAGATGGCCACCTTTCCAAAAGAACAATATCGTCAGCATAAAGAAGAAGGATGACGACTATCCCAGCTAAGATCGTGCCATCACATCCTGCTTCCTCTAAATAGCCTTCGAGCTTATCGATGTAAATGCCAAATAGGGTAGGGGAGAGGGGAAACCTTGTTTAACTCTGACGTTACACTTAATATCTTTCAACCACCCTTCATTGCTCTTTAGCTTGGCAATTACATTCTCGTATAACCTTATAGCGGCAACTCTCAACTCGAGAGGAACCTTTAGCTCTTCTAATCTATTCCAAAGGTTGTATCTAGGAACCGTATCGAAAGCCTTTCTAAAGTCCACAAAGCAACAAAATAAATTGGATTTATCATTACGACATTCCTCCGCAATGATCCTAAGCATAACAAGGTGGTCTGTTGTTGAGTGATGCCTTCTGAAACCTTCTTGGCCTTTAGCCCGCTTACCTTCACTTTCAAGCCATATGCTTAACTTCTTTTCCAAAATACTACCATATAACTTGGCTAAGAGAGGGCTGATCATAATTGTTCGATAATTAGAGGGGTTATTTGTATCCCCACTTTTAAAAATAGGGATAATGAGGCTGTCAGTCCAAGGTTTAGGGAACCCTTGCTTGACGGCTTGATTGAAAAGCTTGTGGATGTGGGGGATGACGACATGACCTCCAATTTTTAGGATTTCCGCTTGGTAACCTTCAATGTCCTTAGCTTTCCCATTAGCGAGGCGATTAACCCCAAACTTAATGTCTTCTAAAGAGAAAACTTCTTTCGTTGTGAGAAGGGTTTCCAAATTATCCATGACATTTGGAGATTCATAAAGCTTTTTAAGATAGGAATTCCAATCGTGAAGAGCAATTTTATTATTATCCTTAGTCTTCCTAGTTAGAATATGCCTCCAAAATTTCTTAGGAGCTACCTTAGAGAGGTGTAAGAGATTATCCTGCCTTTGACGAATGTACTGCCTCTTTTTCCTTTTAGTTAGGGCTTTGTATATTTTTATCTTGCCCATTTTAAGAGATTCATGAACAGCTTCATTAATTTCACTCCTTGCACTTTTACAATCTTTGTCATACCATGGATTGGTTTTGCTATTTCTTTTATTATTTGAAACTTCAATTGAAAACTTGTTAATAGAATATGAGAGGGTTGTAGTAAAATTATGATAGAGGTCTTCTATGTTGTCTATATTAGATAAAGGAAGCAAATTAGTTTTTAATTCATTTACAAAGAGATCATTTTTATTTCTATCAAATATTAAGTTCTTTTGGCTATAAGTATTATTTTCTATGGGAACTCTATGCATGACAAAATTGAGAGTTATAAGTAAAGGCCTATGATCAGAGTCAGGTTCGTGGTCGTTTAAGATGTCAAAATTTATTATTTCATTGTATAATGGGAGATCGGAAATAACGTAGTCTACCATGCTACTACCAAGTCCATGGATGCAGGTCATCTTGCTGGAATTGGGCCACTTCTATAGACCATTGCAAATTATGAGATCCTGAGCACTACAGAGCTTGACTAGCTCCGACCCAAAAAAAATTTCCCCGAGATCTTCAGAGCTCCTTTTGTACCTGCTAGCCAGAGTAGGGTCTTCGTCTAACCAAAGAGGATGAGGGTTGGAATGATTGCTTAGAATAATAGCTTGGTTGTTTGAAGTTCGAGCATTAAAGTCACCTATTAAAAGGATATTACCGTCATTCCTTAGGCTAGAAATATCATTCTCTAAACCATTGTAAGGGTTAGTTTTATCTAGATTCTTCTTCTTATAGAAGTTAGAATTAATGGGGGGAAAATAACATATTTCTATGTAGGACATTTTATTATTAATGTCTTTGATATCTATCCAACTATATTGGTTGTGAGGGTCGTTTTTATAAATCCTAACATGGGGGGAGATGTTCTTCTTAATGTAACAAGCAATTCCCCCAATGCCTCTACGGGAGGATCGCTTGTTCCAGGTAGACTATAGCGTAAAGCCATCTATGTTGGGGACCTTAGATTCTTCGTGCTCCCAAGTTTCAACAAGCAAAATAATATCAACATCATTTGAAATCCAACTTAGCTTGGTGCCTTTGTTCCATGGGAAGCCCCGACAATTCCAGGAAAGGATCCGGAGCATGTTTAATTGTTATTGATTACTATCTTTTTGGTTTCTATCTCGAATAAAGGCTTTTCTATTTCTGATTATTGCCCATTTTCCTTCCTTTCTAGCTTCTTTTACCTTTTGAACCTCCTTTCTTAATTCTGCTTGATCTTCTGGAATGAGATCTTCATTTATGAATATTCCTGTTCCTTTTAGACTTGAGGTTTTACTAAGTATGTCGTGCTTATGATCAGCGGAGCTCACCTTTATGCAGATTAGTCTTCCTTTATTCTCGGTTAGTTTCCCCAACCTTGTTGCTTCTATGAGACACAATGTTTCAATTTGTAATCTATTATGTAGTTCTGTCTGGGCTAAGGCTAAAGTATCCTCATTGATGCAGCCCAGGCCACTCCTAGGCCGCAACTACCAGGATCATCCCAACATCCATGCATACAAACCATGCATTCAAGATAAAACCATGACCCAATTCATAACTCAATAGAAGATGCGCCATACCATCACTTCAATCCACAAAAACTCATATGACTACTTACTAACTTGTTTAACAACGAATGGCTCGGAATGTTTTAAAACAACTCAAAGTTTTCCATTACCACAACCTTTATATATGGTTTTGCAGCGCGGCCTTTTCAAACTGCGTCCACACATTAAACCTGCGCCCGGTTGGAGTGTATATCTGGTTGGAATTTCTTAAACAATCGACGGCCTATGCGCTTACACGTAGACTCCCTTCTCGTTCTGGAACTGATATTCCCACATATATGTGAGGTGTCGTCTGAACAGCGTTTCTTGAACTTGTTAACTAATATACACATATAGCCTGGACAGGGCATTCAACACATACGGCTCCTGGACAGTATACAAACATTCAGCGTATATATATATCACTGCTTACAGTATCCAAGTTCGATATATATCTATGTCACAATTAAACACACGCATAACAGGTTTGTAAACCTTCTTCCCTAACGCCGCCTCCTCAGCAATTAACCGCACAACAGGTATATAATTAAACAACCCTTCTACCTCCGAATATACCAGCCTTAATTAAATGTTGAAACCTGTTATCAAATTCAACCGAACAGCAGATTATCATTATGCGCATTTGATGCATATAAGGCATACGTTGGACAGCTTCAAGCATAATTAATTGTGCACTGGTATAACGCCATTCCACCGGGTTAATAAACAACAGTTGTATGCGCCTTCGCCTAGGAACGATCAACAACGCCGATAAGGTCTCAAACAGATGCGATAACCTTCAAGTATAATTTCACATATAACCAGAGATGGAAAAAGATTTAACACAGGCGGATATCCTTAGGAAAGAACATCGATTCTTATTCAAACAGAAACGGGTGCGTGAATATTTCAATGAACAGAGAACTACGCCGTATTATCATCACGAGGTTGATGCGTATGGACAAAGATTTTTTTCTTCGCTAAGCCATCAAATGGGGATCGCAAGAATACTATGTTAGCGAACCATATGCGCCATTAAAAATCAATACCGCTTTAATTTTGTAATTCCATTACAGTCAATTCATAAAGCCACTAAAACTCTAGGTATGCAATCGGAATTCAAGCCTTCAACGATTAACATACAGGATTGTAGCGCATAGAAAAACAAGATCCATTAACCCTGAGTGCAAATTTCACATTATACAACATCGATTTCTCACCGCAATTGCGCATTCAATATTATATGACACCGATTTTCATATTTACAATAAACAACCATTCACACACAGTTTTCTATTCATGGCCAGATATACAATCTATGGCCTCACACTCTTCTCTGCCTTCAATGTCTTGAGGCTTCCTAATTTATTAACTTAGCATGATCTAAAAATCACTCAACTAAAGCTCATGCAATGCATACATATGGCAAAAGCATCTTTTTAGCTTTATTCTGTCTTTTTCCTATTCTAAGATAGAAAAGCTATCCTTATCCCTTACTGATCCACATCCATCACTTTTATGCCTAAAAGCTCCCCTAGTTTTATTTGAGAATATCTAATAAAAGCCTAAATGCATGACCCCTATGTCTATTATTTACAATAATTTCCTTTTGAGTTGATGCTCCCGCATCATACTCCCAAGGTAGAAAAATTCATGATCTCCTGATCATGTGTTCAGCTCTATGTTTGCCTGGATCCCATATCTTGTAATGTAAATTTGCACTTGCCGCTGCTTCTGTCTGTTCTTCTCCAGGTCTCCACACTTTATGCTGCTTTGCTCCACTAGCTGTACTCTTGCAGTCTTCTGTTGTCTTCCTCTTACTGCTTCTCTTTCGTTTCACTGCTGCTGGTCTCTTCCGGAATTCCTTCATCATCATCCGCCTCATCATTTCGATTTCTTTGTCCAACAGATTTTCTCCAGCTTCTTCAGTAAGACCTGTACTCACAAAACAATTGTTAGAATAAAAAATATAAGGCATCAGTGCCTCTTTTGCTGCTAGTGTTGTCTCAACTGCCATCATAAGTGTCGCTCCACATGTTGCTCTAGCTGTCTCTATGAATGTTGCTGCCTCCCAAACTTCCTGTCCCTTTGCAACATTCCTTTGCTCAGCACCTGCACTTTCATCTGCAATTTCATCTGCAACTTTTTCCTCAGCTTCTTCTGGCAACACTTCAGTATGCTGCTCTGAGTTTCTTCCCAGCTTCTCTGTCAGCACATCAGTATGCTGATTCGCATTCACCATGAGACTGTCAGCTACTTTCGCCTTCTTACCATCTACCTCCAGGATATCCTTCTGCTCTCGTGCACTGTACTGAACTCTTTCATCTGCTGCAATCTCCTTATCATACCCTGGATTCTCCAACCAGTATTCCAACAAGGCAATTTCTCTGTAGCATTGCTAAAGCATCTCATCATCACTTGTATTCATATGAACTTCCTCTTGTTCTGTAACAGTTGCACAAGGTTGTACATCCTCCTCAGTAAAACCTGTCATCATATCGCAATTGTCAGCTACAAAAATACATGGTTTTACATTATCCATGTGATCTGGATTTGCCCAATAACTCAAGAATTCATCAATGATCTTCTTCTCTGTTTTCATTTCCTCCTGTAATCTTGCTACCTCAGCATCGATCTGAACAGCTTTCAGGTTCAACTCTTCTTGCACAAACTCTAAAGTTTGTTTATCTTCCTGTGCTGTACCTGCAAACATGCCCAACTCATTAGTTTTTAAATTACAAGACTTTTCAGTCTTGACTGCTTCCTTCAACATTTTCCTCTTAATATATCTGCATGCGGGAATTTCAAACTCCAACTGTGGCACAAGAACTCTAAGTCCCTTTTTCAACAAGGCAATCATAATTTGCTTCAACCTTCTCTGCAACTGTCGCCAAATCACTCTCTTTCCCTTCAGTGGAAAGATCCATTTTCCTTTCTGACCTTTCTGCTTTTGCAGCCATTCTTCCAGTACCTGCAATTGTAACTTCATTACTTCAATCTCTCTTTCTCGAACTCCTGCAGTCATCCCACCAGCTAATTGTCTTTCACCTGCAAACATCCACAAATTGTCAGATTTAAAACTATATGACCCTTTGGTCTTACTTGAAGTTTCAGTCTTCAAGCCTTCATCTTCACTATCTCCCAGAAATTCTCCTTGTTCTGGTTCACAAATGTATTCTTCCACTTCAACTTCCTTTGGACTCATCTTCTTGCCATTTACCTTGGCATCCTCTTACTTCTGTCCTCTACCGTGGCTTTTTCCTGAACCTCTACTATGACTATCAGTAGTCATCTTCTCCTTCGCCATGAGTTCCTCACCTATGTGTTGCATGAAGCCTCTACCACAACAAGCTCTCTTGCTGCCACTTACCTCACCAATCCTTCCCTCCGGATCTGGTCTTTTGGTAATCATTGGTCCTCTGCTGGAACCTTTCGAGCATCCTCTACTGCTCCTGTAGGCTTCTCTCATCTGCAACTTTCTTCAACCTCTGTTGAATCTTCTTTGCAACAAGCCTCTGCAACAGCTAGTCCTCTTAGCTGCAATCTTACCTCACTAAGCTCTCCTCACTTAGTCTTTTGGTAAGCACGGTCCTTTGTCTAGAACCTTCTTCTGAGCAACACCTTTGCTCCCTCTAGGCTTCTGCAATCTCCTTCTCTCTCCTGAGAACACTTCAGTTGTCCTCTTTATCCAATTCCTTATTGGATTCTTCAGGTTCACTGCCACTTCTCTGCAACCATAAACTTCAATTACAAATTTCAAATCAGAAAATAATTTTACCTCTCAAGATCTTGCATGATCTTGTCTTCCTTCTTCTTCTGCAATCCTGTTCACTTGTGGAGTTTGCATATCAAATTTAAAAACCATTCATCACACATTCAATTCTCAAAAAGAAACAAATATCTTCAGCTGAGCATTCTAGCTCTGATACCACCTGATGCAGCCCAGGCCACTCCTAGGCCGCAACTACCAGGATCATCCCAACATTCATGCATACAAACCATGCATTTAAGATAAAACCATGACCCAATTCATAACTCAATAGAAGATGGGCCATACCATCACTTCAATCCACAGAAACTCATATGACTACTTACTAACTTGTTTAACAACGAATGGCTCGGAATGTTTTAAAACAACTCGAAGTTTTCCATTACCACAGCCTTTATATATGGTTTTGCAGCGCGACCTTTTCAAACTGCGTCCACACATTAAACCTGCGCCCGGTTGGAGTGTATATCTGGTTGGAATTTCTTAAACAATCGACGACCTATGCGCTTACACGTAGACTCCCTTCTCGTTCCGGAACTGATATTCCCACATATATGTGAGGTGTCGTCTGAGCAGCGTTTCTTGAACTTGTTAACTAATATACGCATACAGCCTGGACATGGCATTCAACACATACGGCTCCTGGACAGTATACAAACATTCAGCGTATATATATATCACTGCTTACAGTATCCAAGTTCGATATATATCTATGTCACAATTAAACACACGCATAACAGGTTTGTAAACCTTCTTCCCTAACGCCGCCTCCTCAGCAATTAACCGCACAGCAGGTATATAATTAAACAACCCTTCTACCTCCGAATATACCAGCCTTAATTAAATGTTGAAACCTGTTATCAAATTCAACCGAACAACAGATTATCATTATGCACATTCGATGCATATAAGGCATACGTTGGACAACTTCAAGCATAATTAATTGTGCACTGGGTAAACGCCATTCCACCGGGTTAATAAACAGCAGTTGTATGCGCCTTCGCCTAGGAACGATCAACAACGCCGATAAGGTCTCAAACATATGCGATAACCTTCAAGTATAATTTCACATATAACCAGAGATGGAAAAAGATTTAACACAGGCGGATATCCTTAGGAAAGAACATCGATTCTTATTCAAACAGAAACGGGTGCGTGAATATTTCAATGAACAGAGAACTACGCCGTATTATCATCACGAGGTTGATGCGTATGGACAAAGATTTTTTTCTTCGCTAAGCCATCAAATGGGGATCGCAAGAATACTATGTTAGCGAACCATATGCGCCATTAAAAATCAATACCGCTTTAATTTTGTAATTCCATTACAGTCAATTCATAAAGCCACTAAAACTCTAGGTATGCAATCGGAATTCAAGCCTTCAACGATTAACATACAGGATTGTAGCGCATAGAAAAACAAGATCCATTAACCCTGAGTGCAAATTTCACATTATACAACATCGATTTCTCACAGCAATTGCGCATTCAATATTATATGACACCGATTTTCATATTTACAATAAACAACCATTCACACACAGTTTTCTATTCATGGCCAGATATACAATCTATGGCCTCACACTCTTCTCTGCCTTCAATGTCTTGAGGCTTCCTAATTTATTAACTTAGCATGATCTAAAAATCACTCAACTAAAGCTCATGCAATGCATACATATGGCAAAAGCATCTTTTTAGCTTTATTCTGTCTTTTTCCTATTCTAAGATAGAAAAGCTATCCTTATCCCTTACTGATCCACATCCATCACTTTTATGCCTAAAAGCTCCCCTAGTTTTATTTGAGAATATCTAATAAAAGCCTAAATGCATGACCCCTATGTCTATTATTTACAATAATTTCCTTTTGAGTTGATGCTCTCGCATCATACTCCCAAGGTAGAAAAATTCATGATCTCCTGATCATGTGTTCAGCTCTATGTTTGCCTGGATCCCATATCTTGTACTGTAAATTTGCACTTGCCGCTGCTTCTGTCTGTTCTTCTCCAGGTCTCCACACTTTATGCTGCTTTGCTCCACTAGCTGTACTCTTGCAGTCTTCTACTGTCTTCCTCTTACTGCTTCTCTTTTGTTTCACTGCTGCTGGTCTTTTCCGGAATTCCTTCATCATCCTCTTATCCTGAAATGAAATCAATAGGGGAAAAGAATATCCAAAAATGCGTTGAAAAAAATAAGTGTGCGCATTGATAAAAACCGAAAGAAGAAAAGAGGTGTTGGAGGTTACGTTTTAGAGTGGATGAACAGAAGTCAAATTCGTTGGCAATTTTGGGATAGCGGGAGACGTAAGGATTATTTTGATGGGTTTCGAGATACACGGAGTCTTCTATTACATCACGATTGATGCGGGGAGAGCAATGGTCAAGTATTAAGTGGAGCAACATATTTGAATACCAGAACTGTGCATGTGATAATGTTATCTTGACGTTGACGTTGATGTTTTGTTTGTCCAGTTTTCCAATTGCGTATGCCGACCGTATGTTAAGAATGAACGTAATCAAAGCGAGTTCTTATTATATTTATATATGGTCAAAGCGTGACGATATGGCAATTCCTATTTCCAACCCCATTGAAACATAAATGCAGCCTGACATGCAAGGGATATAACATTTGCTTTGTTGCTAAAATGCCAAAGTCAACCCCATTGAAACATAAATACAAGAGAACTGCTATATCCCTTGCATGTCAGGCTGCATTTATGTTTCAATGGGGTTGGAAATAGGAATTGCCTGACGATATGCCCTCCATGGCCTTCCGTATATTTTGTATCTCTCAAGTCTGGACGTGAGACCTCTCTTTCGCGATTCGCAACTATGCTGCATTGAATACGTTTCGATGTACGTTTCTGGTCATTATCATTAATAAAACAAAATAACGAAATCAATAAAAACATAGTGAACAATTGCATGGCAAATCGTCGACATCAACGTACGTTTCTGGTCATTATCATTAATAAAACAAAATAATGAATCAATAAAAAATAGTGAACTATCGTCGAGATCAATGTGGGGAAATTTAAAATTTAATTCAAAACTGCTAAGGGTATTGTCACCGAATTGGTTTAAAAGTTGTTTATTAAGATTTCTACCAAATTAATAATATTTTAATTAAATATTTGTTTGGATAGTTAAATATTTATGATAGTTCTTGAGATGTAACATGTGTCTTATATAGATGCATATTAAGCAGATGTTTATGCTTATATATGACTTAATTTATCTAAGCTTTTTGGCTCAGTGAATGCATCCAGGTACTCTTCAAATGACATCATACTAAAATATTGATGTATTTTTATTTGCTTAATAAAATCATGTCTTTTTAGGAAAAAAAATAAAATATGAGAATTATTATAAATTTTGGAAAAACTACTAGTATATAAATATATGTTTAACTAATTTCTTAATAATTATGCTCATAAAAAATATTAATATTTTATTAGATGATAAACATAGAGATTATTACAAATTTTAGTAAAACAATGATATTAACTCATGTTTGAGTTTTAATGTAGTATTAAATGATATTATAATATATTTAAATTTTATTATAATATAAAATAATAGCCATTTATATATTAGTAAGAAATTAAAATTAATAATTAAATTTAATATTCTATTTTTAAATTTTTATTTATTAATAAACTGGTTTTTAAAACTAACATCCCTAAATATTAACTTTTGATTAACCTCGATGAACTGTTCAAGTTAGGAGTTGTCTATAATGCGACTTTTTGAGATTCCGGTGACGGAATCGGGCAGAAGAAATTGAGATGAAATCATGATTTGTTGCAGTTAAAATGGTTTTTTAAGTGCATATTCGGATTCAGCACCCTGAAAAACCCCTGGGACGCTTTCATTGTGCAGAAACTAGTTATCAAACTTGGATTTCAATAAATTACTGCCGGATTTTCACCGGAAAAAATCGCCGAAAAAGCTTTCAAAAAGTCGCGTTAAAGACTACGGCTTCAAGTTATGACCTCTTTGCAGGTTTTATTTAACATAAATATCCACGTATAGTACTGTACATCAAATCAGCTTTATTCCATGAACCATAATCCGTCGGCGTGTCAATTTATATTACTTCAGGAAGGTTCTTGGACTACAAAATTCAACCCGCTGCCCATTGCCCAAAGTTATGACCGCAAAAGTTTTTGATATCGAGATGTCATAGCAGAACTAAGCTGACTATAAACAACAGAACTGATTGCGTTTTGATAAAACGAAGCAAAGCGAGTGGAAGGCGATGATAATCAAGTATTACTACGTGAAAGGAAACCATCATATGACTTTGATTGTCAGAATTATATGCAATCGTCCAGGTATCCAGTTCAAGGGCCGTTGTATTTCGTGGCGCATGGATTACGTATTATATAGAACGTTCATCAGCCATCTATGTTTGAATCTGACGGTATTCTATTCGAAGATAACAACGATTACACGTGCTCTTCTCTAGCTTCTAGGCAAAGGCGCCCCCGAACTCCTTTGACCCAGCGATCAGTAGCCACGAACCAGCCACGCTATAAGAGCGGATCTATGCTTCATGCAGAGCACGTCCGGCTAAAGAAAGCCTGTTATTTGTTTCAGCAATTTTGATAGCAGAAGAGTTAACAATATTCAGCATCCTTGCATTTAAATTCTATTATAGCTCAAGGTTAAAAATCCCTTAGATCAGAGATGCAGAAATCGAAAAACCCATCTGCGCTTGTTGTCTTAACGTCAATAATACTTCTCGTTGATGTTATTGCCGTGGCACTTGGGGCTCCGGTTTATTCGAGTGAAAGCTATGACGACCCTCGTGGTGGGAAATCGGTGTCTAGTTCAATAAGGTCCGTTTGTAGGCAGACACGATTTCCTGAACGTTGTGTCTCGTCATTAGCTACATACGCTGCATACGAGACGGCAACGCTTGACAATTTGATGGATTTGATAATGAAAGAGAGTATGGAACGGGTACAACATGCTCACGATTTTGCTATGAGTTTAAACAAAAATATCATGAATGGAAAAGAACTTGCAGCATGGCAAGACTGTGCCCAACTTTTTCAACATACGATTGATCATCTCAACGTTTGCTTGAGTAACAATTCAGTCAAGAAAGACATCCCCATTTGGCTCAGCGCAGCCTTGACAAATCAAGACACTTGTTTAAATGGTTTCCGTGATTTCAATTTAACAGCTACGAGTAGCATAAGCCCTCTGCTGTCTTCAAGAGTTCTTAATGTGTCAGAATTATTGAGCAACTCCCTTTCCATGTACAAGCTTTCCAGCAGCTCTTCTGACACCTTGAAAAACCGCCGTTTGTTGAGTTTTAAACCGAAGGAGGAATTCCATTCTCACTACGGTCGCACCGAGAAAGATGGATTTCCCGAATGGTTATCAGCAGCAGATCGAAGACTGTTACAATCATCCAGCCTTGCCAGCCAAGCGAACGTGGTGGTTGCCGAAGATGGTTATGGTAATTATCGGACCATCACTCAAGCAGTAAACGCTGCGCCTCAGAAGAGTAATAAAAGGTATGTCATCTACGTCAAGACCGGAATTTATAACGAGAATGTCGAAATATCGAAGAAGATGACAAATCTGATGTTCATTGGCGATGGCATGGATCGAACGGTCGTCACCGGAAACAAAAACGCTCAAGATGGTTCAACTACTTTCAACTCTGCAACTTTCGGTAACCATTTAACTCTATGGATTTCTTAAAATTTTGATTATATTATAGATATGTGCTTATATACAATTCTCAAATAATCATTTAAATCTATGTGATTGCTATGGATCTTCTTAAAATTTTGATTATATTATAGATACATGTTTATGTACAATTCTCAATTTCAGTGTCTGCTGTCCTTGTGATCTTAAACGACTAATTGTTTGTGGATAGCTGTTTCTGGAAATGGATTTATTGCGAGAGACATGACGTTCCAAAACACAGCGGGAGCTCAGAAGCACCAAGCCGTGGCACTTCGAGTAGGCGCAGACCTCTCGGTGGTGTATCGTTGCAGTATCAAAGGGTATCAAGACACTTTATGTGTTTACTCCCTTCGCCAATTTTACAGAGAAGTAGATATCTATGGCACCGTTGATTTTATCTTTGGCAACGCAGCCGTGGTGATCCAGAATAGCAATATCTTCGCAAGAAGACCCATGAACCAACAACAGAACACAATTACAGCTCAAGGAAGAACGGATCCCAATCAAAACACTGGAATTTCCATCCAAAATTGCAAGGTAAGTGCAGCTTCTGATCTTCTAGCGGTTGAAGGGTCCATCAAAACATACCTGGGAAGGCCGTGGAAACAATACTCTCGAACTGTCTTCATGCAGTCCGCTCTCGATGACTTGATTGATCCTGCCGGTTGGCTGGAATGGGACGGAAATTTTGCGCTTCAAACATTATACTATGGCGAGTACATGAACACAGGGGTCGGTGCAGTAACATCAAAATGAGTCAGTTGGCCGGGATTCCATATCATCACAAGCGCCACGGAGGCGGCCCGATTCACAGTCGGTCAATTCCTTTCTGGTAATTCATGGATTCCAGCTACAGGGGTTGCTTTTACGTCGGGATTGAATTGATGATATTTTTGTAAAATCGCATATTTCATTATTATTTTAATGCCACAATAAGTTTCTCCATTGAGTTGCCATGGAAGAGCAAAGGAAGATGCTGTCGTTGATAACAGCCATCTATTTCGGTTAACACACCCATAACAACGAAGCCATGTTGATGTACATGGGACGTTAAATATTTTTCTTAATTGTATTTCAGTTTAATTTAGAATGCCTAAGACCCTCCGATTTCAAGAAGTTGTGAATGGTAGTTATAAGTGTTTTCATATTTATTATGAAGATATTTTTATATAATAATATTTTTACGATAATAATCGCGATGATGGTGAATGTCTGTAAAATCAGAATAAAAGAGGTGAGTAAAATTTTAATAAAAGTTAAAGCATATGAAAAAATATAATTTAATATAACAATAATGTTAATTTGGTTTTTTCTTACCATTCATTTTAAATATTATGTTCGTCCAGAGGGTGTATAATTCTTTAAAACATTTTGTTATTTATTTGATATTATTAATTTTAATTCGTATTTTAACTATTTATTGTATTTTCACATTTTTAACTTCTAAAAATAAGCTATATAATAGTTAATTTTAAAATTTAAAATGAACATATTTACTATATTTTCACATTTTTGATTGTGAAATGCGTGAAAGGTAAGAGATAGTAATTATTTATTTATTTATTTTAAAAGTTTTTATCCCAAGGATAATTTTTATATTTATGAAAATATTTTTATAAAAATGGATAATATTTATATTTATGAAAATATTTTTATAAAAATAATTTTTTTTATATGATATCTTTAATAATTAGAAGTAGTTTTCATGTTATAAATCTTTAATCACATATGTTTTGAAATTTTTTTATTAATATTAATATTCACACAAATTAAAATATATATGAACTAAGTTTATTAAATCCTTTCAATATTATACTTTAGAAAGATAGTTAAAGTGTTTAGAATATCTTTGTTTTTCAAAGAAAGAGGCATATACGACACCAAAGGTAATATTTTGGATATAATCATAGTATTAGGATTAGAACATGGAAATCATAAATATTTTAAATACTACCATAATATTGGGATAAAATTATGGTAACTATAAAGTGTTAAAAAACATTATTTTATATATATATTAAATGATAATAATTATGTATATAAAAGACATTATTTTATAAATCTCTTTTAAATTAAAATTAGTTACATCCCTTTGAAGAACTATATTTAAAGGAACATGTGACCAAGAACAAACCACCTAAAATTTAAGCAATGAAAACAGGAGATGTCTTGGATTGAGTTACATCATTTTAAGAACTTATAATAACTTATAATAGAACACCATGATATTAATCTAAACCAACCACTCCCCCACTTAATTGTAATGCTAAAACCAATGGTAGAAGCCTAACGTTATCATAAGTTAGTGTAACTAGGTCCTCTAGTGTTTTCCCTCATAAATTAAGTATTGAGATGTCATAAGGAATGGAGATCCCCAACTTGACTTAGAGTTTATATATGTGGGAAACAATGAAGTCCAAAATATTTACTAGAAGGTAATGAATTTTCTATTAAAATTCTAGCACATATTTGATAACTTTATATACAACAATGATTCAAATTAGAATGTATGGGATAACTAATATAAATTCCACAAATGATTGGATCTTACTAAAGAAAATTCCACACTCGAAAAGAGACTTTCTTTTGAGCATATATTAACTCATTACTAAAATCACAATATGTTTTACTAGGGATAAAATTACGCAAAATAATAACTCAAATCCCTCAAATCAACTATTCCACTATGAATTTCTATTAAAAAAAATTAGTTTACAATAAAAAGTAATTTCCAAAATAATCATTCAAATCCCTTCATTCTTCAATTAATTAATTTATTGATAACTACATTTTTAATTAATTAATTTAACAACAACAACAACACTACTTTACTATGAAAACCTTTTTCGCCTAAAACTTTATACCTCTCCATACCTTTATCTCTAAAGGTATTCCTCAACTCTAAATTTATTTAATGATTATATATATCTATATATATATATCTATATATATATATATATATATATATATATATATATATATATATATATATATATATATTTATATATTTATATTAATATTTATATTAAAAATACAAAATAAATTATTAAATATTTTATATGATAATATAAAAATGATAAATTATAAATATAATAACATAAAATAATTTTTTAGATAACAAGAAAAATAATTTTTTTTTAATGTCAAAGTAATGTTAATAATATTAATATAGATTCATCTGAAGTATAGATTTACCAAGATAGAGAGGGATGAAATCTCTTGATATGTAAACTTTTTTTTTAGAGTGCTAGACTTGAAAAATGATTTGCAACTAGAGAGATTTAATCTATCTCGAAGCTTGGTTAACACACACACATACATACATACATACATACATACATACATACATACATATAACTGTGTTTTTTAGTGCATAAATAGATACAATGCTTTAAAAAGTATCTTTGAGCACTTGAAATCCATAGACTACACAACTTAAATGTGGGATTCTAATAAATATTTGCTATGTATTAATTACTTAATTTATATTTGCATAATTGATATAAAACATACTTATCATATTCTATTTATGGCTTTGAGAGACAAAGTGAAATATGTTACCATATTGTAACACATTAATCTAGTACATTATTAATGTTTTATAACGTTTTTAATTAAATCTAACTATATATATATATATATATATATATATATATATATATATATATATATATATATATATATATATATATGTGAACTAGTGGAGAAAGAGGAATTTATATTAGACATTGCTCTTTTATTTATAGGATATTTTATTTTTCTTTTAAAAGAGCCAAATGTCAACTCAAAGAATACATAAGGAATTATACATCTCCTTCGTACTATCTTGTCTCTTTTCATAATTATTACATCCATAGATATATTCTACAATTTTTTACTAGTTTAATATCAAGCCAATAAAAATAAAAATTAATGAAATATTCATTAATTAAAAAAGAAAAAAAAAATCAAAATACCTTTCAAACAAATATAAAGATTTAAGATGCTATATTCCGTATGGAATCCATAATGTTAAGTGAGAGATTTGAACATAGGTGAGAAAGATTTCATTCTTTCTTTAAAACCACCCAAGATAACCACCTAATTGAGTAACAAAATAGTATTAGATTATTTATAATAAAAATTATATATTTATTGTTATTTTAATTTCTAATTTTTGAAAGAATAATTATTTCATTTTTTTAAAATAATTGTGATTTTAAATAATCTAAAATAACATTTCATTTAATTAATTTGTAAATATTGATTATAATTTGGATTAATTAATTTTTTAAATTTTAATAAATTTATACTAAAAAACAATAATAAATACAATAGGTAAGTTATTGTAAATATTTTATTGTAATAAGGATGATGTAGACTAAGGTATCATTTTATAATTTATATGCTTAAGTGTACCATTTAACAATCAAGTTGAAGTTTGTGCATTATTTTATGGTTTAAGAATAGTAAAATTCATAATCATCATTGGTGGCAATAGTAGAACTATTAACTCACAAACCCATTATCATTGGTGATAATAGCAGAATTATTAAATTCATGAGACTTAATCGACTTCTCTCACAACAAACTAACTTCCATTCTTTTTAGCCCCAATGAACTACTCTATAACACATCTACAAGGAATTATAGAATTACACATATAGTATTATCATGAGGATTATTAAAGAATTGAAATGACAAAAAAATAATTTCTATACTGAAATTGAAATTGGATAAAACGGTAAGTGAAGTTTAATAGGGTGGAAGATTCATTTTAAGGAGAAAATTGCAAAAAATAATAATGATGTAAAAATATAAAATTAAAAATTTATATACTAAAAATAACAAATAATAAAATATGAAGAATAAAATAATAAGGTAACACTAAATAATTTGAAAATAAGATAAAGTATAAATCTATGACCTAGCCCTAAGGGATAATTTAAGTGGCTGAGTTCCTATTGTTAAGTATCTTTACAATTGGGAGGTCATGGGGTCAAATCTCCTCAGCCCTAAGGGATAATTTAAGTGGCTGAGTTCCTATTGTTAAGTATCTTTACAATTGGGAGGTCATGGGGTCAAATCTCCTCGGTGCCCTTGGGGTTAGGCCCGTCTAGATTTGCTCTTGAATTATTAGGTGCGACACTCAGTAACTGTGAACCACAATTAAAAAAATTAAACCTATGATAAAAATATTTAAAAGAATATAATAATATAAAAAGAAGGATGAATAATTTTATATATATATATATATAGATATAGATATATATATATATATACCTTTCGTGTTGGTAAAAAGTAATAAAATTTATTTTAATTATTTCAACCAATTTTGAATCAATAATTAGTTATGGAATTATCTATAGAACCTGTAAATAGAAAATGACTACGAAATCAAGATTTGTTGGTTCTCTATTGGGGAAATAAAGGTATGTATGCTTATAACAAATCTATAAAGCTTTTGCTACTTGGGGGTTGGAAAAAGAAAGATATGGGAGCTTCTATGGCCTATCTAGGGATATGGTGGGAATCTATAAAGCTTTTTCTACTTGGGGGTTGGAAAAAGAAAGATAGGGGAGCTTCTATGGCCTATCTAGGGATATGGTGAGAGAGATCTTATTATTAATGGATTTATCTCTATTTTGAGAGAGATTATTCTAAGGCATGAAAAAGGCATTCTCTTGAGAGACAAAAGGTTAGCGTGTTAGAGAAAGCAAGCCAATGATAGATTTTCATAATTGTTATTAGTTTTTTGTCTATAAATATCGTATATATGGTGCCACAGTGAACTTTCTTCAACATTCTCCAGTCAACACTCACAATGAACTTTCTTCAACATTCTCCAGTCAACACTGAAGTTATTGCATGGGGGTATTTGGGAAAATATATTTTATTTTCTCATATTGTTAAAGTATGCCTCTCGAGAGTTTGGAGTCTCTTGCGAATGCAAAATGCACATGTATTAAATTGCGAGCTATTTTATTGTTTAATGCCAGAAAAGAATCTAGTTTGTATTGGGAGTGTGTTCGTGTCATCTCACGATGTGAAGAAAAGAGAAAATAATGCAAATATGTTCACTATGTTTGTTTTTTAAAAATACTTCTCACGCTTAGATATAAGTTAATTATTTTTTGGAAAATTTCCATGATTCGTGTGTCGATGAGCATAGGTTAAATATATTTATCTTCTTCAAAAGATTTGTTTTTCATTTGTTGGAAAACTATCATGACTTCTATGTGGAAGATAAATAAATTACCTAAGTCTTTTTTCTTGAAAAAAATGCATATGAACCTTTCCCATAAAATCTTCTATGTGGAAGATAAATAAATTACCTAAGTCATTTTTCTTGAAAAAATACATATGAACCCTACACATAAAAGAAAAAGAAACCATCTTGTTTTATTAAAAATGATTACAGGGAATTATGTGTATGAAGAGCTAGATTATCGTATTAATATTCACATGGTTTCTATACATTATTCTTGAAAAAGAAATATATATATATATATATATGAAATGAACAATTAATATGTTAGTTTTGTTGGAATATATATAAAATTAGGAAAATAATAGTTAATGTTGTGTAACAAATAGTAATCTACTGTGCTAGAAATATGTATAATTGCATGCACTAACTATGGTATTAGTTTTCCATTTTAGAAATGATTTTTACTTACACGCCCAAAGATGATAAGTTGTTGGGCTAGTTTATTTAGAAGAAGATATGTATCGCATGCACAAAGATAATATCCGTTGTGTTAGCTTTTTTTTAGAAGAATATGTACTTTCATGAATGAATAATAGCTATCGTATTATGATTTCTTTTGGAAAATAAATGTATTCTACACACATGGAAAGAATAACTATTCAAGTTGTGTAACAACCTTGGTTAAAAATCCAAGTAAAAATATATACGACCATAGTCATGGGACATGTATTCCAAGCTGAACGGTGGCCAAAACATCCTAGTAGGTATTCATTCGGTTTATTATGGCTAAGAGAATTGACAAAGGTAATGGAAAAATCTTTGGAAAGGTAAAGTGGCATTTTGGCAAATTTATTAATGAAAAATAATGGAAATTAGGAGAAAAGGAAGGTGAAAGGACACAGGTTGCATGTGAGGAGGAAAATAAAGAAAGTAGAGGCCTCACTAATAAAAAGGCTTTTGAGGATCAGTTAGGAAGCTTTTGATAGGTTTTTGGTGGAACTCTCTTCTCTCTCTCTCACATACTGTTGGACACTTAGAGTTTTCTTGGAGCACTATTGGAGAGTGTGACATACTTAGAGTTTTGGAGTAAGAAGGCAAAGGAAGAATATGAAAGCACAAGAGGGCATCGATATCAATAGTTATAATGGATTTTTCTTGCATATGCCGAGTTGCATGTATGATTTCCTTGCTAGTTTTGCATGCATGCCACATGCATTGGATTTCTTGGTTATGATTTGTCATTGGCATGGAAGATTTCCTGGATTGACATAGGTTTTGCCTAGCCTTTCCATTTCTTGGATAGCCATGGTGTCATGGGTTCATTTCTTTATGTTTATCATTGTTTCTCATGTTACCTTTAGCTTGGGTTGAGTTACTAGTCCCTAGAAGCCCTGCTTGGACAAACACTCTAGAAGCCCTGTGACAACTTGGGTTGAGTTACTAGTCCTAAAATCCTTGGTTGGACAAACTCTATGGAAGCCCTTGGTCGGTTGAGTTACTATTCCTAGAACCCCTAGTTGGACAAATGCTCTGGAAGCCTGACGAAAAATGTAGGCTGAGTTAATAGTCTTGGAAGCGTTGGTTGGAACAAACACTCTAGAACCCTGGAAAGCTTGGGTAGAGACCAATTTTGTGATGGTTTTGTGATGTCTGACTGTGAGGTGGAATCACTTTTTGATGGGTTGAGGTGGTTTGGCCTTGAGAAGCCCTGGATGGTTTTGATTGATGTGTTTTATGAGATCCCACATTCATGCTTGGAATATGGCATGAGGGAGACTGGATGAAGAGAGATTTAACTCAGCCATGTCTACGGTTAAGTGGTTTGTGGATGTCCTGATCTTGCTTGGTATTTGCATCATTAATATGAGGTTATTTCTCCTTGTTATTTCATTACTATTATATTGGTTTATATGTGGATGATATGGCTATTATTTCCTTGGAATTTCTATTGTTATTATGTTGGTTATGAACATGTATTATGACAGTAGTTATGTATGGATCTCATCATGATTTACTTGTAAATGAATGAACAATGTATATATGGCTTAATGGATGAATTTACAACTAATGTGATAAGGAAACAATTCCTCATAGAAAATCTCAGATAAGTACGAGACCCCTATGCTCAAATCTATTGTTTAAACCTATAGATTACCTATTTGATGATATGTTTAACAAAATGCTTATCATGGCTAGTAGGGGTCTAGTTAAGTCCTCATTTAATTAGTTGCATTTTTATCATTGTTCTATTGTTATATTTTAGTTTTGAAAGTTTCATTTAGTTTTGGGCAATGACTTGAGCTTTGGCCCTAAAAGAGTGGCTCAAATCCTAGAGAGCCAGGCACAACACTGGGAAAAATGTCCCCAGACACATGAATACACATCTTGTGGGAGCATCTGGAGCCTCCTGGACGCATGCTTGTCCATATCAAGGGAGCATCCATGGCTTTAATGGTCTAAAAACTTAGTGGCACCGAGGGGCTGGTTATCGAAGTGGTTGGGACGACTCCTACGAGTTATGTTGTTGATGTGGAAGGTTTTTATGGTGTGTTTCTGTCGGTTCCACTTCTTCAATTGACACATAGGTAGTCGAATCATATCATATTAACTTCTCCTACATGCTTACTTCGATTCGTCGATTACTTAGGTAGATGTGGGAGGAGGTTGTTACAAAGTGGTATGAGAGCATGGTTTAACACTTGAACTGGATGGGCATAATGTGTTTGTCATGCATGCATGTAGGTTGTATATGTGTTTGATGTGTATGCATGGTGATGGTCATTTTTACAGTTGTGCTGACATGTAGAAGTTGATGATGTTGTCGATGGGATGTGTTTTTCATAAATGCATGTCGGATGTATATGCATTTATTATGTATGTCAGTGCCTATATGTTGTTATGCATGCATTGTCATGATTATAGTTATGCATGTATAGTAGGTCAAACATGCATTGTGAGGTCATTGTATGTATTTTGTGTCATCATGATGTTGCTATTATGTTATGATGCTGATGTGTTCTCTAAGAAAGAGAAGGAGATGTAGATCATAAAAGTGAGCTTACAACACTATACTTTGGTGTAAGAGTAAATCATCATATAGATTTGTATGTTGGGCATGCATTTATGTGGTTAATGGTTGTTATAAGAATTAGGGTTACTTATACCCTTGTCATTTTATTGTTGTTATGGTTACATGTATGCTAAATTCTAGTTGATTAGTGTAGTCATATGCACATGTGTCATATAGTCATGAATGATAGAAAGCTATTGTTCTATGCATTATGGTCATATGCATGATGGTTATGTTTATTGCATTGAATATCTTGATGTTACATGTATCATGCTAACTTGGATTGGTCTATGAAGATGATTATGGCTATGGTATTCATGTGTGAGTTGACTTATTAGTGATAATGTGTTGTACTAATCTAGACTAACTATGCATATGTGATTGTTATGCATGAATGACAATTGTTTATGAGTTTATAATGTGAACATGTTAGCTAGTTACTGTTATGGGTATCATGACATTATTTATGTTTGAATTGATATGTTGTGAATTTATGTCGTGCTAATATAGATTGATTGTGCAAAAAAGATAGCCTCCCTCAAGATACATTAAGTTATGAGTTTCCTTATGTCATCTATTTGGCGTTTGAATATTTGATTATGTCGTTTATTTGGTTTTTGAGTGTTGGTGTCTATTATGTCATCTGTCAGTTATTTGAATGTTTGATTACTTGAATGTTATGACTACGTGTCTATAAGATTTCTTGTTGAAATGATCTTGTTTTAAGATGGTTGTACTAATTCATATGTGTTGAGACAACTGATATGGAATTGAGTGTAAGTAGGCAATAGTTGTAGCATTATGTATTATGATTTATAAATGTGAATTGATTGTTGAGTATGACATGGCTATGAGATTTGGTAAAGGCTGATTTCAAATTAATATACATGATGTCTTGATCTTTGGAACATGAGGCTGACACGTGAGAGCAGTTGCAGGGAAACATGCCTGACATTAGCTTGAAAAGTAATAGTTGATGTTTTTATATAACTAACAGTTGGGTGGTGTGACAATACATAATAAGACTCAATTGTAGCAAGAATAGGTAAAAGAAAGGAATTGGGTGAAAATTTCCTTTGGCTATGTTTGGAAACTGCAATTCCAAACGACTAAGTGCTTTGCATATAAGAAGTTTTATTAACCTTGAATTTGTATGAAATTATGAGGATATGTGTTATATTGATAAATATGTATTTGACATGTATAACAATTACTTCTAGTTATGGCTAGATTCATCAAAGGATTGGAATCCCTTGAGAGATGGCGTGGATGTGTTCAGTTCCATGTAATGTGCTTGGCACAACAAGGTAAGGTAATTGGTGTATTGTTATGTTTATTTATGCACTGACAGTTATGTGTTTATGGAAATATGATGTAGGGGATTGCATGGCAAAGAGACTACAATGAAACTATGAAGAAGGCTTAGGTTGAGCTTTCCTTTGGAAGCACTGGGAACCGTGGGGATTGAGTCATTGTGTTTGTTGAGAGTCTTGTGGTTTCAATGCTTTGTGCTTTGTTTGCACTTTCTTTGCGACTTTGTTTATGTGTAGAGTATGGCCATACCTCTTTGTTCGTGGTGTCATACTTTTATTAGTTTTCACGGTTTTCTTCATGTTTGCATTTTTTCTTGCCTTTTATGTTTTGATTCTTTGGAATTAGTTGGGAAAAGAGGAAATTTAATGGGGATTGGGGATAGCTGAATGAAATTTAACATGTAATGAAAGACTCGGATAAAGTTGGTGCATGTGGAAGGGAAGCTAAAGGTAAGAGTATGAAAGTAGGCTAAGTTGGTTGGATCTATTAGTGTAAAGGGATGGTGGTAGGACATTCATGAGAAAGCTAACAAGAAAGGTAAAGGGAATGGACGTGAGGTGTCAGATGCCTAGGCTATATTAGGAATCATTGTTCTCAATGTTGTGCATCTCGTGAACAGATAAAGAGATTTATCTTAACCTTGACCTTATGATATATGGTAATTATGTTGTGATCATAACTTTCTCTCTGAGCATCAGATTGAAATTTTGTAAGAAGGTACAAAAAAAATACGAATTGTAGTTTCTTGAATATATTTTTCAGAGCCAAAGGTTGAAACAGTGACTTGTGGCATGTCGTACAAGTTCTCTCTACTAAACTAGTCTATAATCAGGTCATCTTGGGAGATTGTGCATAACTCTTCCTTGGAGAATCCAATTTGGATTAGACAGGTGGCATTGGAAAGAGGACATAGAGGGCTACTATAGGTAACAATTTTAGAACTAGATGATCCAAAATTACAGAGATTCATCAGATTCAATATCAAGCTTTTACAAAGTGAAAAAAGCTGTGTGGTTTTTTTTAAATTTTTGCATAAGCTTGGTTTGAAAAATTAGTTTGAATCGGTAATTAATGCCCCGAGGAAATAAAATGCAAACACCTAGTAAGAAACTTGAAAGCTCTAGCATGACTCATGAGGAAGAGGAAGAAATGCAACATGATATATCAAAATTACGAGACCAAGTGCAACAAGTGTCACTTGCACAGAAAGCAACAGAATCTAAGATGGATGGTTTAAGGAAAGATGTAGAAGCTAAGATGGATGGTTTAAAGAAAGGTGTAGAAGCTAAGATGGATTCTTTAAAGAAAGGCATAGAAGCTAAGATGGATGGCATGGAACCTAAGATGAATGGCATGGACGCTAAAATTGATGGCATGGATGATAAGATGGAAGAATTGAAGATAAATATGAATAAGTTGCTACAAGAAATGGTCACTAATGGTGAAAGGGTAGTAAAGCAAACTCATGATGAGAACAAAAGAAATGTTAATCATGATTCCATAGACTCTAATGTTGGATCGAAGACCCACCATATTCCAAAAATCGATATGAGGAAGTTTGATGGCAAGGATCCCGCAACATGGATATTACAGATGGAGCAATTTTTCGATCTCAATAATGTGCAAAACACACAAAAGGTACGTATTGCAATTTTATATTTGGAACCAAATCAGTTTGTATGGTATCAATGGCTTTGCTCTTGTAAACAAATTATCACTTGGGCAATTATTACGGAAGAATTGACAACATATTATGAGTATACAAAAAGAAACACTTTTTTTAGCCAATTGATAAGTCTCAAACAAAAGGGTTCAATAATGGAGCACATTGAGGAGCTCCAAAAATTGAACATAAGGGTAAAAAATATTCCAAAGGAGCATAGGATTGATGTGTTCATAGGGACTTTAAAGGATAATATCTAACATGATGTTCACCTTTGGGAACCTGATTCATTAGAGAAGGCATTCAAGTTAGAAAGAAAAATGGAAAGCAAAATTATGGCAACCAGGAATTACTGGATGAATTGCATGGATCAATTTACTTCACCAAGTTGGATCTTCGTTCAGGATATCATCAAATCAGAATGAGGACTGAAGACATTCCAAAAACAGCATTTAGAACTCATGAGGGTCATTATGAATTTTTGGTCATGCCTTTTGGCCTTACCAATGCACCTTCAACATTTCAAGGTTTGATGAATTCCATTTTCAAACCATTCCTTAGAAAATTTGTGTTAGTATTTTTTGATGATATACTAATCTACAACAAGTCTTGGAAGGATCATGTTGAACATGTTGACAGGGTGCTACAACTATTGGAGGAGAAACAATTATGTGCAAAAAGATCCAAATGTTTCTTTGGAGTACAAGAGGTGGAATATCTGGGTCATATTGTATCTCATGAAGGAGTTAAGGTAGACCCTATCAAAATTAAAGCCATTAAGGAATGGAAAATCCCCACATCCATAAAGCATCTGGGAGGATTTCTTGGGTTGACAGGGTATTATTGCAAGTTTGTTATGAATTATGGGAGAATAGGAGCACCTCTAACAACATTATTGAAGAAAGATGCATTTTCATGGACTCCAGAAGAAACAAAGGCCTTCGAGCATCTTAAAGAGGCAATGTGCCAAGCACCAGTCTTAGCTACACCAGACTTCACAAAAACCTTTATTGTGGAATGTGATGCTTCAGGAAATGGAATTGGTGTTGTTTTAATGCAAGATGAAAGACCCATTTCTTTTGAAAGTCGTCCAATCAAGGGAAAGTTTTTACACAAAGCTATTTATGAGAAGGAAATGTTGGCAATACTCCATGCACTTAAGAAATGGCGACCCTACCTAATGGGAAGACACTTCAAGGTAAAAACATATCATGATAGCCTTAAATACTTTTTAGAACAAAGATTATCCTCTGAAGAGCAACAAAAGTGGGTCACAAAGATGTTGGGTTATGACTTTGAAATCATCTACAAAAAAGGGAAGCAAAATGTGGTGGCAGATGCACTCTCAAGAAAGGATGAGGATGTGGAACCATTGTTGTGCGCCATTTCTATTATCCAACCAGATTGGATAAACGAAGCAATGGAGGATTGGAAGAACGATGAAGAAGTGTGGGAACCTATTCGAAAGTTACAACAAGACTCCAGTACGTCTGATACATTTAGCTGGAAAAATGATTCGTTATGGTACAAAGATCGCTTATACCTCTGTAAGAATTCCCAACTAAAACAAAATATTCTTATGTAATTGCACACTTATCCCTTAAGAGGGCACTCAGGATTTTTAAAAACTTACCACAGAGTTAAAAAGGAATTTTTTTGGGAGGACCTTAAATCAGATATTCAAAAGTTTGTGGCAGAATGTTTGGTTTGCCAACAAAATAAAGTTGAAACAATTAAGACACCAGGTCTATTACAACCTTTATCCATTCTAAGACAATGTTGGGAGGAGGTTTCAATGGATTTTATCACAGGTTTACCCAAGTCTGAGGGAAAGAGTGTCATCATGGTGGTAGTTGACAGACTTACTGAGTATGCACACTTTTGTGCATTATCACATCCATTTAAAGCAAGAAAAGTTTCTACTGCATTTATGGAAACAATTCAAAAGCTACATGGAAACCCAAAGATTGTTGTAAGTGACAGAGATCCCATTTTCACTGGAAATTTTTGGACAAAATTATTTTCTTGTCTTGGTACTCAGTTAGCTCATAGCTCATCTTATCATCCTCAATTTGATGGGCAAACTGAGATAGTAAACAAATGTTTGGAAGGATATCTTCGTTTCTTTCTATCTGATAAACAGACACAATGGGTCAAATGGTTGCCTCTGGCTGAATGGTGGTATAATACTTCCTTCCATACAACAACAAAAATGACCCCATTTATGGCACTTTATGGATATCAGCCACCATCCATCACATCATATTTAAGAGAAAATTCTAAGGTTCAAGTAGTGGAACATCACATCGAACATCAACAACAAGTCCTCCAACTCTTAAAGGATAACCTCATGTTGGCACAGAATAGAATGAAACAACATACAGATAAACATCGCAGTGAAAGAAGTTTTGATGTAGATGATTGGGTATTCCTACGACTACAACCATATAAGCAAATGTCCCTCAAGCAAGCTAAGAAGGATAATAAATTATCACCAAAGTATTATGGTCTGTACAAGGTGTTGCAAAAGATTGGTACTATGGCATACAAATTGGAGCTTCCTGCAGCTTCTTGATTGCACCCAATTTTCCATGTTTCATGTTTAAAGAAGGTTATAGGCAACAAGCTCCCAGTTCAAACAATATTGCCAAAACTTGATGAGGAAGGAAAAATTATATTGGAACCAGAAGCAGTCACAGAAACAAGAACTCGACAGTTACGAAATCGATCAATTTCAGAGTATCTTATCAAGTGGAAGAACTTATCCGCTGAAGATTCCACATGGGAGGATGATAATTTTACACAAAAGCATCCAGAACTACTCAAGCGTTAAGGACAACACTTTTTTGAAGGAGAGGGGCATGTTGGGTCCCTAGAATCCTAGTGATTACCCCATTACTATTGTAGTTGTATCAATTATTAATATTGTTGTGCCCCTATTGTCCCCATATTTTTATTACTGTGCCCCATAGAATCACTCTATTGTTATTTTTGTGGCTTTATATTATTATTGTTAGGTTGGCTAGGTTATATTGTGACTCCTTAGACTCCTATATATAAAAAGGAGGTTTTGTCATTTGAATCATCCAAGAATTGTTCATTTGTGTAATATAAAGGAGGTTGCCCCCTCGAAGTGGCTGAATTCTAAGGCATTGAAATTTTTCTATATTTTTGTGAGCTGGTTTCATAACACTAGTCGATATATTCAAACTATCATTTGTGTATGCAGACTACTATGGAGGGCTCTCGATGTTCTCGGTGTTGCAGAGTCCCTTCGCTTGAAGCATCCGCAGTTACAGGGGTATTGTCATTACATCATTCAATTTGATCCTTTGTACTTTACCTCCAGCTGCTCTTCCCACTATAATTTAGCTTCTTGTATGCCAATTTACAGGGCACAGGTGACTTCCTTCCCTTCAACATTTACCAAACAGCTCTCGTACACCGGCTTTGGAAAATGGTAAGTACACCATCATAACTCTTGGCTGATAAATGTCTCGGAAAGCATGCAAGACCATAGCAAACATAGATGTAGAAATTGTAAAAGCTCACCATATTATTGTTTCTGCCCTCATGCATTCAGGATTTGATCGCCAAAACAATAAGACCACAATGGCCAACACACAACTTATCTCAAGGCATGCAACGTTGCATTTAGAGTAATAGGTTTTTAGTTTTACCATTTATAGGGGGTTGATATAGGTGCACCCAGTGGACAGTTAGAAAAATGTCCATATTCATTTGAATATTTTCAAGATTACAATGACCGTAGGGCTCACTAGAGGGGTCTTCCATGGCAGATAGTCCATGCCATGCTAGAATATGGACTCCTAAAAGGTGTGAACCCTGAGTTTAACCAATAGAAATTCAAAATCATATAAGCCAATTCTTATTGGGCACAACATTCTTAACATTCTTTGTAATCACAACACCTATGAAACCTGGTATCCAAAAACAGCATAATAAAACAGAGGAGAAAAGGTATGGCTATCCAGATTGATATCAGGTAGCTTCTTATTTCGCATCTAGAGGGTACCTTAAACTTTTATTTTAAAAAGAAATCTCACTTACATTGGATGTTTTCTTGATTTGCCCATTTTGTTATTCAATGCTTCTCGTCTCAAATCCCTCACTTTTTAGTCTGGTTGGTTCTTTCAGGTTAATGCTTTTGCTTCTTTGTTTCAACTTTAATGCTTCACCTGCTGCTTCTTTGTCTAGGGAATACCTGTTTGTATTCTTTATTTTTGTTCCTAGTCATTTCTGCATCTAGGAGATGGCTTCGGCACTCCCTCATTGCCACTATGACATGATGTACTTTCTATCCCATTAACTATTTTGGTCATCTTTTTTTTCGCATGCTTTGTAATACTAAGTACTTTTCCTATCTATCAGTGGAAATCATGAAGTTCGATGCGTGCAAAGGAGTATGCTTCTGGATACCCTTGCAAAAGAATTGGCTCCAGGAACGATCAGATTCAATGCTAAAGTTGTTTCCATTCAACAGTTTATAGATTCTTCTTTAACTATAGTAAAAATGGGAGATGGAACGCTTATCAAAGCTAAGGTATCATCTTAAATCCAAATTTCTGACTTCCATTTGAAGTAGTAAAACTTGGGCGTAATTCTGACAAATTACCTGGCAGTTACGCTACAATAAGCCTTCTGAAGCTAAAGCAGAATAATTACATATGCTTGGAATGTAACAATGTAACAGAGTGCTGAGCCCCACTAGAGACATCCTTCTATAGACTTTGATTCTCAAATGATATTTGAGGCATCCCTGTTATCCTATGTTTTTTACCTATTTTCTATGGAATTGGGATGAGAACAGGAATGCCACAAATATAATTTGATGCATCTCCAGTTTTGTGGGAACGGCTCATTGGATGTCGCTGGGACATCCCCTACATGAAGGGACCATTCTTAGGATATTCCCAACAAGAAAGGCACTAGTCTGCCATTCCTGAAATTTGGTTCTATGTTGGAGCCATTGGTGAAATTCATTTGCTTGCTAATTCTTGCTAGAAGATAGAGTCATTAACCTTTGGCCCATTACAATCTCAACCTGCAAAGACAATTAAAGCATTGGATAAAGATGCACCCTTTATACTACAAAAAACCTTTCGTACGTTGTTTGAGACAAATAAAATGCAAGCTAAGTTGAGTTCACTGTTATATATCCATAAATAGAAGTTCCTCCTCAACTGTACATTGTATATATTATAACCACTGACATAATGATGGCATGATCTGGTGAGAAGCCTTAATTAACTGAATTACATTATGTTATATGGAATTGTCTTGATTTACTATCGAGTACTCACATGTCTATTTAAGGTTAAAAAATTAGTAAACTGCATTCAAATGCATGCTAGTCAATTAGTTTTTATTGCACTTATGTGAATTGGAGCTTCCTTGGATGTTATAGCTTGTAGAAACAATTGAGATAGAAACCTCCTATAGGTTGAGACTATAAAAAATAAAAGTAATAAGGGATTTGAAGCCCACCTTTACATCACAATAATAACAAAATCATGGTCTACTCCCTTTTATGGGTTTCCACTTATGTCTAGTATCCATATGTGTTGATGTGACATTTTGATTTACTTCTTACTTATTTTTCACATATTAGATCTATTTTTTATCATGTTCTAAACTACTCATTTAATAGCTTAGCTAATTATTTAAAAGGAAAAAAATTATGTCCATGAATGTACTAAATTGGTTCACCCCCCTCTCAATTTAATTAAGTTCCCATCAATTGGTATCAGAGCTAGTTCCTTTTGTGTAAACCTAGCAGTTGGAAGGTAGATTTTGTTAATTCATGGACTATTAAGGCATACCTATTCTTACTTTAGAAAACATTCATGAATCGAGAGATAAGGTAAAATATAATCTGATAGCTTATGGACCTGGTGCATGGGATACAATATGTGATGGTTATCATGAAGACTCTCCCTCTATATAATAACAATAATGGAATGTTCAAGAAAAATGTACAATGTGTAAAAATCTTTATAACAAGGATCTTGACACTGATAAATTTATAATTTGCAAAATAAATTTGGGATAGATTACAATTAATGCGTGAAGGAGCTATTGGTTATGAAAATACAGAAAGGGACAAGAAAAAGAGGAAGAAGAAAAAGTATTCTCAAAGGGAATGTATTCAATTAGATGATACCTTTGCATATGTGAATGTAGTTGACTCTCATGAAGAAAAGATAGATGAACCTCAAGCTAGCTTGGACTCAACATTGGCTGAAATAGAAAAGCTTTCCAATGGAACCAGAGACAATAAGAAACTATTGCAAATATGTGATGGAAGAGAGGATGAGTACAAGGAATAAATTCTAAATCTAAATAAACAACTTTAGGAAGAAAGAAGAATAGAAGAGGTGAAGAGTAGTCAGCTGAAGGAGAGAGACATATAGTGTGGAAGACTATAGGATAAGATTGTTTCAGACAGAAGTGAAATAAATGAAAATAATAGACTATGAAAAAAGCTACAAGATGAGATTATCTCCATGAAGAACTCAAATAAGGAAACCATTAAATAGAGTACAAAAACATCAAAAATACCTAGAGTATAAGAAGCTAGAATCAACATGATTTTTAAAGAAGAAAACAAAAACAAGAAGCAACATCAAGGGCCAAAGAATGGGATGGAGAAATGGTCCTTTGCAAAAAGGTCATTTGCTCCTAGAGATGAATTAAGAAAACTTGGAAGACGTCAAAGGATATCCTTTTCTCCCTTAAAATATATCAAGTGTTTTTCGTGCCATGAACCTATAAATGTTGTAGTAGAATATAAGACAAATAAAATCAATATTAATCACCAGAAGATGTAGCAAACAAGATGATTCCCTCAAGAAAGTAAGAAGAGAAACAAATAATTTCCGTTGTTACTATTATTTATGCAATGGATTTTGACATAAAGTTGTTGAATGAAAATTGTGTATAAAGCTAAAGATTTCAAACTGCCATATGCTCTAAAGAAGTCTAAATAGAAGAAAGAATTCATTCAAAGAAACTAAACAATGAGTCAAAAAGAAATGCAGATAATAGAAGATTAGCTACTAAAGTACGTAAATAAAGAAAAAAGAGCAATATGAAAATTCAATGATAAAGTGAAGTGAACATGATCTCAGGGAGAGCTGCTCAAGAAAGAAACATATGACTTCAATTAATTTTAGATGAGCAACAAATATTAGGGGGAGAACAGTCCCATTAATACCCATTGAAGAGATGGTAGTCAAGAAGATGTTAGTAGAAACTCACTAAAGAAAATATATGTATAACCAAGGAAATCAAATGAAATTGAAGGTATAAAGATCATTCCAACTGGAGAAAAGCCTAAGAGCATAGTTATAAGGCCTTAAAACCTCATGGAGTTTGGTTAAATTGCTAAATGATGCCTTCAATAACATGCTTAATCAAAATTCATTTGTGGAGGCCAGGATATCAAAATAGCCTTTGAAATTGATACATGTGCACATTATTTATATGGAAGTTGTTTGAAGAATGACATAGAATTATGGGAAACATTTGTGAAGCGCTTGAACACTACAACAAAGACGAAGAAATATTATTCCAAAGCTATAATTGAAGGAGGAAGAAGCATTTAAGAAGAAAAACTCTGTAGCAAAATTTCACCTAGAAGAAAATTGGCCAATATTGTAATGTCTACACAATAAGTCAAAGAAATGAGTTGAAAATAATTTTTAAGGTGGTATCAGCAAGGGAACCCAAAGACAAAGAGCGTTGTGGAAGATATCCAAGAGCATTATGATCTTGTAATCTATGATGTTATCTCAGAGTACTATGACTCATGGAGGACCCTAATAGTATTCAATTTCAAAAAATGAGGAGCATATTAAAGTAGACAAATTTGATGTAAGGAGACTTAGTGCAAGATGAAGAAAACTATATTACAGAGTGTAGAATATCTCCATTAGTAAAAATTAAATGCAAGGATCAGGGGACCCGCTACAAAAAGTAAAGGGATTTGATATCATTGCAATCACATTTCTTTTTATGAATTGTTGACCTCTTCAATCTGTAGTTGCCATACAAATATGGAAGCAATGACCATATGACCCAATGCATGGAACAAACCCCTAAGGAATTTAATTAAATAATGAGAATAAAAATAATAAATCCACTCATAGAATCAAGGTAAATATGGAATGGATTGACGAGTGTAGAAGCACATCTATTGATTACTTTTTCACAAATATTTTTAATTTGTCTAGGGCATGATTTATTTATTCCTTGTGATCTATCTAAAAAGGTAGGAGAAATAACAAGAGTACCTATGAAATGTCTATCACTAATTAGGAATGTCTAAAACTCTTGTATGGATTTCAAGTGTGGATCTTATAGATATCATTGTGAGTAAGGGAAAATTGTTGCAAATGAATTTTTAGATCCCGTGTGTTAGACCACTAGTTTCAGAAAATCCAAATTCATTGAATTGGTCAGGTGGGACATCTCTAGAAGAAAAATGAGCAGGAGCGATGAAAATATGTGTTGCATCAACTACAATATACACCTATTATTAGAGAAAAGGAAACACCTGAAACCAATAATGAAGTTAAAGTTCATAACACCAAATTTATTCTGGAAGATACAAAGGTCGACTTTATTCAAGATACAGGAACTTAGTTCAAACTAAAACTCAATCATGGTCAAATAATCAAAAGATGGAATCAAGGGAGTGTGATGAAAAAAGAAGAAGACTTCATCAGGCATCCTGATATTGTGTATGGAGAATCAGGGTCATCATTTACAATTGCACCTTATGTGACTTAGGAATATAATTTTAAATTACTTTCATGGGCTAGTGTAAAATATATGTGCAAGGATGGAGGGATTTTTAGTCATCAAAGAAAGAAGAGAAGGTGATAATATGAAGGAGATTGAGTATTATGTAGATGAAGAGAAAAATATTAGAAGTGAAAGTTATCAATTAAAAAAAAATAATAAGAAAAATAAAAATTGGCCTTTAAAGGAGAGAAGGAGAGAAATGCATCCTTGCATATGAAGAAAACCTGAAATATAATGACAAAGAAGGGAAGAAACAATAGGGATAGAGGTAGAAAGATAGACTTGAGCTCATAGGTATGATGTGGATAGGCGGAGAGGACATAATTGACATTATAAAAAGAGTTGATAATAAATTATGTAGGGGAACACACCAGAACCAGACCTATAGACCCGAAAAATTTACCTAGTATTAAGAAGAAATGGTATGTTCTGAGACAACGATTTTAAAATGATTCATGCATATGACAGGTAAGAACCAATGATAGAATTGATAGCAAGATTCAAAGGTGACAAAGTTGACAAGGATGCGAAGATGTTATTGTTGGAGTTTTGATGTGCATTATTGCTCTAGTATTTCATCTATGCATTAAAGAATTGCAACTCACTTACATTGGTTGATTATTTGTGGACTAACATAGCTTAAACTATCCCCTAGATATATTAAAATGGACACAAGATGGCTTAGGATAATACCTTCCATTTTGATCATAGTAGACTAATGTTCAACATGGAAATCCCCCAAAGTTGAATTGATTCTCAGAATGCTTCTAACCATGTCATTCACTGTTGAGGATTTTTTACATTGTGAAAATCTTCATTTGTTTTGACATTGTATGAGTAATTTCAAAGTAGATGAGGCTCTCAACAACCCTAAAAAATCAACGATTCTTTTTCTTTTGCATTAAATCCCTTACCATTTAAATCAATTGATCCAGATCTTGTTTGAGTATAATTTTATGTTTATAACTATTATTTTTGTTAAAATAATTATTTTGGTGATCCTTACTAGAATTATTAAAGGAAGAAAATTTAGACCTTTTGCTTCCCTGCATAAATCTGTCCTTTTTCTTATTTTCCTAGATTTTAAAATTTCAGTCCTTTGCTTAAATTACTACTAACATATTCTGACCCTTAAATTACTACTAACATATTCTGACCCTTAAATTACTACTAACAATGTGAAATGTATTATAAAGTAAGTGTTTTGATGACTATCATTATTTGATGCCTATAAACATTACCAACCATTTAATTTATATGGTCACACTAATATTATTATAAATGTCATATTACTCTAAATTACTTATATCTTTCTATCTTTATAACCACTATTCTCTTTATAACTAATTTTACTTATTATTTTTTAGTCATTCTTATTATTTTTATCTAAATATATAACCTCATTATTCTTATAAATAATTTAAATAATATATTAAAGTTAATAAAACAATATAATTAAAATAATAATAATAATAAAATAATTAATTAGTTTAATAGTTTTAATTTCTTTTAATATAATTATTAAAGGCATTGATAGAAATCGAAGATGCTCGACCATATAAGCTTTAAGAAATGAACCATTTGAAATGTGAGTAAAAGCAATACAAAACATATAGAATTTAAGCATTACTCAAAAGAAATGTATATGAGTAGGTAATATGATGAATTGATAGAAATCGAAGATGCTCAACCATATAAGCTTTGAGCCATTAACCATTTGAAATGTGAGAAAAAGAAATATAAAGCATATATAATTCAAGGATTACTCAAAATGTATATGACTAGGTAATATCATGAATTTAAGGGTTTAAAACCACCATAAAGGAAGTAAATATGATGATTTGACACCATTACACAGCTAAAAAATATGCCAGTTAAATGAAACAATTAGTGACCACTCATTCTTTTTGAGTAGGTAGAAGAAAAGAAGTGTAATTTTACAATGTTCTATTCATTAAATAAAATAACAAATTGAAAGGGAAAAGAAAAAATAAAAAGTAATTATTTATTTTGATAACTCAAGAAGTTTATTTAACATATTTAAATGTATTCAATTTTTATTCGATTTCATATAAATTT
This sequence comes from Pinus tabuliformis, assembly GCA_031772625.1. Classification (NCBI taxonomy): domain Eukaryota; kingdom Viridiplantae; phylum Streptophyta; class Pinopsida; order Pinales; family Pinaceae; genus Pinus; species Pinus tabuliformis. The sequence continues at coordinate 1,199,347,956 of CM062805.1, read as the reverse complement.
TACTGTTATTTAAAATTATGATAAAATAAGACAGAGAAATGAAATGAAGAAGAGCAATAAAATAATTGTTAAAAATGGGAAGATCGAGAATTTATTTATCAATCTGAGTAGCTCTCAGGTGAGGAGCATCACTTGGAGACTGCAGAACGCTCTACATTCATCATTAAACATCATGAATATATAATTTACAAGCAAATAGGGAAGTTAGAACAACCACCTAGAATGTAGGAACAAATTTGTAATCTAAGTATCACACGTAACTAATGAATTGGCTCTCTCCAACAATACATTTCTCCATTAACTTTAACACTCCCCCTTAATGGGGAAGGGGTTCACTAGTACTCCTAACATCTCCTTAAATAACTAAAATTTAATTCTTCCAAGAGGCTTGGTAAAAATATTTGTAGCATTGTCACAAGTATTACAATATTCAATATGGGGGGATTTCCTTTGACTAAACCTTCTCCCTAACAAAGTGAAATCATGTATCAATATGCTTGGTGTTTTTATGAAACACTGGATTATTTTCAAATTTGATTGAGCTTTGGTTATCACATCTGATAACTGTTGCATTTTTTTTTTCTTCTCCGGCATCTTGGAGGAGTCTCATCAACCAAACTACCTCACATGTTGTTGCACGCATTTCTTGACACTTTGCTTCTGCTGAAGACAAGGATACAATGTTCTACTTCTTGCTGCTCCATGCAATGACCCCAGACCCAATGTTGAATGCATATCCTGCTTTGGATAATCGATCATATAGATTTATAGCCCAATCTGAGTCTGAGAAACCTGCCAATGTAACATCAAACGAATCAGTATATTTAATACCAAGTTTAACGTTCCTTGAAGATACCTTAAGATTCCTTTCAATGCAACCCAATGATTCTCAAAAGGGTTTGACATGAATTGGCTCAATACACTGAGTGCAAAAGCAAAATCTGGCCTAGTTGTAGTCAAGTAAATTAGACTCCCAACCAATTGTTTATACAATGTCGCATCAACCTCCTTAGAACCATCATTATTCTGAAGTTTAGTATTTTGTTGTAAAGGCACTAATGCAGCTTTGCACTGATCCATTCTGAAATTTTTCAATAAACTCCTGACATACTTTCCCTGAGACATAAAATTTTGGCCAAAATCCCTCTAGACTTCAAGACCCAAACAATAGTGTAACTCTCCGAGGTCTTTCATCTCAAAAACCTGTGACATCTGCTCTTTGATTTCTTTAATGAGTTCATCAACATTTCTTGTAATGATAAGATCATCTACATATAAATAAATCAAAACAATTTTCCCCTTTTTATCAAACATAGTATACAAATTATGGTCATTCTTGCTTCTTTTATAACTATGATGTAGGAAAAATGAATCAATTTTATCATACCATGACCTGGGTGCCTGTTTTAGTCCATACAATGCTTTCCTCAATCTAGAGACTAAATGTTCCTCCCCCTATTTAACAAACCCTTCAGGTTGCATTAAATACACTTCTTCTTTTAATTCCCCACTTAAGAATGCAGATTTCACATCTAGCTGGTGTATCATCCAATGATGTTTGGTAGCTAAAGAAATTAACTTTCTAATTCTATTTAATTTAGCTATAGGGGTGAAGGTTTCCTCATAGTCTATGCCTTCTTTCTGCGAGTACCCCTTTGCAACTAGCCTAGCTTTATATTTGTCTATACACCCATCTTCTTTAAATTTAGTCTTGTATAACCATTTGCAACCTATGGTTTGTTTGCCTTCAGGTAGCTCAACTAGATCCCAATTTTTGTTTTTAAGTATTGACTCATATTCCTCTTCCATGGATGCCCTCCATTCACTATATTGACTTGCTTCTTTATAATTAGAGGGTTCAACAACATTTAACATACTATTTATAAGAGCATGATCCCTATATCTTATTGGAAACTAAATTTTCCTACATAATCTCCTGAGTGGTGGACTGGTTTCAAATATGTTCTAATAATCCCTTGGTGGACTTGGCCTGCTACCTGCATTTGTACCATCCATTTCTTCCTTTTTGTTGTTGTTGTTGTTGCTGCTGCTCATGGTTGTTGCTTTCATCACTTCCATCTTCCACTAGCAAAGGCATGTCCCAAGCTTCCTTGCCTCTATCATGGTTTTCATCATCAACCTGCTCATGGAATACTAAATCTATACTTGTAAACACTTTATGAGTAGAGAGATTAGAAAATTTATAAGCCTTAAACTCTGTGCAATACCCAACATAAATACATTTAATGGCCTTTGAATCATGTTTCTTCCTATCCTCTTTCGGAACATGAGCAAAACCTTTGGATGCAAAAACACTTAAATGATGAACTGCGGGATTAAAACCTAATAAAGCTTCGAATGGAGTTTTAAAATCAAGGTTTCCGTTGGACTCCTATTCTTCAAATATACTACAATATTTATTTCTTCTGCCCAAAATCCATTAGACAAATTCTTACCTTTTAACATGCTTCAAGCACACTCCACAAGGGTTATATTCTTCCTCTTTGCAACCCCATTTTGTTGAGGAGTGTGGGGTACTGTGAACTACTGAACTATCCCATGGTCCTTGCAATATTTGATGAAACCACCCTTCTTAAATTCTCCCCCTTGAGCCGAGCAGAGAATTTTGATGAATTTTCTTATCTGTTTTTCAATCATGCTTCTGAACTCTTTAAAATATTCAACAATATGACTCTTCTTTCTCAGAAAATATACCCATGTAAATCTCGTGCAATCATCAACATATAATAAGAAATAATAGGCACCTCCTAATGACCTCGTCTGCATCGTCCCACACAAATCAGTGTGCACAAGCTCTAGTATATCTCTCTTCTTTCTATCTACATTTGCAGGAAACTCATCTCTATGCATATTCCCAAGAGCACATGCTTTACAATCTACATGAACATTCCTTAAAACGGGGAGGCCATTGACCATGCCTCGTTTCTGCGGTACGAGCAGGTCATTGAAATTGATATGATTGAACCTTTGATGCCATAAGTCCTCTGCAGTCATAAGTGATGAGGTCAAGGCTTGGTGTGGTGTACTTCTTACATTCAGCTTATACAATACTCCCACTCGAATACTTGATGCACCTCGATCTACTGTTCACTGTGTGTAGGTCTACAGGCCACCATGAATCGGGCACAATCGGTCCACACCATGTAGACAAATCCACAGACTACTCAGTACACACGACCAACTCCAAAACACAGTAGATCCATAGCCACAAAGCATCGATTCCCACCCACCACACTTCGTTGCGTTATTTTGATAGCTTATCTGTGGTGCTGGATCTTTGGATTGGCCACTGCTTGACCTCCGGCTACAGCTAGGAGCCCCAGTGTCAAAAAGTCTAAACAAATGGTCTCGGGCGAAATTCAACATTATAGTTTAGAGTAATGTATGTTCATGATGTTTCCATCACAGTTATACAATTTTTGTTTCATTGATAATTGAAATATGATGATATGAGCCCAGTAAAACAGTTGAGTTCATTTCTGACCTTTTAACAAAAACATTATTTATCTATGTTAACCAAAACATTATTTATTTTTGTTCATATCACGAGAGTGAAAGAAATTTAGAGTAATTTATGTTCATATAAATAGGGTTAGTTAAAGAAATTTCCATAATTATTAATTTATATGGTTTATAACATTCACATTCACATTGTCATTGCAATGAGCAATTTCCATTGCGCTGAACACAACCGTATTATTACAAACATCTCGTTTTAAAATTGTACATGGATTAGCTGAACACGTTTTTAATTTTTTGAACAGGCACTCGTTTTTAAAATCTTGTTATGCTTATCGCGAAGAACGATGACTTCGTTAATTTTATGTAGGCCTGGAATTTCTGGATGTTCCATTAAAAAGATTCAGGAGTTGACAGATTTCATTATTTTGAAGGTATTTTTAAAAGGAATACTTGGTATGTCATGTTATGCTGAACAATGTTTCCTATGTATCTTGAAATCAATAGTTGAAAAGAATATCAAAAAAAGCGTTGAAAAAAATGTGTGGGAATCAATCAATTTGATGAAATCCCAAAAGAGAAAAGAGGATGTGGAGGTTCTAGTTTAGATTGGATCAACAATAGTCAAATATGTTGGCAAAATTGGGATAGCGGGAGACGTAAGGTATAATTTAATGACTGTCGAGATAAACGTAGTCTTGTATTACATCACAATTGATGCGGGGAGAGGTCATGCTAATGGAGACCGACTTATTTGTCCAGTTTTACCAATTGCGTGTGCGGCCCGTATGTTAAGAATGAACGTAATCAATGCGAGTAATGGTTAAACATTGTCAAAGTGTGGCAAGATGCCCTCCATTACATTCCGTATATTCTGTATCTTTGAAGTACAGACATGGGACAATTATCGCAATTTGCAACTAAGTTGCATTGAATATGCTTCAATGTACTTTTATGGCAAGAGATAACGGGCATATTATAGGGCATTAAATGCCCGGCTACATGCACCCCCGTTAGCTCTTTAACACTTGCGCGGGGGTGATAGATAAATAAAAAATACACGCGCCCGTGTTAAAGAGCTAACGGGGACGCATGTAGCCGGGCATTTAATGCCCTATAATATGTCGGTTAGCTCTGGCAGTTCCTATTTCCACCTCCATAGCAAAGTTAATGCTATGTCCTTACAGCCTTTGACAGCGGCAGACAGCCTCCTTGACGTCATGGCGCCCTTACATGCTTGACCATGGGTCATGGCAGTTACATGCAGGCATCCCTCTCCGGCGATTACAGGTCACGCAGCTCCGGCAACTCTGCCGTCTGCCGTGCTCCTGCCCATCAACCATGCCCGCCTATACCATCCACATCTCCATTTGTCACCATCATCCTGTCCAGACCGTGCATGAAATTAAAGCATGGATGGACCAGCTACGATCTGAAATCTAAATTTTGAATTTTAAATCTGTCGCGCCACTGGCCTATCATCCCTTAGCGTCTCTATTTGATATTTGAAATTTGAAATTTAAAATTTGAATTTGAGTTTTGTGCGTGCCTACAGGAATGCCCATGCCTGGGAGGTTGGCTTCCCAGTGCCTTTCTTCCTCTTTTGGGCTGGGTGCTGCTGGGGCATTGCTTTGCTTGTGCAAATCCACATCTCATTGAAATTTTTAACGAGATAGAATTGGCAACCATCAACAAGAATGATCCTATCAAGGATGGGATCGCATGAGTGGTATTTTCCATGTTTCAAACTCACAAGAATCAAGCAATGAAAGAGAGTTTAAAGCTCTGTTTACTCTCCTTAATGTGCAATGAAAAAAAAAATCAAAATTTCTTGACTTGCAGGTTTCGAAAGACTTATATCCCACTATCCACCGGATGAACGATCAAATCCAGGTGACAAACTTTGGCCCTTCTACAAATTGCTCATCAATTAAAACTGGTACCAAATCAGTTTTACTCATTTAAATTTTCTCTCTCATTTTCCTATAATAATCCTATTCGCTAATATTTTGTTTTCCAGTAAAATATTTTGATAGGGCAGCAAACACAATTAGCAAGATATTTTGATAGAGCAGCAAACCCAATCGGCTGTGGATATGGGGCGCACATCATCCTACAGGGTCACATACATATTTTCCAAAGAGTTAAGTTCAAGCGATTGCGATAGAGCCAGATATGTGCTCGTGAACCAATTCCGGTTCCCGAATCAAAGTTAGCCAGTTAGAACCCACTCCGAAGTGAAGCATCAGTAACATATGGAACTAATTAGACAGCGTCTGAGAGGAAGTGAGAGGCAAATGGAATAAATTATATTTTTGGTTATTAGACTAATTAATTAATGGATAAGGCGCTGGTCTACGAAACCTGAGATTCTGGGTTCAATCCGCAGTATGGTCATTTGTTCCAATTTCACCTTTCCTACCTTTTAATGGTTTCCAAACTTACCTTGGAACAACAGCTAATACAAAATATCATTCTGGGTAATTAGTTTCAAGACTTTTGAAACATTCGAATGATGTGAGCAGAGTCACATTAAGGAACAAGAAGTTGAGATAAACAAACTATAATTAGTCTTTTATATTGTGAATTTTCTCCTCATATTTGGTCACATTGTCTTTACTTGAGTAAATGGTGAAGGGCAAAATTCCAATTAGTCTTTTTTTTATTAGATTAAATAGCTTTTTTATGGTGAACTTTCTCTTTTCTCATAATATTTAGTTACATTATTTTTACTTGACTAGATGGTGAACCACATATTGAAATTTAGTTATATAATTATTTTTGTTTTAAGGTTTTACTATATTGTATATATAATTAATTTTCTTATAAACTAGTGAAAAAAATTTGCTATTCCAATATTTAGTTACATTATTTTTACTTGAGTAGATGTTACATTATTTTTACTTGAGTAGATGGTGAACGACATATTGAAATTTAGTTATATAATTATTTTTGTTTTAAGATTTTACTACACCGTATATATATAATTAGTTTTCTGATAAACTAGTTAAAAAAGAATCTGCTACTTGAATATTTAGTTTCATTATTTTTACTTGAGTAGATGGTGAACCACATATTGAAATTTAGTTACATAGCTATTTTTGTCTTAAGATTTTATTACACTGTATATATAATTAGTTTTCTTATAAACTAGTTAGAAAAGAATTTGCTACTCGACGAATGATCTATGGAAGAGAATGCAACTAAACTTTTTAGAAATATAATGGGCTACCTTAGCCTCTACTCTTGTTTAGCTAGTTCATTTTTTTTTATAGCTTTGACAATCCTTGGTTGATCGAGTGATGGATATAGTGTGCATATTGGTTTTTAAGGTAAAGAATGTATTTCATTTTCAACTAAGATAGTGATACGAGCGCAATACACCTAACACGTTTATTTTTCAACTAAAATAGTGAGTATATTTTTAGGTGAAAAAATATTATGAACATTTGTAAAAATAAATATTTGAAATAGATAATGTCAACATTATGTGCATCCTCTTTAATGACATGCAAAGAGTAAGGTTATTGATTTTTCTCAATAATTTCTATGTGCAAAATAATTACATTCAACAATATTGGTATTCATGGTGAGAGTCAATGTTTTTTTAATTACATTCTTTGTAGGACTCAAGTAATGAGAATCATCAACACTTTGATTGGGGTTTTTTAATGCCATAGAAAGGTTATTTCTTTTTCACAATAGCTTTTACGTGCAAAATAATTACATTCAACAATATTGGCATTCATGGTGAGATTCAATGTTTCTTTAATTACATTCTATGTGTGACTCAAATAGTGAGAAGCATCAACATTTTAATTAGGATTATTTGACATTGTTTTCTATTTCAACAAAGATTGAAACACATTAAGAATATAGTCAAATAATTTCACAAATTCTGAATTTAAATGATATTTACAAATTTTAACCACTTAAAATTTCAACTATGGGTAACAAAATTTACTTATAATATTAAGTCTCCTAAATCCAACTCTTTATATAAAAATTAGGATTGCTTTCTTTCATGTGAATGGGTTTTAAAAGATGGAAATGAACTTTGTCAACACACATGTTAAAAGTATTCACTCATTGTTCAAAAAAATCCGCAAACATCTATTAATAGGTGTGAAATCATATTAGCACACTAAAATTGAGATTATAGACATTGAATCTTGATTAAGAGAAGTATTAACTAATGTTTTTCTTAAAATATCAATTAAGTGAAATTTGTGAATGTCAAAAATTAAAGAAAATAATCATAATAGCTAGTAAAAAATTACAAATTGCTACAATTTTCATTAAATTTCAATATATATATATATATATATATATATATATATATATATATATATATATATATATATAAAAGAAATATCAAAAATCCATCATCAAATGTAGTAATGAGTATATTCAATGTGATTTTCTTTTTTTCTCAAAATAAAAATTCTCATTCTTTTTTTCCAAAAAAAAGTAGTTGATGTAGAATTTCAATCCCTAAATCCAAAATATTCTTGAAGTTGTTACATATAAGTTGTAGAATATAAGATTATGATTGATTTTTGTGTGACATTAGAATGCAAAAGTATTATGATGTAGATTTTCTTTTAACAAAATCATTATTAAAAAATTACACTTTAAAAATTTAACCATAAAAGCGCAAGGATAGTAGAGATCACAATGCACAAAGAAAACACAACATTTACCTTAAAACAACTCACTTGGGGGAAAACACAACAACTTTTTCCTTCTAGAAAATTTTTAATTCAACAAAAGATACATTTAATGTAGCTAGTCAACTATGAGATTAAATTGTCCAACAAGTTATGGTCAAACTTTGTCAAAGAACTCTCTACTCAAGTCAAAATTTTGCCCTTCAATATTTGACCCTTTTTAATCTGCTTAGGCCGAACTTTGGCCTCCCATAATATGCCTAGAATTTGGGCATGCCCAGAATATGCCACTTGAAAACTTCCTTGAATTCTTGCTTATGTGTGGTTGAGTGGTGTCTTATGAGGTCGCATGCTCTTTATATATTGTTCTGCATTTGCGAATGGGTGTGTCTCTACACTAGGACCGACTTGAATTGAGGGAGGGTCAACTTGACTAGTTTGAAGCTAAAAATTCAAAATTAGAATTTTGAAATTCTCTTTTAAATATAACATGAAGAACATGTCTCATATTAATTCTTCCAAGGACTAATCAATGAAAATGAATATTTTAAATTCAATATTCAAAATTTATGTGACCATAGCTAAAAAAGTTATATATATATATATATATATATATATACCTTCATATTAATAACACAATTCTCTAGACAAGACCTTGTGAACAATATAGTCCATGTATCCCATGTAGCATGTCATATAGACATTCCAAAACAATAGAAATTACATATATGTCCACTACAAGTTAAAGAGAAATATGCTAGTTTTGATTATGGAAATAAAAACAAAAAAGTCCTCATTTTGCAAAAAAGTATTCATGTAAACTGGATTTTCCTGGTCCCATGATAACTGTTATTGATGAAGACAGAGTAGATGATCTTCTCAGGATGATATCTATGGCCAACTTTAGATAGAGCATCAAAAATTCCATTATGTTCTTCGAAAATTTGGGTGAATGTCAACCCATAAAACAATCCAATCATCTTCATAATCCTTTTCATCTAATAGGAAAATATAGGAGGAACAAAGAAAATATTCTTTGCAACCCTTTCAATAATCACTTTGGAGTCACTAAATACATTGATCAACTTAATGGATAACCATTTAGTGAAATATAATACACCCCAGAGTGCCATGATCTTCGCCCTAGTGTTGGAGCCTGCCCCACTATTCCAACAAAAATAAAAGTATTGACTAGACTTTAAAACAATGTATGCCCCACTGCGACATATATTGATATTTGCAGTGCTATCGAAAAACCCTTATGAGTATTTTCACTAGATGTCCACAAGTTTGATGAATCTCATTGGTCCCTTGTTGGCCACAAGTCCAATCTCGTTGAAGTATGAACAAATCATAATGCATATATGCTTTATGTCCAATGAAATATTTTAAAAATGCAAGCATTTCTACACCTCCAAATGGCCAACATAATATAGAAAGGAAGATATAGGTGGTAATTGTAGCCCATCTTAAGTCCTAAATACAAGCATCCACAAATGTTGTATTCCAATCAACAAATATCTTTAAAGTGTTCAACATTGCAATCCATATGGATACCACAAATAGACAATTTAGCATAAGATGTGTCACGACCTTAAGTGCAACCCTACATAATACACATCTGCCCAGTGCAATAAAACCCCGTGACATAAATTATCCTAGGTTAATATTTTATTTGACCAGCCAACCAAAACATTTTAGCTTTAGAGGAATTGTCCGATCCAAACTTTTTCTAAACCACCCCCGACCTATAGGACACTATTGAACATGTGTGATATACCTATAAGCCTCCTTTACAAATATAAACCCCTCTTCAATCTTGCTATCCCATGTGAAAATGTCTTCATTATCCCTTAATATGGTACCCGCCATAGATAAGTTTTGTATGTACATGTCCCAACACAACCATTTCGTCAAAAAGACCCAAATATCGCTAGCATAACTAGGATGGATATTGAAAATAGGATCATATGCCACCTGGTTCTGATTTAAATAATATATTTCCATATTATGGATATGTCTAATGAGTGTTATAAGCAATGTATGATCACCATTGAATCCTCAAACAGGTATTCTAGCCCAATCTCCAGCAGTGTGCCCGATTCAATCTCCCATCTTAAGTTCCCAATTAACCAATGTTTAATTTTCATCAAAACATTCCATATGTATGAACCTGAGCAAGGTGCTCGAGCCTCTTCCTTTATCCACTCATTTATCGACATATTCCTTTGATATATCTCCTTTATAATATGTCGTCATATGCAATTTTTGCATAATGCATGCCATAGGCTCTTCACCTTGAAAGCCCAACTAAACTTCTCAATATTCATTATACCCCATCCACCATCCACTTTCGTCTTGGATATATCTTCCAGCCGAACAATATGATTTTTTTTTACGATGTTGGAACCAAACTAGATGAAATTAGAAATAATAAAATCAATTCACTTGATGATATTGTGAGGCAATAAATATAGATGCATCTAATAAGCAATGATGCTCTACAAGACTGACTGAACCCAAATCAACTTGCCACTTAGTGTCCACCACTTTAGAGACTAATTTGATAATCTCCAATCAAACAATTCAATTAGCCAACTTCAGTCTCTATTTCCATAATTATTTGATTTCAGATGGAAACTGGTGTATTTGAATCCCAAATCCATTGGGACTACCTCGACAAGAAATATATCAATAATGTTCAGCTCCAATGTTGCATCAATTAACATAGCTTTTACATGGATTGTATAAAAGACAAAGGCATGACCAAAAGAAGAGATAATATGGTATAAATATTTCCATTCCCTAGCAGAAGCCTTCCCAAGAAATAAGATATCATCCACGAATATTAAGTGTGTGATGGAAATGTTTTTGGTGATCTGAAACCCTGAGAAATAACCTTGGAGATGAGCCTCAGAAATCATTATGCTCATCGCATCGATAACTAGTAAAAATAAAAGAGGTGATAGAGAACATCCTTGTCTCAAACCCCTAAAGGCCTTGAAAATTCGAGAACGCACCCCATTAATCAATACTGCAAAGTTTACAAAGGTGATACAAGCCATAATCCAATTGACTATCTCCACCGAGAGACTAATCTTGTGTAGGATCATTTGTAGAAAACAGAAGTCACCACATTCATAAGCTTTAATGAGGTCTAATTTTAATAATAAGGCATTCTTCTTTTTCACCTAAATGGAGTGCATAGATTTATGTGCAATCACCACTGCATCTTGTATTTGTCGATTTTTTAAGAACCCAAATTGTTCTGGTGAAATATATTTTGACAGTGTATCCTTTAGAAACATTGCAATAATCTTTGAGATCATTTTGTAGGCAATATTGCACATTGAAATTGGCCTATAATCCATAAAGGATTTTTCCAATGATACTTTAGAAATCAAAGCAATAAACATGGAGTTTATAACACCAGATATCTTATAGGAGATCCTTGAATCATATATATCTTGTGAAGGGAGATTGAGTGTAGTTTATGCCTACCCCTTCATATTGCTCCATGAGTTGAGATTCAAGGCATAATCGCCTCTCCCTCAAAGACTTATTGTTCCCCATTTCCTCCTATAGTTAATCATGGAGTTGAGTCAGTTGATGGAAGGAAAGAACCAACACTTAGCTCACCATGGCCTCATCAAGTTAATTGTGATGGATGTTTTGAGCCACTTAAGGAACCCTATCCTATGGACTAAATTTCTGGACATGGATAGGGAAAATTTCATAAAAGCCCAAGCCATCACACCTTGAGAAAGACCAACCTCTAACACTAGAGGTAAAGAAGGAAAACCAGAGGAATGAGAAGCAGAAAAATAGAGGAAGAGGCAGCAAAAATAGAAGAAGGGGAAAGAAAAAAAGAGGAAGAGGAGGAAAGAGAAGCATAAATTAAACGAGAAGATGGGAAGAAACAAGTAGAAGGAATAGTAAGCCCTAAGGAGATTTCTAAACGCCAAGAATCATAGAAACAACCACATCAAACAAGTTTATGTCCAGGGGATACTGGACAAGAAGTAACTGCAACATTGGCTACATTGGGCACACCTATCAAGCCCAAGAGGAGCAAACCAAGACAAGGTCCCCTATAATTCAAAACTAGGAAAATCATCATAATTAGACAAGGGAAATCGCAAACTCCCACAAGGGTCCGTATCATTATTGATGATTCACCGAGTAAAAAAGAAGAAGTAGGACCCAGTGAGGGAAAGATTGAGGAGGTCACTTCTCCTAAAACCAAAACCAAGTCATTGTAACATCTATGGGTACGCCCACCACTAGGTTAGTGACCTTCAAGAAACCCAAGATACAAGTTGCCTTTGAGCAAGCATAAGAAGAGAAGCTACAAGAGAGATAGGGTTTGCTACAGGAGAGGCAGAGTTTGCTACAGCAGGAACAAGGGAAGCTATAGGAGTAGAAAAATGAGCTACAGAAAGAAGAAGCCACCTCAAAGCCAGTTGGAAAGGACCTCCAAGAGCTCCAAGACCCTAATCCACAACCTAGCTTGGTGTCCTACTACAAATTTATTGGAGGAGGGATCATCCCTAAAAAAATTGTAGTCCCACTCCTCTATGGGCTGGAGACAGAGACAGGCAGAACCCACAGGTGGATGAAAATTGCCAAATCCAAGAATGTGGAATATGTGGGCCTCATGGAGGAGAAAGCCATTGAAATGGGCAAGGAATTGAGTGATTCGAGACAAAGGGAGTCTATTATGAAGGAGGAGCTACAGGCATAAAACACAACGATGAGAGAGAGGTTGCATGAGAAATAAACACAACTTGCCACCATGGAAAGTCTCTCTATGGAAGCCCTACAATGCAGGATGTATATTTTTACTTGTAGATTCAACACCTTATGTGATATGCTAAAAAAAAAAACAATAATCTACTCTACTCATCAGCGGAAACCAAAAGTGATGAATGAAAACACTAAGAAGAAAAGGAAGAATTTCAATCGCACATAACACAATATTTTTCTAGGGAAAGCAACTTCTGAAAACCCCGACTATTTATATTGCATTAACTATAATATATGAGACCCAAATACAATGATTGTTCAACCCAAACAATCCTTACACAAGTACAATCTATCTCTTTTCTTCATAAACCATCTCAAGCCAACACTTAGCCAATTTTGCTGCCTACCAAGCCCCTATTTCCTTGTGCAATTCTTGAGATAATTAGCTCATATTTAATTGGGAAAATGCCTCACCACAACTGTGCAATCCTTCATAGCCCTTCTACTGATTGCATGAACCATCTATACAACTCAGAAAATTATATAACTGATAGTACATTGTCCCTGAACTCTAATCTAATCTGGGTCTTCTTCTGAACTGACATGCATGAGTTTTTTATGAGAGAATTTTCAATTAACTCGTGGAGCGATGAAGCTGCACTAAAGTTGATCCCCACTACTAGACCTCCTACTAGTTCCTCCAACTATTTGAACTAGTTTAACTGAATTTGACTCCGTTAAACTGAATTAAATAATTACAACTCAAAAGAACTAAACCTGGGCCCCTATAATTTAGGAATCACTCTACATGACTCTATATGTTATGCTCTTAACCTGCAAAATGATACCCAAATACAGAATATGCAAAGAAAAGATACCCAGAACACAGAATAGCAATGATTTTATTATTCAGAGAGTAATGTTCACTTGCCTCTTCGAGGGGGCAACCTCCAATAGAGCAGAGCTCGACTACAAAAATAAGACACGATGCTCCTCGCAGGGAGTCTCTATCCTTTATATATGACTCATACATGCAATACCATGGGCCAATATTGTGGGTTTTATTAATACCATCTATCTAATACTACGGCCCATTTGTAACTAACTGTGGTTCCGTCATTAATTACGGATTAACCACTTATAATTATTAATATGGGCTTTATTGACTCTATGACGTGATCCCATTACATAAATAAGGGGGTTAGGGTGGGACCCTAACACTATATATACTTCCAACCCAAATTTATTGAGCCAACTAAGTCAAATTAACTTAGTTAACTATTACAAGTTGCTACGAAAATAGAATTTTGATTTAATTCCTAATTTAATTCAAGGACAAATTAAATTAGGATTTCTTGTTGCTATTTTTAACACTCCCTGTCAACAAGAAATGGATTATCTGCTACCCTGATCCTTCCTCTGTGAAATGCGAATTTACATCTTCACAATGCCTTTGCCAAAATATCTACATCCTTCTCCTCTGCAGGAATGTACTCCAGCAACATGATTCTCCTCTGCACACAATCTCGAAGGTGATGATACTGGATATCAATATGTTTGGACCGATCATGAAAAATTGGATTCTTAGAGAGTTTGATACAACTCTGATTGTCAAAGTAAATCACTGTTGGATCCATTTGCTGACCAAACAAACCAACCAGAATCTTCCTCACCCAGATAGCCTCACAAGTGACTTGACGGGTAACCATCTACTCTGCTTTTTCTTAACTGTGTGCAACTGATCTTTGTTTCATGTTGTACAAAGAAATAGTTGTTGAACCAATACGGAAGATCCCACCTTATGTGATCTTCTTGTCGGATGGATTTCCTACCCAATTAGCATCGGTGAAGCCTTGAAGCTTCACTACCTTTGTCCGTCTATACCAAATACAAAACTGAGTGGTGCCTCTGAGGTATCTCAAAACATGTTTGGCTACCTTCCAATACAATTTTGTAGGCTTAACCATAGCTTGACTAAGCTGGTTAACTGCATATTACATGTTCGGTCATGTGTTCACCAATTGACTTTTTGAAATTGGCGTGACCTCCTTATGGATGGTGATACATGCATTCCATAACATGTATCCAACATCACATCTGATATCTCTGACGTGTTTACCTAATTTTCCGATGATTGTCGAAACAGGCCCTATACCGTCCACATCTCCATTTGTTGCCATCGTCCTATCCAAGCCGTGCATGCAATTAAAGCATGGATGGACCAGCTACCTTCTGAAATTTAAATTTTGAATTTTCAACCTGCCGCGCCATTGGCCTATCGCCAGTCGCTCTATTTGAAATTTGAATTTTTTGTGCACCTACATGGTCATTAGGTTACCTTCTTGGTGTGTTTCTTCCTTTTTTGGCTGGGTGTTGCTGGACGACGGCCTTGCTTGGCTTCCTAGTGTGTTTCTTCCTCTTTTGGGTTGTGTGCTGCTGGACGATGGTCTTGCTTGAAATTTTTAGTGAGATAAAATTGGCAAGCATCAACAAGAATGTTTCCTCGGGTTATTTCAATAGAAACTATCAACGATGGGATCACATGAGTGGTAGGATTCATTTGGCATGTTTCAAACTCACAAGAGTCAAACAATGAAACAGAGTTTAAAGGTTTGTTTACTCTCCTAAAATGTGCATTGAAAAAAATTTTAAATTTTTTTGACTTGCAGGTTTCAAAAGACTTATATCTCACTATCCAATGGATGAATGATCAAATCCAGGTGACAAATTTTGGCCCTTCTACAAATTTATCATCAATTAAAAGTGGTAGCAAATTAGTTTTACTCATTTATATTTTTTGGAATTATATGTTGCTAACTCTCTCTCTCATTTTCCTATAATAATCCTATTCACTAATATTTTTGTCTTCCAGCAAGATGTTTTGATAGAGGAGCAAATGCAATGCGCCGTGGATATGGGGCACACATCGTCCTACAGGGTCACATACATATTTTCCAAAGGATTAAGTTCATTTTCAATCTACAGTTCAGGTAATTGCGATAGATCCAGATCGGTGAGAGTCATGAACCAATTCCGGTTCCGAAATCAAAGTTAGTTGATTAGAACCCACTAGGAACTGAAACATCAGCAACAGATGAAACGAATTAGTAAATGAGCTCTCGGCTCAATTATAATTTTTGGTTATTAGACTAATTAATTAATGAATAGAAATTCTGGGTTCGATCCTCAGTATGGTTATTTGTTCCAATTTTACCTTTCCTTTCCTTTTAATGGCTTCTGAACCTTTAACAATATTTACCTTTCTTGTCTTTTAATGATTTTCGAAATTTCATCGATTGGTAATGTTTATAGTTCCAAATTGACCTTGGAATAATGACTGATACAAAATATCATTCTGGGTATAATCAGTTTCAGGACTTTTGAAAGATTCCTGATGATTAGAGATAGTCTCATTCAAGGAACTAGAAGTTGAGATAAACAAGCTATAATTAGTCTTTTCCATTCTGAATTTTCTCATATTTAGTTTCATTGTCTTTACTTGAAGCACAAATTTCTAATTCAGTTTTTTTGATTATTAGATTAAATATTTTTCTATTGGAAATTTTCTCTTAATATTTAATTACATTATTTCTACTTGAGTAGATGGTGAACACATATTGAAATTTAGTTATATAATCATTTTTGTTTTAAGATTTTAGTACATGGTATATGTAATTAGTTTTTTTATAAATTAGTTAGAAAAGAATTTGTTATCATAGGAATGATCTCTGAAAAACTTTCTAAAAATATAATGATTCACTTTTCTAAAAATATAATGATCCACTTGGGCCTCTATTCTTGTTTTGCTATTTCAATTTTTTATATAGTTTTGACAATCCCTTCAGTGATGGATATAGTGTGCATATTAGTTTTTTTTATGTAAAGACTGTATTCCATTTTCAATTAAGATAGTAATGCAATCGCAATACACCCAAGGGGTTCATTTTTCAACTAAAATAGTGAGTATATTTTTTTGGGGAAAAATATTATGAACATTCCTAAAAATAAATATCTGGAATAGATAATGTCAACATTATGTGCTTTCTCTTTAATAACATGTAAGGAGTAAGATCATTACTTTTTCACAATAGTTTCTATGTGCAAAATAATTACGTTCAACAATATTAGCATCCATGGTGAGAGTCAATGGTTTTTTAATTACATTCTTTGTAGGATTGAAGTAGGGGAAGAATACTCTAGAGAAAACTCTGAATCACAAGAAATCGGGCAAGAAATAAACAACTCTCAAGACAAGCAGGCAGAAAGCCCCGCCCAACAACAAAAAAGTGAACTCGACAACCCCTCAAGCATCAACAATTATGAAGATTCGAATACCACACAAAATAAATCTTCATTTAACGGCAAAGCAGATCTCCTAGACCAAACTTCTTCTTCGACTATCTTCAAAAGGATGAACACAATAGATCGTGAAGCTAAGACACCAATGTCCCAGGAACCAGAAGAGATGAAGGAATGCAAGACAAAGGAAGTTGGAAGACCGTAAAAAAAAAAAAAAAACCAATCTCTCCAAGAAAGACGAGGAGCCAGACAATTAAAAACTAAGAAAATTATAGGTCTGACAGATAAATTTTGTCTCAGTGGACGTTAACCACTATCATCATCATCATCATATACAGAAATTGCGCATATACGGAAATTGTGCATATACAAAAATTTCATATACAGAAATTGCGTATATACGGAAACTGTACATATACAGAAGATGTGCGCATATACGGAAATTGGGCATATACAGAATATATGTGCATGTCTTCCGTATATCCCTAACTTTCCTGTATGTGCATATCTTTCGTATATGCACGTCGTTTATGTATCTGCATCTTATATGCGCAAATTCAATAGACAGAAATTGCGCATATACGGAAACTGTGCATATACGGAAGATGTGCGCATACACGGAAGATATGCGCATGTTTTCCGTATATCCATAACTTTCCTGTATGTGCATATCTTCCGTATATGCACGTCGTTCATGTATCTGCATCGTATATGCGCAAATTCAATATACATAAATTGCGCATATAGGGAAACTAGACATATACGGAAGATGTGCGCATATACGTAAATTGGGCATATATGGAAGATATGGGCATATCTTCCGTATATGCCCAATTTCCGTATATGCACAATTTCTGTATATGGAATCTGCACATATACGATGCAGATACATGAACGACGTGCATATATGGAAGATATTTACATACAGGAAAGTTAGGGATATACGGAAGACATGTGCATATCTCCGTATATGCCCAATTTCCGTATATGCGCACATCTTCTGTATAGCGCAATTTCCGTATATGCGCAATTTCTGTATATGGAATTCGTACGTATCTCCGTTTATGTATCTGTGTCGTATATGGGTAAATTCCATATACAGAAATTGCGCATATACGGAAAATGCATATACAGAAGATATGCGCATATACGGAAATTACGCATATAAGGAAGATATGCGCATATCTTCCACATATCCATAACTTTCCTATATGTGGATATACGAAAACTGTGCATATACGGAAAATATGCGCATATATGAAAAGTGGGCATATACGGAAGATATGCGCATATCTTCCGTATATAACTAATTTCCGTATATGGAATCTGCGCATATACGATGCAGATACATGAACGACGTGCATACACGGAAGATATGCACATACAGGAAAGTTAGGGATATATGGAAGACATGCGCATATCTTCCGTATATGCCCAATTTCCGTATATGCGCACATCTTCTGTATATGCACAGTTTCCGTATATACGCAATTTCTGTATATTGAATTTGCGCATATACGATGTAGATACATAAACGAAGATATGTACAATTTCCATATACAGAAATTGCGCATATACGAAAACTATGCATATACGGAAGATGTGCGCATATACGGAAATTGGGCATATACGGAAGATATGCACATGTCTTCCGTATATCCCTAACTTTCCTGTATGTGCATATCTTCTGTATATGCACGTCGTTCATGTATCTGCATCGTATATGCACAAATTCCATATACGGAAATTAGTTATATACGAAAGATATGCGCATATCTTCCGTATATGCCCAATTTTCGTATATGCGCATATCTTCCATATATGCACAATTTTCGTATATCCACATACAGGAAAGTTAGGGATATACAGAAATTGCGCATATACGGAAGATATGCGCATGTCTTCCTTATATCCTTAACTTTCCTGTATGTGGATATACGAAAACTATGCATATACGGAAGATATGCGCATATACGAAAATTGGGCATATTCGAAAGATATGTGCATATCTTCCGTATATAACTAATTTTGTATATGGAATCTGCGCATATACGATGCAGATACATGAACGACGTGCATATACGGAAGGTATGCACATATAGGAAAGTTAGAGATATACAGAAGACATGATCATATCTTCCGTATATGCCCAATTGCCGTATATGCGCACATCTTCCGTATATGCACAGTTTCCATATATGCGCAGTTTCTGTATATTGAATTTGCGCATATACGATGCAGATACATAAACGAAGTTATGTACAATTTCCATATACAGAAATTGCGCATATACGAAAATTGTGCATATACGGAAGATGTGCGCATATACGGAAATTGGGCATATACGGAAGATATGCACATGTCTTCCGCATATCCCTAACTTTCCTGTATGTGCATATCTTCCGTATATGCACGTCGTTCATGTATCTGCATCGTATATGCGCAGATTCCATATACGGAAATTAGTTATATACGGAAGATATGCGCATATCTTCGGTATATGCCCAATTTTCGTATATGCGCACATCTTCCGTATATGCACAGTTTCCGTATATGCGCAATTTTTGTATATTTAATTTATTCTTACACGATGCAGATACATAAATGACGTGCATATACAAAAGATATGCACATACAGGAAAGTTAGGGATATACGGAAGACATGCGCATATCTTCCGTATATGCCCAATTTCCGTATATGCAATTTCTGTATATGGGATCTGCACATCTGTGATGCAGATACATGAACGACGTGCATATACGGAAGATATGCGCATGTCTTCCGTATATCCCTAACTTTCCTGTATATGCATATCTTTCGTATATGCACGTTGTTCATGTATCTGTATATGCACGACGCAGATACATAAACGACGTGCATATGCGGGAGATATGAATATATAGGAAAGTTAGGGATATATGGAAGACATGCGCATATCTTCCGTATATGCCAAATTTTCCATATATGCGCATATCTTCCATATATGCCAAATTTCCGTATATGCGCATATCTTCTGTATATGCACAATTTTCGTATATGCGCAATTCCTGTATATGGAATTTGCGCGTATACGGAAACTGTGCATATACGCAAGATATGGAACATATGTTGCGTATATGCATAGTTTCCGTATATCCGCAATTTCTGTATATGGAATCTGCGCATCTACGACACAAATACATGAACGACGTGCATATACGGAAGATATGCACAAACAGGAAAGTTAGGGATATACGGAAGACATGCCATATCTTCCATATATGCACGTCGTTCATGTATTTGCATCGCAGATGTGCAGATCCCATATACAGAAATTGCGCATATACGCAAGATATGCGCATATACGGAAGATATGCACATATACTGAAATTGGGCATATACGGAAGATATGCGCATGTCTTCCGTATATCCCTAACTTTCTTGTATGTGCATATCTTCCGTATATGCACGTCGTTTATGTATCTGCATCGTATATGCATAAATTCAATATACAGAAATTGCACATATACGGAAACTGTGCATATATGGAAGATGTGCACATATACGGAAATTGGGCATATACGGAAGATATGCGCATGTCTTCCATATATCCCTAACTTTCCTGTATGTGCATACCTTCCGTATATGCATGTCGTTCATGTATCTACATCGTATACAAAAATTGCGCATATACGAAAACTGTGCATATACGGAAGATGTGCGCATATACGAAAATTAGGCATATATGGAAGATATGGCCGAAGATATGCGCATATACGGAAGATATGGCCATATCTTCTGTATATGCCCAATTTCCGTATATGCGCACATCTTCCGTATATGCACAGTTTCCATATATGTGCAATTTCTGTACATTGAATTTGCGCATATACGATGCAGATACATGAACGAGCCCAATTTCCGTATATGCACAATTTCTGTATATGGAATCTGCACATATACGATGCAGATACATGAACGACATGCATATACGGAAGATATGCACATACAGGAAAGTTAGGGATATACGGAAGACATGCGCATATCTTCCGTATATGCCCAATTTCCATATATGCGCACATCTTCTGTATATGCAAAGTATCCGTATATGCGCAATTTCTGTATATGGAATTTGTACATATCTTCGTTTATGTATCTACGTTGTATACGTGCAAATTCCATATACAGAAATTGCGCATATACATAAATTTTGTATATACGGAAGATTACAGAAATTGCACATATACAGAAATTTTGTATATACGGAAGATATGCGCATATACGGAAATTGCGCATATACAGAAGATATGCGCATGTCTTCCGTATATCACTAACTTTTCCTGTGTGTGGATATACGAAAACTGTGCATATACGAAAGATATGCGCATATACGGATATGCGCATAAACGGATATGCGCATATCCTCCACATATGCCCAATTTCCATATATGCACAATTTCTGTATATTGAATTTGCGCATATACGATGCATATACATGAAAGAGATGTGTAATATCACTATCAAACTGTTGAAAATACTTTTCATGTTCGAATCTATCAAAACAATTAAGCTGCCACTCAACAACATTGTCAATCTTAGAAGGCTCAAGAAAGATAATATCTCTAGATATTATAAACTTCTTATTCAGTTCATCATAGGGATGGTATTCTTTGGAGGTATGAGTACCCAAAGAAGATACATTTGTGACTCCTTGCACTGAGTTTTTTAATCTGTTCCTTAGGTATGAAGGCATAACAGGAGGAACCAAAAACCCTAAGATGCCTCACTGAAGGAATGTGGCCATACCACATTTCATAGGGAGTTTTGTTTCTAATAGCATGAGATGGACACTTATTCTTTATATACACAAAACAAAGAACCACATCAACCCAAAACCTTATTAACTTAACATGTGAACAATGCCAAGCTCATAGTGAAAGTAATACATTCTAGTGAACTATGTGTTGAAAAATTAAGCAACAAATTCTCAATTTGATTTTTCCTTGATTAAATTGAAAAAATTCGAATTTCCACATCAACAGACAACTTCGATGATGTTAAATTGTGTGAGATGGCTTGTGTCACCTAGCTTACTCAGTAAATTTGAGTTGGAGGAGTTATAGTTTAGTTCTACATATGTGATTGCTAATTTATAGCAATAAGGGTCAACTATCTGAGGTTGTTGTTAGTTAAACTAGTTCTAACTTTTGGAAGAACTAGTGGAAGGTCATTTAAGCAGTGGGACTTCAGTCAAACTCAGTGATCATCTAGTTAATTGATCAATCAACCCAAAATAGTTAGGTCATGTAGAGAATTCGAGTTCCCTAAGATTGGTGGAGATTCCAAGGCAGTTTTAATTTCTTGTAGCTCACACATTTGCAAGAACTTAATATAACCATAGTGGAGGAGGTAACTTGAGTAGGAGATTCTTGTGAAATTGGAGAGGGAATGATTTCTCGTTGCATTAATAGCGTACCAACAATTTTTTTTGCACCGCACTTCAATGTTTTTTGCGTAGGGATTTTGAGGGTGGATAATTTTTTTTGATGATTTTTGGTCATGCACGTCCTCACTAACTATCTTGGGAGGTCCGTAATAGTTCCTTTCATGCACGTCCTTGATTCAAGTTTGAATTTTTGGCGTTGTCATCATTTAAAGTATGATTATAGAAAGTTTCAGGAAATTCTGGGCAGTGGTCTAAAGGACGACCTAAAAAAGTTGGCATAGATCCTCTGACCGCATGCTCGGAACTGAGGAATTTATGCCATAACCGGATGGAAATAGGCTTATGCATGCAATTGGAGCCTTGTAACTGAACCTTGCCTTTTTTATGCATGTGATTGGGGTGTTAGGTCTAAGAAACAAGGTTCCATCTCAGGGATTGACCACCTCGGGTGTTTCTTTAGCTCTTGGTTAATCTGTAGTTCCTATAGGATGTTCGTAAGTGTCGGTGTATTGACCCCACTTCCATAACTGGAAATTGGAGGTCAGGTCATGTCATAGTGACACTCGTCTCATGTTTACCATGATGACATTGTGAAATTGGGTAAATGTGGGAGGGTTGGTTACACACGTCAAATGAAAAATATAAATTTATAAATTTTATTTTTCTGATATTCTTGAAAGTTGTCAGCGACAAGTCCTACGTATTATACAAGATTTTAGAGTTATTAATTAAATGTAATCAGTAACTTCTACCTTTTTTAAAGATTATTTTTATTTATTTATAAGAATTCAAATACTAAATATTTCATATAATGAGGTGTTTGATATATTTATGCCTATAGGCATGTCTTTTTCACACTAGGTTGTGGATAATTTTAATTTAATTATTAGTAATTATCTTTTAAAAGAGTAATTTCTTTTATAAGTATTAAAATATTAGATATTTTATATAATGAGGTGGTTGATATTTTTATGGTTATAGACATGTCTATTTCATAATAGGCCTTCCAAAATTGCGTAGATGATGGAGATTTAACCTCCATGGAATATGCCAGAATATTCACAGTAGTATACATTAATAAAGGGTTAAGATTTATCTCCAAGTTATTTATGCTCTTTTAATTAAGTCATCTCACATAAATTAAGGAAAAATGTTATATCAACACACGTCATATTAGTTATGTTGAATTTATAAGACGTGATATTGACCGGTATTATAATAGCAAAAGCTATTTACCAGTTAATAATTCCCATGGTAAAGTGGGGGTAAATTTCCATGGTTAGGAATAATGTTTAAATCATATATTAATTCTTTTTATAATTTATAATAATACTAATAATTTAAAATAACTCTTTATTGAGGTGTTAGAACTAACATTGAAAAATGAGGAGGGGGGTGGAGGAACCAGTTACATTGCTGCCTCCCATCCCATCTAAGAGGGGGTGGCATGTCCATCCCACCCCATGCATTCACACATGAAAAAAAACATTCATTCATTTCAAAATCATAGGGAAACCCATTATCTATTTGAACACTCTTGATTGGATGATCTTGTCTCCACATTTATCTATTGTGCTTGCAAGATCTCTCTACCACAAGTGAGAAAATTCTCCCATGGCGAATGATTTTTGGGGCTCAAACCCAACTATCAAAACTCTTTTTTGTGTGGTAAGTTACGCATTTTTCAGCTCTAGTTCAAAGGATGGTTTATTTCAATGGAAAATGTTATGTGTGAATGGTAATTCAGGGAGGTCAAGACCCCAAGGATGTTGAACTCTAATGCATGCACCAACCTTTGAGCAACTATGAGGGGAGGAGGAAAAAGAAAACCATGGAGTTGAGCTTTGGGATGCGGATGCCAACTATGGTGGTTGCTTGAGTAGGGAAGAGTGGAAACATGCAACAATTCATCCTCGTTGTGATGTAGATTCAAGCTGAGGCGACTTTCCTAGGCTGAGTAATTCATCCTATGTCCAATCTCTTTAGTTTTTTGAAATCTTTAAATTGTTTGGCTTCTATTTGGTGGCTCTTGGAATATAGTTTCAAAACGCAGTGGTTTTCTGTACTAGTTTTTGTGTTATTATTTCTTTATGGTTGTTAGACCATATTTGCAGTACTTTCCTCGCTTTCCATCAACTACTCAATTTTTCAAGAAATTGCTTCAAACTGCCAAGGAAACTCAAGTTTTTTTCGACTTTATTTTTATTTTGTTATTAGTTTTATGACCTGGTTAGTTTTTTTATTTTTTGGGTGGTGTCCTCTCTTTGGTTCTAGTAACTCTACATATCATTCCTTGACATAAGATGTGTTGTCGTTGAGGGTATGGTGGTAGAGGCCCCAAAGGTGATGCAAGCCCAATCCCAAGAAAAAAATGTAGCTATATTTTTTAGTCCTCCACTCCATTGCAAATCCAAGAGGAAATTCATTAACTTGAAGTTTTTACCACTAATGACTACCAAGCCTAATTTAACTCTGGAATTTAAGCTTAAGTAACAAACTGGGTCTTCGATCCCAAACATACAAGGGGCAGACGAAGCCAATATTTGAACTTGATTACCCTACAATGGAAAATGAAGACACTTCTCGATAAGGTCCTTAAGGAAAAAAATGAAGACCATAATGACATTATCTCCTTCCTGAATGAAATTTAATGAGTTCTAACACCATCAAAGTTCTTGTCATACAAGTTTGAAAGCTCGACTGGCTTACATAGAAGGTCATCCTTAATGTGGCCTAAAACCTCCATCTCCAACCAGTACAAATTCCCAAGATCTAGCCCCAATCACTTCACGAAATGCTTGATGTCATATTTAACAACCCGACTTACAATTTTTATTTTTAGTAGTTCATCTTATTTTAATTTTCTTGAATATAGTAGCTATAGTTTTGGCATTTTGATAAACCTAAACAATTTGTTGCTTACTTGAATCAACTCAAATAATGATATCTAGTTTTATATGAAGTCATTTTGAGGTAATATAATTTCAAATTAACAAGAAAAAGTATTATTAAGTTTATTTTTATGATTTTTTTAAAATAATTCGGGCAATGTAAGAACCATGTGGGTGGTGTAAGTGTTTTGATGCTTATCATGAATTGATTCCTATGGGAATGTAACATCCATTTAATTTATACCCCTAAACTAGTTTATGCATATTTTAAAATTTGATTGTATATTTTTGGGATCAAATATTCCTTTTTGAATATTTGATAGATTTTATATTAAATATTTTAAAATATGCTTTATGCCTCTTGAAGATCTTATTTTACATTTCTAAATTCTATGTTTGTATTTTTAAATATACTTTTATTGATTGGAGAGATGTTGTGGATGTTTACTAAAGTACAACATCAACTAAAATACAACATCACCCCCATATTGAGATGTAGAGCACCTCTCAGTGCAATGATTGTAAACATTTTAATGTTGCCTTAATATTGGAGAGAGATGCTGTAATTTCTGGAAAATGAAGCATTAGATCAAAAAGTAATACTAATAATAAAGCATAATGATGATTTAAATAAAGTAGTATTAAAAAGTAAAAAATAATAAAAATAGCAAATGAATTCAATTCAGTTTATATATTGTAATTTTTTATTATTAGAAATATTACAAATAAATTTTCCAAGAAAAAAATCATAATGTACATAGCACATTAAAATAAATTTAAATAATAATATTTCATATTTGTAATAATGATAATTTACAACATATAAATAAAACATATTAAATCTAAGGTAAACTTAACTTGGTAAAGTTACCAGTGGTTTTTGAGCTCTAGGTTTATGAGAACCCATGGTATCCATGTGGAATATAGCCTATTTAAAGGGGGGAATTAAACCAGGCTATATCCATCTTAACTTTGAATCTAAAAAGAGGTAAGAGGGATCAAATCTCTTGATATGAAAATATCTTAAGATGCAAAGAGATTTGATCGCTCTGGGTGTTTGGTAGATGTGAAGTTATGATGGATCTAGACAAGTTAATAAACTTATGATTAAAAATAAAAATATATTTCAATAGAGAAATTTGGAATATATATTTAATATAAAGGGTAGTTATAAATTAATATTCATTTGACCATTTAAATTAAACTACTTTTTCATATTCCTAACCATTATATTCATAAATTAATATTTAAATATAATTAATAAGCATATAAAAATTTAATATTAATGGTAAAAAATATTTTATTATTATTTTTAATTTTTAAACAAAAAAATAGTATTTGTATTATATAATTATTAGCATGTTTGCACCAAATACATCAAGAATTACGTGGCTAATTCATCAAAAATTTCCAATGGTTTCCTTTGGAATACATGATTTTCATGAGGAGAATATAGTTGAGTAACAAAAAGAGGGGTTTTGTAGTTGAATACCTTACTATATTGCCCCAACAAAATACCAAATTTTCCACTCATAAAGCTACTAGGGAATTTTATTAATAGAATTTATCCACCATTAGGGAATTATAATAGGCATGATTTAGCCATTAATCTTTAATACATTTATCTACAATTTACACACCTCTTCACCATAGTTGTTTGTTTCTCTCATGAATTCTCTTACGACATGGAAATATGCTTTCGATAGGATATCTTCCACAATTTTAGTGAGTTTTTCATGATGTTTTCATAGATTTCTCCTTTGGAGGGAGTCTTTGACTAGATGATGCACGACTTGGAGAGAATCTCATATAACCATAAGCGTGTCCAAGTGGCTAAAAAAATTCCCTTGGTAGGGACCATATATCTTTGTTTAATTATATAACCATAAGTGTGTCCAAGTGGCTAAAAAAATTCCCTTGGTAGGGACCATATATCTTTGTTTAATTATTTGTCATATGGCTGACACCCTAAGAGTAACTAAACACTTTGTCTCCTCCAAGCCATAGTGTACCCCTCCCCTTCCTCCTTCCATCCATCTATATATATATAATCAATGTTATGCATATCACATTAAAAAAATTACAAAAAATACAAAATATGTAAAAAAAATCATATATAACTATACGTATTATTAGCACAAGCTATATTAATATAACTATATGCATTATTACCACAGAGACGATATTAAGAGTGAACGATCATGCTCTGAGCCGTTGCTAAACACTCATCAAGCATCCACATAATCTCAACACGTATGAAGCATACACATAATCTCAATAGGGACAGGAACAAGATTAGTGGAAATTATACTCTAATAAGACATATTAATTCATCTGGTTCTACCTTAGAAGGTATAATATCCCACTCATAATTTTCTATCCTTTATCTTTTCTATTTTTCTTAACTATATTGAATTTAATTAGGCTTTTTAGTCCTTAGCTTAACTTTATTATATTTTAGTTATTAAATATTTATTATGAAAGATTACTTTAATAATTTATTAATTAGTTATTAATAATAATTATTTAGGCATGTTAATAATTCTTTATTTATTACAAGTTATTAAATAATTAATTATAAATCATTGATAATTATTATTAATGAGTAGATTAATAAAAAAATAAAATCTTAAATTAATATTAGTTATTTATTGCTAAATTGTCCACATGGGGTAGCTCAAGTGGCAATGGTCGTGGAAATGAAGTCTCACCGAACCGGAGATTTTGGGTTCGATTCTTGTGCTACCCTCCCTGGAAATGGGGTGAATAACGGACATATAAAAACTCGAAAATGAGAAGGTCCTACCTAAGCTTACAAAAAAAAAAAATTTATTTATTGCTAAATTTAGTTAGGTAGTTATTAATACTTTATTATTAATTACCATTAATGGTTTTTATTATTATTTGAGGTGATGTATTTACGATCTCTCTGCGGTAATAATTTAGGGTGATATATTTACGATCTCTGCGGTCATAATTTATGATCTCTCTACGGTAATAATTCACGATCTCTCTGCGGTAATAGAAAAAATCTGGGGCACGTGCGTCTGCGGTTTGGCTTGCTGATATTAGGTGCACACATTCCTTATATATTTCTAATACATATCTGCTCATATATTTTCAAGTATGAAAAATTCAACACAAAATAAAATTGCTTTACACGACTGGAATTCCTATCTTAAAAAGCTTTATGAATCTCCAAATGTCATGGATAACATTGAAACCCCACTCACAACCAAAGAAGTTTTCTCATTAGAAGACATTGATTTTGGGGTTAATAGCTTGGCTAATGGGAAAGCTAAGGACATTGAAGGTTACCATGCGGAAATCTTCAAAATTGGAGGTCCTGTCCTCATCCCCCACATTCACAAGCTTTTCAATCAAGCGGTCAAGCAAGGGTTCCCTAGACCATGGACTCAAAGCCTCATTATCCCTATTTTTAAAAGCGGGGATACAAATAACCCCTCTAATTATCGGACAATTATGATTAGCCCTCTCCTAGCCAAGTTATATTGTATTATTTTGGAAAGGAAGTTGAGCATATGGATTGAAAGTGAAGGTAAGAGGGCTAAAGGCCAAGCGGGTTTTAGAAAGAAACACTCAAAAACAGACCATCTCGTTACACTTAGGATCATTGTGGCGGAATGCCGCAATGATAAATCCAATCTCTTTTGTTGCTTGTGGACTTTAGAAATGCTTTCGATACGGTTCCTAGAAACAACCTTTGGAACAGATTAGAAGAGCTAAAGGCTCCTTTTGAGTTGAGAGCTGCCATTATAAGGTTATATGAGAATGTAATTTCCAAGTTAAAGAGCAAAGAGGGGTGGTCGAAAGATATTAAGTGTAATATCATAGTTAAACAAGGTTTCCCCTCTCTCCCTACCCTATTTGGCATTTACATCTACAATCGAGAAGGTTGTTTAGAGGAAGCAGGATGTTCTCGCATGATCTTAGCTGGGATAGTCATCATCCTTCTTCTCTATGCTGATGATATTGTTCTTCTCACAAGGTGCACATCTGATCTTGATAAGCAACTTATACTTCTTAAGGATTTCTGCTCTACCATGGGTATGATTGTTAACATTGACAAAACAAAAGTTATGATTATCAAATCCAAGAATGACACTTACGCTAATTTTATGTATGACAATAGTAACTTGGAGGAAGTGTCTTCCTACAAGTACCTAGGAATTGATATTCATCACAAGCTCAATTGGAACTATAGCATTGAGAAATGGATTAATGGAGTATGGAAAGCTTATTTTGGTCTTGAAATAATTGTAAAACGAAAAACCTCATAATGTGGGATAGAAAGAAGTTCCTCTTTGAAACTTTAGTCACTCCGGTTATCTTATATGGATGTGAGGTTTGGGGTTGTAGCATCTCTAGAGAATCCTGGAGAAAGATTGAGAAGCGTTTTATAACGTATAACCTCAAAATTAAAAGCAACACACCCTATCCTATTCTTCTTATAGAAGTGGGTCTTTCCCCTATCGAGAGCCTAGCTATGACTAGGCTTCTGTTGTACAAGCACAAACTCAATAACACAGGAGACCATAGACTTCCTAAGTTAGCTTTAAATTCTAGCCAAAACCACCTAAGGCTCAAACGAGGTTGGTATAAAGACACCAGGGCCTGGTTAAACCATTGGGAGATCGACAAGAATGTTGCATTACAAAACATTAATAACATTAAAAATATTGTTACTTCTAAGTTCAAAGAAAAATGTGGTGTGAGAAAGATTTAGTAGCTAAAAGAAAATTAAGATATTATAAGGAGGTCATTAACCCCACCCTAGAAGATCAAAAGTATCTCTTTATTTTAACTAGCTCAAAGAAGAAAATTAATATTGCCAAGATTAGAACAAACTCTCATGAGCTCCATAGTGAAACGGGTGGTTGGGCAGTTCCTAAAACACCATGGATGGAAAGGTTCTTCCATCTCTGTGAGAATACAAACATCGAGGATGAAAATCACTTCCTCTTAGAGTGCCCCAGGTAGAACCAAATTAGATCTCAGTTTCAAAATCTTTGTTGCAATACTAACCTTCCTAGCCTTTTATATTGTAAAAATTACAGTGAGCTCGGTTCTCTCCAAGCTTTTTGAGTATAGGAATAAACTCTTAAATCAAACTAAATAATTTGTTTCTTTAGGTCAGATAAACCAAAGTTTGGTCTTAATGGACTTTAACAATCATCATCATCATCAAATAAATTAATGATACTTATTATTAACGATCAATTAAATATTTAGGATTAGAATAATTTATTTAGGATTATAATTATTTATTTATTTATTATAATAATAAATAAATAAATAATTATATATGATCAAATAAAACTATTATTAATAATTAATTATTATCCTTTATTTTATTTATTATTATTAATCCATTATTAATAACTAATAATTATTATTTATTTTTTTTATTGTTATTTTAGGTTTAGTTTTTAATTTAAAATTTAAATTTGCTTTCTTGAATTTTGTTCATTTAGTATTTATTCATTTCTGTTGACTCTTTGAGCCTTCATTTATTCATTCATTCATTGTAGTGAAAACGGATTAAGGTTAGAAAGTAAACCCGATTCATACTATAGCGTGGAGAATCCTAACCATCTTTCTCAAAAATGATAACCACAGGAATTCAAAGACTAACCATATAAATTTTATTATCAAAAACCAGCTTGATAAAGTATTGATAAAATGTATTTAATGCTTATTTCAGAGCTATTAGTGATATAGTTGATAATTAAAATAAATTTTTAAAATTAATATTTCAAAATAAATACTGCTTCAAATAAGTGTTAATCATAAATAATTTTGTGCAAATGTAAGTAAGAAAGTACATCCATAAATTGAGATGACACTTATTATTTTAAACTTTTAATAAATTACGTATTTTTTATAAAAATTGCACTAATTGATATCTCATTATATAACTAATTGATCTCTCATTATATAATTATACATTTGATAAAATGCCTCCATATCTCGTTGAAAAAGCAAAACACATATAGCCACTGTGAAGATTAACGTGTCGGCATGTATAACGAAATGCACCATCGTCGGCTTAAAAAACCATCACAACCCTAACCAATGGAAACACTATTTAGACATGTTACTAATGCAATTTCGAAATCAATACTCTCATTTAGTATCAAATCTTTCACACGCGAGGTCTTTCATCCACACAAGTATAAAGCTATTATTTTATTTTTGAATTAGTTTGGGAACCATGGAAGGAGAAAATCGAAACAGTTCTACAAATTCCCATAACGAGTATCTGAGAGAAAAGGTTCTCGATGTTATGCGATCTGTGGAAGCAGAAGCCCGCGAGGAAAATGCAGGCATTCTTCCTGCTGCTCTACAAACCTCAACAGTCGCTACAACAAGAATTGAAAATGACCATTTGGTGTCGACTGTGAGGTTTCATAAGGTGATGTCGACATATGTCGAGCACCAACTTTCGGGGGAGAGTTCATCAGAGAATATTGGTATACGCGAATTAAATGACCAACTGCATCAAGAGAATATTGTTCTCCTCAGAGTCAGTACTCAGATCGAGAGTTTATCAGAGAATATTGATATACGTGAATTAGATTTTGAATGGCGTGAAGCTATTGTTAATCGTTTCAGAAGCAATGAAGGTGAATATGACGAGAGCGAAGACTATCTAACAACATTTACATTTCCTGATAATACTATTGTTTTTCGATACATACATGATCATCGCCAGCCCAACCGAGGACTGGATTTTTTCATTCATGGTCAAATTATATGGAATTCCAGATTCACATGGCGTCAGATCAAACAACATCTTGAGGACTATACGTATAACTTCCATTTCAGATCTGAAATTATCCATATTGGCATGGGTGACATTACAGAGGAAGGAGAAATAAGTAGTCCCGCGGAGGAAGAAGTGCCTAATAGCCTTCGTGTAGCAGTGGATGCGTTGCCATCATTAGCTGTGGTTAGCGAAGAAAGTGAAAGAAGTGATGGAGACATCTGCTCAATTTGTCACGAAACGTTTTCCAGTGAAGAGCCTGCAAAAGAATTGCCATGCCAACACCTCTATCACTCGAAGTGCATTCTCTTATGGCTTCACCGCAGAAATTCTTGTCCAATGTGTAGATCTGAATTTTCTTCTTTAACCGAGCTACTTCTTTCTCCAACGAATACATTTGATTATAATTTCTTGCTGAAAGTAAACATTTAACTTCAAATTAGATTTAGAAATCCATTCAACATGACAAGCTCACAAAAACTTAAAACCTGATGTTCACATTCATCACTCTGCTGTCTTTTAACTATGCAAATTAGACTTGCAAAAATAATATAATCCAGAACCTAGGCATTGAGGCCAGTATAGGCATGATACCATTGAAGAATTTGCCACAACATAAAACCTATAAAGAAAGCAGATGAGGTATAACTTTCTCTTATTTCATTTTTTACTCTAAATTTATTAGAGTAAGATGACTATATTTGAGTTTCCAACAAAATATGAAACATATACACACAAATATCTTACCTCAGCTAACAAATCTACATTATTAAAACCAAGAATGAATGAAAACCTCAAGGCAGTGAGGGGTGGAAGGGATTTTAATTAACTACGGCTGCGGCCATAGAAGTGGGTTTACCAAGGAAGGTTGGCCTCTCATCGCTGGCCATAGTCACAGTCACTCTCATGTCGTAATGTTCATCAGAATGTTTTGAGATATCCTCCATGCTCTGGTTCACCCATCTTCAGTACGAACATCCTGTGATGTGTTTCTTTCTCGACCTTCAGAAAGGGGCCCACGCATGGACTCCTTGAGGTAAGAGCATACGAGAATAATCACAGGAAAGGGAAAGAGAATGAGCATGACACCTAACAGATACAGAACAAGCAAACTCCAATCTGATAATTTGCTGCCTCCTGAGAACATCTCCCCTCGTTGGTGTTGGTATCCTTCCTGCAAGGCCTGCGTGACGAAATTCCGTTATAGCAAGGTATTAGAAAGCTATACGATTTTCAGAACACACAAAACCATAAAATGTAAGAAACAGAGACGCACAATCAAAACTTCAAGAATATCAAGATGAAGATGAAGACTGCCAAGTACAAAAGATGCCGTGCCCATTACAGCTGATAACGGTACAGAATTTTTGTTGAATGATATTTGATGGCTGAGATTTTAAAATCTCAACGATGATGTCTTTGTCTTCTTAGGCGTAAAGATCCCCCAATTTGGCGGTGCAGAATTCATCCAAAACCTTGGTTTGGCAGCTTCAACGTGTATATTTTGCAGTACCATGTCGGGAGCCGAGGAGAAAAAAAGCTTCAACTACACGTCCTGCATGACAACGCTCAGCAGGCCCCTGATGTGTTCGACGAAGGTGTCTTTGGACTGAAGCTTCAACTTTCTTGAATGAAAATGTACCGCCGAATTCTTCGAGATGCCGCGGTTTCAATTTCAAATTTCAAACCAACTTAGAATAATGAATGGCCCGGTTCAAGTTCTTGTTTCGGCGGGTTTCCAAATTCAAATGAGTGTACGGTCTGGTGGTGGCATTCAAGGCGGAGGCAACCGACTGACCGACGTGTGCCTGCACGCCAGAGTGGAGGCCAAAGTGGAGGCGGGCAGGGTCGATGGGCAGGAGCACGGCAGACGGCAGAGTCGCCGGAGCTGCGTGACCTGTAATCGCCGAGGGATGCATGCCATGATCCATGGTCGAGCATGTAAGGGCGCCATGACGTCAAGGAGGCCGTCTGCCGCTGTCAGAGGGGGTAAGGACATAGCATTAACTTTGAGGTAAGGACATAGCATTATGTTATGGAAGTGGAAATAGGAACTAGCGTTAGCTCTTGCCTATGTTTATCGTCATTATTAATAAAACAAAATAACGAAATCAATAAAAAAATAGTGAAAAAGTACATGGCATATCGTTGACAACCATGTGGGCTAATTTAAAATATAATTGAAAGTGCTAAAAGTGTTTTTAATGAACTGGTTTTAAAAAGGGGTTTATTTAGATTTCTGCCAAATTAATAATATTTTATTTATAATTAAATTTATATAATTAATAATAATTAAAAATAAAATATTTCTTTTTTTTATAATTTCCAAAGTTTTCATAAACACCCTTCAATTAGTTTTTATTGCACTTAATATATCATATTACCTACCTATACATATTCGGATAAATTACGGTATATAATTTGTCATATTATTGCAATCGCTTGTTTTTAGATACATTGACCCCGGAGGAAGAGTGAAAAGCCGAGGCAAGACGAGAGCAGAGATAGGGGTGATCCAACGGACGGATTATGTTGCAGTTTGAGGTGAAACGATGGAGAGATATTAAATATTAAAAAATAATTTATTATAAATTGAAATTTAATAAAGTAAGGTTATAAGTGTAAATTTTATATAAAAAAATTATGTAATATTTGGATATTATTTTATATTAAAATATTAATATTTTGTTGAATAATAGATATTAGTTTATATTTATTTTATTTTTGGATTTATTATTCGTAGAAAAAAATTAAATTTCTCTAGTGAAAAAATAATACAAAACTTGAGAAGAATCTATATTATATAAGAATATCATTTACAAAACTATAAATTGTGAGAACCTTAAACCTAAAAATAATCAACCTTAAATTGACGTCAGTGTAATAATATTTATACACATTAGGTTATTATAAATTTTTTTATTTTAATTTAGTTTTAAATAATTTTACATTTCTAATTTTATTTTATTTTTATTTTTAAAATTTTTATTATTATTACTTTTATTTAGCTAAACAAATAAAGATGATTATAAATAACATGATATTACAACATCTCTTTCATATTAGATTAGAGAACATTTAAGCACAATCAAAATTATCAAAATTTTAAAAAACAACTATATTAATAGAATATATATTTGATTAACCATTTAATGATTGTGTTGATAAAAAATATTAATGTTTTATTGGGTAATAGTTATGAAGATTATTGATAGCGTTTTGAGTTATTTTTTTTAATGTTTTCGTACTTGTTTTTAAGATAGTTAAATTTTATGATAGCTCCAGAGAAGTAATATGCGCTGATATGTGAAATACTCCACCCAAGTGTTTTAGTTTCATGGAAAGCAACTCTACTCCAAGGGTGCTCCTAATTGATGTAATTTTATTTTCTTAATAAAATTATTTTTTTCTCAAAAAAAATACACATGAAGATTATTATAAATTTTAGTAAAAACAATTATATAGATATATATTTAACTAACCTCTTAATGATTATGTTCATAAAAAATTAATATTTTATTAAGAGATAAATATGAAAATTATTATAAGCTTTAGAAAACAATGATATTGACATATGTTTGAGTTTTAGTGTAATATTAAATAATATTAACATATGTTAATTATAATACAAATTTATACATTAATATTAATATGAGGAATATTCATCAGGTAGAAGTCATTATATCAAAGATTATCATGTCATCTATAAAATTTAACTTAAAGCGAGAAAAGTTCTAATCATTCCCCTTAGCCATCCAAAATAAACTGAATAGACATTAAATGATATTAACATATATTTAAATTTTAATATAATATCAAATAATAGAAAATTATACATTAAATTTACCATTTCATTTTTAACAAATTTATTTATTC
Organism: Pinus tabuliformis; assembly: GCA_031772625.1. Lineage (NCBI taxonomy): Eukaryota > Viridiplantae > Streptophyta > Pinopsida > Pinales > Pinaceae > Pinus > Pinus tabuliformis. Next base: position 1,199,311,781 of record CM062805.1, on the reverse strand, counting down.
ATAAACTAACTTTTAAAATTAACATTATTATTCAAACAAACACACTTTAATAAATTAAAATATATTTTATTAAATTTTAATATTTTATAAAATTATTAAAATCTTTAATTTATTTTATTAAATTTATACTTAGACAAATTAAGTTACCGATTCATCAAAACACTAAATATCAACATTTTCATAAAAACACAAAATATTAACTTTACATTAACAAATCCATAGAAACACTAAATATTAACTTTTGCTACATCGATGAGCTGTTCAAGATATAACCTCTTTGCAGCTAAATACAGTCGTTTTACTTAACACAAATCTATGCGTATATCTCCAATATCCTTAAGGCAATATACATCAAATTAACTTTATTCCATGAACAATAAATCCGACAGCGTATCAATTTATCTTCCTTCAGAAGGTTGTCATTGCTTCAAAAAACTAATAAATATCAATGCGTGTGAAAAAGGAAAGTGAATCACAAAAAGCTAATAACTCCAACAACATTTCCAAATTCCATCCATTTTAAATTCACAATCGCAATTATTAAGACAAAATAATTATATGGAAAATGACATTGATAAATCATGAGACTTCGTATAATGAATGTTTGATAACAAGAGCGACCGTTGTTACAATATAGAAGCATATAACCTTTCAGAAAGTGCCAAGTAAAAGAATTAACCTGCCAAAGCTAGGAACATATAGTTCTTTTTCTACAATCAACCAAAGCATAAGGTTGCACTCTTGAATGCAAACAACTTAGATGAAACTTATTATTCTCATTTGCACAAGTAATTAAATCGTACAAAAATTGTCACTCTAAAAATTGTTTTTAACAACACCTCCATTTTTTTAAATAATTTAGAAGATAAAAGTAACATTGTCCTTCTGAAAGTATTCACACTTCAACAACTTTATTAAAATCCAATTCCACATTTATGAAACATATGCCATAACTAAAATTACTTAAACTTACCTTAAGCCTTTTGATTTTTCCAAACCATATCTTTAGCTGCAATTATTTTCATTTTTTGTTAAGGTTGATGTACTGATTCCTCCACATATATTATGTATATGTTTCAATTTCCATACTTCGCCGGTAAGCTGCAAGTTAGCACTAATTCATGCATAATTATTTGATATAAATAATTAAAATAATAGCATTTCCTATTAACGGATTTTTCCAAACACTTGGCAACATATCCTAAAGTCCTTTCTAAAACCTGCCTCTAATTACCTATTTAAATTAAAATGAAATAAAACCATAACTCGTGAAACTCTTACCCAACTCCTTTGACAATTCTTTACTACCATTATCTTTAGCACTATTTGGCTTTCTTTCTTAAACACGACAATACCAAAGTTAGTACAATAAATTGTACCAATAATAATTCCAACTGAGATCTAACCATCCATACGTATAATGCCACTCTAGTCTTCATTTTCAACTAGCCAATAAGATTTGAGACAACATAAGCTTAAACCAAAATTAGATGTTTACACCAATTTATTTTCTACTTTTTTTTAAATGCTAATTCTATACTAAAATTGAAAGACAATTAAATTTATACCTGATGAGATATGTAACTTCAATTGCTAAGAATATGATCCATCTCCTTAACCAACTCATTTGAACTATCCATTTTTCCACCTAACTATATCCACGGAGAACTTCTCCCCTGAAACCCTTGAGCTATAAGAGCTCACAAGCAGTACCAAAATATAGCAGTAGATAGATATACAAGGCAAGTTGAGGATATAAGTTTCACTTCCTTTCAATTCCCCTCATGGTCAACTCCACCAGGTAGAGCTACTTGTAATTTAGTTTAGGAATTTTTATTCATTTCCGAATATTTGGCTTCTCCCCAAGTCTCTCACTCTCACAATCCACTTCAAGTCTCTCCAAATCTTGGTATTATGATGCAACTCTTTCCCCCATCTCCCCGAAGTAAGAAGACATGAGAAACATATATAAGAGGACACTAATATATGCATGCCTTGAGGAAAAGTAGCGTATTCTATTTAGAGAAGGGTAACTTGTGCCATTAAGGAGAGGTATGCATTCCTTAGTTAATGAGAGTGTAACATAGGCATTAAAGATAGAATAAGAGAAATATTTTATGACATGTTTTTAATGAGTGTAAGAGGAATATTCCATGTCTTTGATGAGTGCGTAAGAGACAGTGTAATGTACCATTAAGAGAGAGAGAGTTAAGTATAGCCATGAGTGTCATCAAGGAGAGAAGTGTGAAGTGATTGACGTGATGAAGGTGGCTTTAGCTCATACCCA